>CM076576.1:606485603-607085603 GCA_034641835.2 Pinus albicaulis
AGGGAAGGCTCCAACTTACAAGGATGAAGCTAGTGGTTCTAACCAATAAGAAGAAGCAGGGAGAAGATATGACCCTAGAGGTGGAAGAACCTACCCTCAAGGTAGAAGTAGAGGTAGAGGTAGAAGCAGACAGTCAATATACATATGTTACATGTCTAAAAAACTAGGCCATGAATCCTATGAGTATCCTGATAATGAGAATGCAGGGAAAAGAGGAAATTGTGTTGCACAAGGAGATCAGGCAGACACACAAGCTCCTATAGTGGAGAATGTACCTAAGGTTCGAGAAACTCTTCTCATGAACAAGGTTCTATTGAAACTAGAGAAGCAAGTTTTAGAGTCTTCACAAAGGAAATATTTGTTTCAAAATACATGCAAAGTCCAAGGGAAATTTTGTAAAGTAATTATTGATGGAAGCATCGAAAATTTGGTGTCCACTAGAATGGTGGAAAAGTTGAACCTTAAGAAGGTTAGGCATCCAACACCGTACACGGTGTCATGGTTGCATAAAGGACACCAATTTCTGGTTATTGAGCAAAGTGAAGTGGCTTTCCAAAAATGAAGATATCAAGATAAAGTGACTTGTGATATCATGCCTATGGATGTGTGTCATGTGTTGTTGGGCAAAGCTTGGAAATTTGATACAAAACTAGTGCATGATAGAAGAAAAAAATGTTATAAGTTCAATATGGGTAGTATTAAACATACTTTTCCACCTTTGCAAGAAGGGAATGTAGCTGAAAAGAGTGAGAAAAAAGCTCTATTTCTTGGTGGAAAATATTTCTTGCAACAGATGACAGAAGAAGAGGTGAGTTATGCCATTGTTTGTAAGCCAAAAAGTGAATATGCTAATACTTTGATTTCAGATCTGCCAATATAAATTAAAAATATGTTAGTGGATTATCAAGACATTGTAGTTGATGATTTGACTAATGTATTTCCACCTAAAAGAAGTATCAGTCACCACATATATCTGATACCTGGAGCAATATTACCAAACAAAGCTACTTATAGGATGACCCCAAAGGAAAATGAGAACGTTACAAATCAGGTTCATAGATTGTTGGAAAAGGGACCAATTAAGGAGAGTTTAAGTTCATGCATTGTCTCGAAAATTCTATGTCCAAAATAAGAGGGTGAATGGAGGACGTCCACTAACTCGAGGGCCATCAATAAGATCACTATCTGGGAATTAGAAGTAGTTTTGGATTTTTTAATTTTTATTTAGATATTTTTTGTTTTATATTTTTATTTAAATTTTTAATTTTTAATATTGGCTATTTAATATATATAATTATATTTATGCTTAATTTTATATACAATTTAATTTTTTCATTCACTAGTTCTTCCATTGCATTGTTTCCTCTCACCTCTAGCTCGATGACTTTCCATATGAAGATCAAGTTAAAATAAATTTTCATAATAATATATTATACAAAGTTCTTTACTATTGGAGGTAAATGAAAGAGAACAAACCAACTGAAAACATATAAACACATACCCCATACATTTCAAAATTTTGATATAATTTATTTTCTTCTTCATCCAGCTCATCATCTGTATCATCGTGTTGAGAATTCATGTTCAAAGGATTGAACTTCTTATCATCATGATCATCATCATCTATATTATCATCTGAAACATCCTCTCCCACATTTGGTTCGACCTCTTCAAGTTCTTCGTCTGACATATTGTCAATGTCATTGAGCTCGTCCATAATATTTTTTGGATTAAAATATCCTTGAACTTATTCTACGTATTCATTTGGTGCATGAACCCCTTGCTCCTATACATCATATTATTATTCAATATCATCTTCTTCCACTACATTATTCTTTATTGGCCTTCCTCTTGGATCATATCTAACAACATAGGACCAACCTGCTTTACGTGGAACCTCTAAGTAAAATAGTTTTTCGCATTGGCTTGGAAGAACATGTGGTTCTGAGTCTGGCTCAACATTCCTTGTATTAACCATGGTAAATTATTGAGCATTTTGAACAACAATTCTATCGGGATCACGTTTAATGATACTTCTAGATGTCTCTTAGCTCTAGATGCAACGTTCTCCACCTAAAATACTGTAGTTATCCCACTATCTAAATTTTTCCTCTTTTCATCCAACCTTTTGATGTGAAATTTGTGGCCATAGCACCACATTGCCTTGTGGTTTTTCAATTTCAATATGCAAAACATGTAAAAAATACATTGTCATTATTTGATAAACATATTTATACTAGGAAATTTTGAAAATTAATAAAGAAGCATGCCATATGCATCAACATAATTGTAAAACAAATAAGTAGTATAGATGAATTATATTCTTTCCTATTAATGTACTAAACCATATGAAAAATCAATTTCCCTCTGTGTAAGATCATTATCTCCACTACGTTCGGCTTCTTTGAAAAAAGTAGACACACCATACCATGATAAACTATAATTATTAGCTTGTTTGCATCGTTCAATACTTACAATAATCCAATCAACATTATTTGCAATGTATAAATGTATTACATCCCACTCTCGACCAATTATATTAAAATAAAACAGTTCACATGCATATATATAATTAGTGAACACAGTATACCACTATCATATTGTATTATGCATGAAGGATAAAAAATAAACAAGTACAATATACATAAAATAGAAAATCCAGATGTACTATAGATATCCACTATATACTTACATCTCACTTTCCTCATTTTACCTTTCCCCTATAGGTGATCCTCTTCAAATTTGTTCATGTATTTGACATCCCAAATGTGATCCAACAGATTCATACCTTTTCCTATTATCGCACTATATTGACTAATATAAACCACGATTTGATATACCATATATCCCTCTACCATAGAACCCTCAAGATGTGCTCTTTTTCTAATCAAAGCCTTCAAATATTTCAAGTGCCTCTCAACCATCCACATTGACCTTGTGTGTACAAGTCCACACTTTTCAATCTGCTCAACTTGGTATGTGAGGTAGTGTTCTTGTGCAATGAAAAATGTCAAAGGTAGATACTTTTTCACTTCACACATTAGACAAGGAATTTGTTTCCTTCAATACTTTATATATTATTTATCTATTTATTTATATGAAAAACATCTACAAATGAAACAAGGAAATCACGGGTTTCGACAATAGGATATATAGTACATTACAAGTAAAACACATGCAGTCAAATATAAGTTAATTTACAACAAATTATTAAACAAATTGCACTTTGCATATAAATCGCCACATACCTCATGTATTTTCCAAGCTCATATATAACTTGTTTTACATTGTTGTCAAAGTTGTCTAGGAGAGATAGAGGTAGAACATACTATAACAAAAAAATAATCAATGATTATTTATTTTTAAATAAGTATAAAACAAAAATACTAACAAGATGTTTCACTATTAATGTACAAATATGTACATCAAAATAATTACCTTAATGAATGTGTTCTAATAATGAGTATTTACCCCACCTAATTCACCTTTATTTGTTAGTATATTATTTATGTTTGAAGAAAATCCATTGGGAAATTTAATGTTTTCAATAACCTATTTGCCATTATTGCTTTGCTGTTTTGTCAATAACCATGGAAGTGCGCTTAGATTTTGGCCATATATATCATTATTTGAACAAATCGCACTTTTCATTACATGGTTGGACTCCTTAATGTCATACAAATCTTGATATTTTTTTCTTTATCTCTCATTCCATCTAAGATTCGTCATAAGGTCTATGTCACATTATTCCTAATGTGCATTGTATCAAGCAAATGAACAATCTCTAGGTGCTCCTAGTAGGGGAGCTTACTGAATTTCTCAGGATAGCTTTTCATTCCACGTGGTAGTGCCTAGTTATTAGTTCCTTGCTGACCTCCAAGGTGAATCGTATTTTAAGAGATTATAACAACAATAACTGTCAAATAGTACAATGTAGAAAATGCAATAAAACTATAAAATAATCCAATAATTTCATGTATAATTAAAAATAGATAATTTAATCCATACCTTGAAATATTATATTATATTGCAACTTCCATAGACCAGCTGTCATTCTCCCTGGTCTTAATCTAGTCTCTTCTTTCCCATTGAAAATATGTTTTTTGGTTATTTGGTACCTATGGTTATTAGAGAGGAAGTTCCTATACTAATCAAACACCTCCTTTCCTATTCTTCTTGAATGACAAGATTTCAATTAGGAAAAAAAAATGGACAACCAAATTTACCCTTTGTTTGAAGACCTGCAAGAGATGGATTAATTTTTATTTTATTTATTAATTGATTTATAAGAATGGACTATTTAACAAAAAATTGCATGAAATTAACTTCATAAAACTTGTTAACACTGTTAAAGTTCATGTTAATGTTATAATATATCACATATATGTGTTAGCCTTGAGGCATCGTGAATTTCCCATACAAGCATTGCATGAAATTCAAATTCCCTTTGTGCATCTACTGGGCTGGAGATATCATACATAGTGATTACCTTCCATAAGTCCAGTAACTCATCGATAAGAAGCTTGATATATACTTTCATGTCTTTGAACTAGTACTTACCTAATTGTTTGAACATACAGTACATAATTCCCAAATATATGAGTAACAAAAAAATAAAATAAGACATAATGATAAGGCATGATTGAACAAATATGAGTAAACATAAAAATATAAGACACGAGTATGAAACAAACAAGACAAATAATGATATGTTATTGTGTAAACACATATATTTATTCTAAATAAAAAAATACCTAGAGAAATCATTGTCAACATTATCTGCTCACTCTTTATTGACATCCAAGGAGGAATGTTATTGTTGATAAAAATACAGGCCACACTGAGTCAATAGATCTTAGCTCTCCAAATGGAATGAATCCGTCAAATTCTAATGAAAGCTTAAGATTACGAGGTTCATATTTAAACTTTGGCCATCTTTCCTTTATATTCGTAAATGAAAATCCATCTCCAGGCATTCAAATAACACCATCTTGACTTCTTTTTGTTGAATGGTAATCCATAAATTTTTCTATTCTTTTGCACTTGAACAATTTTCGTAGACATGGAATTATGGTAACGAAGAACCTTGCGAGGCACTTTTTTGTTACTTTATCGGTTTGATATCTACTCTCATCATATTTTAGGAATTTCTCTTTCAACGCATATTATTTATAATAGATAATGTCATCATTAGGACATGCATGAATAAATTGATACTCTATTCCAATATATTTCATAATGGCATGTAAATATCGGTATGTGCAAGGTAAAACATTTGACTGTGGTAATTGAAATTCACCTAACAATATACAACGTCAAAAATAAATAGTGTTGGTTAATGTAAATAGATACATATTTCATACAAATAATATTATAAATGGTGATCAACATACTAACATTAAAAACAAAGGAAAAAAATAATCTATTTATCATGATGTACTAAATGTCACAAAATATATTATATACCTCAGGAGTTGAGTCACACATGTGTTTGAAAAACCATTTGCCACCTTTAAGTTAACCAGAAGCAATACATCATAGAGAAGAGATGTTTATGAGCCTTCATAAAGAGGTTGAGTTCCCCTCTCAAGTACAAGTATATCATAACCACCAACATACGGGTCGTCATAATCATCCCTTCCTGAAACATTATTAAATGTATCCTAGATCAATCTATTTATCCCATCTTCATCCAATATGTTATCAACATCATGATATTCTTCCATAGGATCATTAGCTTGATTCAACTTAATATTTTCTTCATGTTCATGAACAGACGCTTTTACTAAAAATGCCTCTCCCTCGTCGAAGAATTCCCTTGGAGAACCATATTAGACAATTACAATCAATGAAATAATGTTATTCAGTTATCACATAACTTTAAATGATAGAAATGTTTACAAATATAATATAGGAAAAAAAAGACAGAAAAGAGCTACGACAAATACAACTTAGCAAGTTAACTAATCATGATTTGTATATGGCTCAACTTAAAACTTACACGTTCATAATAATCAAAGTAAAAATACCCTTAATGGGAATGATTCCATTGAATATATTAAAAAATTATTCTAACTACATAGATTTAATGAGTTTAATAATATCAACATGTAATAGTGAAAATAAATAGAAACCAGTATAGACCCATCTAACTTTGATTGTATGAAGCGTTGAGAGGGATCAAATCCCTTGAGGTGAAAACCAATTTTTTGAATAAACAAGTTAGGAGAGGTTTTCACCTCAAGGTATTTGATCCCTCTCGAGGCTTCATAGAACAATAGTTAGATGGTTTTTTTGTACCTTGGGAGACAATATTTGGATAAAGGAGATCATTTCCCAAGACATTTATCAATAAACATGATGAGAATATTTTAGTGTCCCAATTTTCATAAAACCCCAGATATTTAAACCCTATGAGTCTGCAGTGTGAGAAAAATATTTCAAGTGACCTTCTAGTGATGAATACAAATGGAGAAGAGAAGACATGAATAAGTGATATTGGAAAGTCTTTGACAATAGGATGTATGTGTAGAATCTCTTGTTTTAAACTTTAGAAGAAAATGGAAAAATTAGGAGGTGAAAAATAGAATAGAGGAGCACATCATTAAGGATTTTAACTTAAATTTAAAATATTGTAAAATTAAAGAACAGTAGTTTCGTTACTCAATTCTAAATAGGAAATACATTAAAAGTATGATGCTTGAACATGGAAAGTCGAATCATATTCAACAAATTATGGAATCACTGTTAAAGTTTTATTCATAAACACATGCAAATCCAAACTACAAAATTTCTGCCTCTTAGGAAAAAATCTTGGAACCTCTACAATGGCTTGATTTTCCAGTTTTATTTCCCTGATCATCCTAACTCACTAATTGTCCCAGATTTTGATAGGGAACTAACTCATGGACAATTTCCTAAGAATCTCTATTCACTAATAATAAATCCTACTTTTAAATACCTGAGATCTTGTTTTGGAATATGTTTATAAATATAATATTATATATATATAATATTAATTTATATCTTCTTTGTGTTAAAAATAAAAAACGAAAATCCCTCCTTCTATAATGATTTTGTACATTATAATTTAAACATATATGGGATTTTTAAATCATATGAAATGATATTTTGATCATAACGAATGATGTGTAGATTGTATAGAAAACCACAAATGGTTTTCAGAAAGCTCAAACTTCCTACGAGATCACCTCATAGAGGTCTCTGGAAATGAGAACAATGATGCCACAATAATTAATAGTCATTGATCTTGGACTAAGAGGTTTTGATGAATCCACCTATGGGACCACTCATTAGTATTAGTTTCATGTAATGTGTCCCCCTGTGACTCTATTCGATATGGGCGTGAATGATCTGCATCGTCGATTTATTTCATACATGCAAGCGCTCTCCTAGAAACATATTTTTCATCATCCAATATGGCATATAAATCACGCCCTTCTTGGAAATAAACTCAGGTAATCTCCGACACATTGTACACTGTGTTATCTAATTCTTTACCTATGTAACTTCTCTGTAGTGAACAAGAACTATATGCTCATAAGAATTATCAAGCATCCAATAGATTATGTGCTGGAATTATTGGTTATATTCCCCATGTGCCTAATTACAATGTATAGAATTCATATTTCAGACCTTCAATTGTTCATGTGCTTCAAATATTTGATTAGCTGCTACTGATGACCCTAGAGTATAGTAATAATTCTACTCAGTAGAATATGGATCAATAAGAATCTTCTTGTTTATCTAGAATCACTCTTGTATATTGAAGCATCATCCATGAAAACTTGAGATCAAAATATTCCTCATCTTCACCTTCTAGATCAACATTGTCACCAACATCTTCCTCCTCACTTTATTCTCTTTCAACAGCTTCCTCTCTATTCATTTTCCTTCCATCCAAGGAGAAATTCCAAAAAAAGTATCTGATGCTTCAAATTTAGAAATTTTTATCCTATGCTAAAATAAAGTTATTTTTAATATTTTTAATATTTTAGTTGTTCGAGATTGAGCTACAACATGGTATATTATATTGTTTTTTTTTATTCTATGTTTGCATGTGAATATTAATTTTTAATTTCCTAATGAAATTGTCCCTTTGTAACCAATTCAGGAGAAAAAGGATGAAGAAAGATATGGAAAAATGTCAAAAGGAGGAAAATTTCAAAAACTGGCACTGTAAAAAGGAACAAATGTGAAATTGATCAATGTTGGAATGAGGACTTTTCGAGACTCGTAGTACTGGAAAAGGGTACAATTTTAAAAATCATTGTTACTACAAAATAATCTAATTGCAAATCCTATTGCTAGAAGGAAGTCCAATTGACAAAATAAATGCTACAATAAAGAGAAATTAGGAAGCCTAGCACTACAAAATGGAACATCTGCAATTCCTAGCACTAGAAAAGGAAATAAGGAGGAATATTAGGACTATAAAAGAAGGTAGATGAGAAAAATTATCGCAATAGAAAGTTTTAAAAATGAGAAATCTAGTATTATGAAAAGGACAATTTAAAAATCTTGTACTAGGAATGAAGGAAATTGGAAACCCTAGTGCTATGAGGGAGGGAAAAATGAAATCCTAGCAGTAGAAACTTGAAAATATGAGAAGCATAGAGAAACAATGAGGAGAGGAGGTTAGTTTTAGATAGAGAGAGAGAGAGATCATCGAAGAATTCCAAAAATACCTAGTTTAAATATTATTTGCAAAAACCTAGCATAAATATTAATGAACAAACATAAATATTAATTGAAGAATAACTATCTAGAACTCAACATGATAATTTTTCTCAATGCGTTAAACACAAAATGAATATTTTGGGAGAATTTCATTTGTGAAATTGACCATATATTTGAACTAAGTAAAGACCAAGTCTCTTATGGTATGTATAATAAATATAAAGAAGAAGTATCTTATGGTCGAATGGATGATAATGAGTAAGTACTTACTAATGGATGATATTCATATCCACCTTCACAATGTCCATAAGTTCTACAACGTTTTTTATCTATTGTTATTAAAAGTCTCTTTATGTTCAAGCCCTTGCTCTTTTTACAAGGGAAATAATATCTTCTATCCTTTCAATCCCCTGATGTCGATCCCACGTCTCCTTTGCCCAGTCCTTGAGGATTGTTATCTGAAAAATTTCCTCACCAAATATATTTTAGTGATGATTATCAATCAAAATTAACCTCAAAATAGGCCTATAACATTTCAAAATCATGGGATGTATAACAAGAATGTGGAACTTGTAAATAGGTACTAGGCCCTACATATATATAAATCAATTTCTCGTCGGATATTAGATGTTATTATGTTAGATAAACATTTCACAATGATAAAATGCCATTAGTGCCAAAATTTTCCCTGTAAAATGTCATTAATGTTGTTCGTCGAATATCTGACTCTATGTAATTAACCTTGCATAGTCAACGATCGTCAATATTTATAAAAAAAAACAAAAAATACATTAAACGCCCGACAGTGGTTCCGATTTTATCCGTTTCTCAACTTCCACCATCGGCTTTTAACCTGAAATGTGGTAGTGAGTAGATCTCATGAAGAGCATGTCATGCATGTCAAAAAGGTACTTTATGTCTTGAATAAAGAACATTTTTTCTTAAATATGTGAAAGTGTCAATTTGGAAAAACATCTTTAGTGTATTTGGGTCATATTGTTGGAGGAGGTGAACTGAAAATAGATCCCTCCAAGGTTGATGTTATTTTGAATTGGCCAAAGACCAAAATAGTTATGAAGGTAATAAGATTTTTGGGAGAAGCTCAATATTGGATGAAGTTTATTGAGAACTTCCCTTCTATCGCAGCTCCATTGCATGCATTGACAAGTGTGAAGCAGGTCTTCCAGTGGGGAGGTGAACAACAAAAGGCACTTGATGCATTGAAGGAAAATATCATTTCAGCTCCAGTACTTTCACTTCTAGACTTGAGACAATCATTTGAAATATATACTAATCCAATTGAATATTCCATAGGTGCAGTCCTCATCCAAAATCGTAATCCTATCTATTTTCATTTGGAAACTTTTAATGATGCAGTGATTAATTATCCTACATATTACAAGGAATTGTATGCATTGGAGCAAAGTGTGAAAAAGTGGAAACACTGCTTAATGGGTAAGGAAACAATCATTCACACTCATCATCAACCATTACAATACTTGAAATCACAAGCAAAGTTGCAGCAATCAAGTCACTTTCGATGGATGGATTTTCTTCAACAATTCCACATGGTGATAGGGTATAAAAAAAGTATCTATAAGAAAGTTTATGATATGATTTCTAGTCCTATTGTAGCTATTCTACTATTCTTAAGCATACTTTTGTTTTGCATGAGAACTATGTTGAACAATCTCATTTAGATAGTGATTTTTAATATGTATATGCAACTTTGAGTTAAGGGAACCAAGTAGAGGAATTGGATTATCATATGCATGATAACTTGTTGTACCATTTTGGTAATTTTTGTATTCCACAAGGATAAATAATCGAAATCATAAGAGAGGTGCATACTTCTCTTATAGTTATCCATTTTGGTGTAGGTAAAATTGTGGCACAACTATACAGGTACTGTTACTGGCCTTGTATGTTTGAAATTGTGTCACGCTTTATTAAATGTTGTTCATTATGTGATGTCAGTAATCCTAGCAATAGAAATTTAGGATTGTACACACCACTTCTAGTACCTTCTTGTCCATGGAAGAGTGTTCCTATGGAATTTGTGGGAGGTCTTACTATGTAAAAAAGGAATCATAATTATCTTTATGTATTTGTCGATAGGTTCAAAAAAATGTCTATGTTAATGCCATGTAAAAATAAAAATATAGATGAACAAACTCTTGAGTTATTATTTGAGAATTTATGGGTGAATTTTGGATTTCCCACATCCATTGTTAATGTTTGCGATTCTCGCTTTGTTAGGAAATTTTGGTCATACTTGTGGAGATTCATGGACACCAAATTGATAAAGAGTAAAAAATTTCATTCGAAAGAATATTCTTAAGCAAAGGTGGTGAACAGGATGGTGATACATCTTCTTCGTGGGTATTGTAGCAAGCATCCCAAGTTGTGGGATGAACATTTGCATTATATTCAACATGCTTATAACTGGGCCAAGCACTCTTCAACTCAAACATTTCCATTTGAGGCATGTTTGGGATTCTTTCCTAAATTTTCTTTGCATTTTATTTTTGGAAAATATGTTGGTATTGATGGTCATAGTGACATAGACAAAGCTAAAAATTTCATTGAGAAAATCCAATTGGTATATCAAGCAGTTCAAGAACAACTGGAAGAGATCCAAGTCAATTACAAAACAAGGCATGACAAGAATCATGTAGATCACAATTTCCAAGCCAGTGATGAAGCTTGGCTTCACATTAGAAAAGAAAGGCTCTAAGTAGAAGGAAAATTACTAAAACCAATTCGATATGGTCCATTAAATTTTTTATAAAAGATTGGCAATAATTCCTTCAGGTTGGATTTTCCTTCATATATGAAAATTTATGTTGTTGTTAATGTTCAAAACTTAAGGTTTTATGAGCCACCTTTGATTGAATATCAAGGAGAGAATTTTCAAATTCCTTCTATTGAGGATTTATCTCCTGAATACCTTGCATAACTATAGAAAGACACCATTAATGACGAAAGAAAAAGGACTTAAAAACAAGCGAATGTGGAGTACCTTCCTTTGCGGTTCAAAGGAACAAATCCAAGAAAAGCCAAATGGATTAAGATTGGAAGGTGAGGGAACTACACCCTCATATACTAAACAACTGAAAGTGATATTTTGGGGTCCAAAAGCCTCCAATGGGGAGGAGTGATTTGGCACTCAGAAATGAAAGTTGTTAGAATAGCTCAAAACCTATGCGCTTGCGTAAATATCATCATTTTGAATCGAGGGAAACTAATTTTGTGGAAAACCGACACCGTATGCTCGCAGAAATAAGTTTTGTTAATTTTCCCAAACATGGAAAATTTCGGCTAAAGCTATGTACGTTGCCGAGTCAGCAGTCTGTACAGCTGACAAGGCCTGTTGACTAGGCATGGTTTACTGGGCTCCATTGGGCCAATACTATTTTGCCACTTTTCACAAGGTCACTCATACTAATTTGAGAAATTTTTATTGGTGATTTATTGGCCAACCACATGCTATCATGTGGCCCAACTGGAGGTTGCCATGTGGCAGCAAATGGGCCACCAAAATTTGGTTGGATTTATGAACTAGACTCCGCAGGAATCGATACCACGACCTCTCAACTAACATCGCAAAGCCTTAACCACTCAGGCTAACCGTAGTTATTGTAAACCATACCTCCCAACCACTATTTAAGTTTGAGTCAATGGAGGTTATAGGATAATGGGCCATGGCTTAGCCCTGGTCCCACAATATATATACCATAAAACCCTTGGCATGGAACCATGTCCGCGGAGGTGGAGAAGGGTGTGGCCCTGCCCGATGTTTTATTCAATAAGAATCAAACACCATTATATAATTAAAAATATGGTTTTAAGGAGTTAATGGAGAAATTAAAGAACCTGTGAGTCATTTATGATATTTTAATTCGGTGGAATCCCGAACGAGCAATATCGTGTGGGTGAAGAAGAGCACTCAGTCAACCCAAGTTTACCATTTGAAATATATGCTGTTGACTTTGTGGGATCATTTTCGAAATGTGGGAAGAGAACTGGGTCGAGGTATATTATGACTTTAACCAAATTATGCCAAACTGTCACTCCATTAGCAGGATTTGGAGGGAAGGCTCCAACTTACAAGGATGAAGCTAGTGGTTCTAACCAACAAGAAAAACCAGGGAGAAGATATGAGCCTAGAGGTGGAAGAACCTACCCTCAAGGTAGAAGTAAAGGTAGAGGTAGAAGCAGAGAGTCAATATACAGATGTTACATGTCTAAAAAACTAGGCCATGAATCCTATGAGTATCCTAATAATGAGAATGCAGGGAAAAGAGGAAATTGTGTTGCACAAGGAGATCAGGCAGACACACAAGCTCCTGTAGTGGAGAATGTACCTAAGGTTGGAGAAGCTCTTCTCATGAACAAGGTTCTATTGAAACTAGAGAAGCAAGTTTTAGAGTCTTCACAAAGGAAATATTTGTTTACAAATACATGCAAAGTCCAAGGGAAATTTTGCAAAGTAATTATTGATGGAAGCATCGAAAATTTGGTGTCCACTAGAATGGTGGAAAAGTTGAACCTTAAGAAGGTTAGGCATCCAACACCGTACACGGTGTCATGGTTTCATAAAGGACACCAATTTCTGGTTATTGAGCAAAGTGAAGTGGCTTTCCAAAAATGAAGATATCAAGATAAAGTGACTTGTGATATCACGCCTATGGATGTGTGTCATGTGTTGTTGGGAAAAGCTTGGAAATTTGATACGAAACTAGTGCATGATAGAAGCAAGAATTGTTATAAGTTCAATATGGGTAGTATTAAACATACTTTTCCACCTTTGCAAGAAGGGAATGTAGCTGAAAAGAGTGAGAAAAAAGCTCTATTTCTTGGTGGAAAATATTTCTTGCAACGGATGACAGAAGAAGAGGTGAGTTATGCCATTGTTTGTAAGCCAAAAAGTGAATCTGCTAATACTTTGATTTCAGATCTGCCAATATAAATTAAAAATATGTTAGTGGATTATCAAGACATTGTAGTTGATGATTTGACCAATGTATTTCCACCTAAAAGAAGTATCAGTCACCACATATATCTGATACCTGGAGCAATATTACCAAACAAAGCTACTTATAGGATGACCCTAAAGGAAAATGAGAACGTTACAAATCAGGTTCATAAATTGTTGGAAAAGGGACCAATTAAGGAGAGTTTAAGTTCATGCATTGTCTTGAAAATTCTATGTCCAAAATAAGAGGGTGAATGGAGGACGTCCACTAACTCGAGGGCCATCAATAAGATCACTATCTGGGAATTAGAAGTAGTTTTGGATTTTTGAATTTTTATTTAGATATTTTTTTTTTTATATTTTTATTTTAATTTTTAATTTTTAATATTGGATATTTAATATATATACTTATATTTATGATTAATTTTATATACAATTTAATTTTTTCATTCATTAGTTCTTCCATTGCATTGTTTCCTCTCACCTCTAGCTCGATGACTTTCCATATGAAGATCAAGTTAAAATAAATTTTCATAATAATATATTATACAAAGTTCTTTACTATTGGAGGTAAATGAAAGAGAACAAACCAACTGAAAACATATAAACACATACCCCATACATTTCAAAATTTTGATATAATTTATTTTCTTCTTCATCCAGCTCATCATCTGTATCATCGTGTTGAGAATTCATGTTCAAAGGATTGAACTTCTTATCATCATGATCATCATCATCTATATTATCATCTGAAACATCCTCTCCCACATTTGGTTCGACCTCTTCAAGTTCTTCGTCTGACATATTGTCAATGTCATTGAGCTCGTCCATAATATTTTTTGGATTAAAATATCCTTGAACTTATTCTACGTATTCATTTGGTGCATGAACCCCTTGCTCCTATACATCATATTATTATTCAATATCATCTTCTTCCACTACATTATTCTTTATTGGCCTTCCTCTTGAATCATATCTAACAACATAGGACCAACCTTCTTTACGTGGAACCTCTAAGTAAAATAGTTTTTCGCATTGGCTTGGAAGAACACGTGGTTCTGAGTCTAGCTCAACATTCCTTGTATTAACCATGGTAAATTCTTGAGCATTTTGAACAACAATTCTATCGGGATCACGTTCAATGACACTTCTAGATGTCTCTTAGCTCTATATGCAACGTTCTCCACCTAAAATACTGTAGTTATCCCACTATCTAAAGTTTTCCTCTTTTCATCCAACCTTTCGATGCGAAATTTGTGGCCATAGCACCACATTGCGTTGTGGTGTTTCAATTGCAATATGCAAAACACGTAAAAAATACATTGTCATTATTTCATAAACATATTTATACTAGGAAATTTTGAAAATTAATAAAGAAGCATGCCATATGCATCAAAATAATTGTAAAACAAATACGTAGTATAGATGAATTATATGCTTTCCTATTAATGTACTAAACCATATGCAAAATCAATTTCCCTCTGTGTAAGATCATTATCTCCACTAAGTTCGGCTTCTTTGACAAAAGTAGACACACCATACCATGATAAACTATAATTATTAGCTTGTTTGCATCGTTCAATACTTTAAATAATCTAATCAACATTATTTGCAATGTATAAATGTATTACATCCCACTCTCGACCAATTATATTAAAATAAAACAGTTCACATGCATATATATAATTAGTGAACACAGTATACCACTATCATATTGTATTATGCATGAAGGATAAAAAATAAACAAGTACAATATACATAAAATACAAAAGCCAGATGTACTATAGATATCCACTATATACTTACATCTCACTTTCCTCATTTTAACTTTCCCCTATAGGTGCTCCTCTTCAAATTTGTTCATGTATTTGACATCCCAAATGTGATCCAACAGATTCATACCTTTTCATATTATCGAACTATATTGACTAATATAAACCACGATTTGATATACCATATATCCCTCTACCATAGAAACCTCAAGATGTGCTCTTTTTCTAACCAAAGCCTTCAAATATTTCAAGTGCCTCTCAACCATCCGCATTGACCTTGTGTGTACAAGTCCACACTTTTCAATCTGCTCAACTTGGTATGTGAGGTAGTGTTCTTGTGCAATGAAAAATGTCAAAGGTAGATACTTTTTCACTTCACACATTAGACAAGGAATTTGTTTCCTTCAATACTTTATTTATTATTTATCTCTTTATTTATATGAAAAACATCTATAAATGAAACAAGGAAATCACAGGTTTCGACAATAAGATATATAGTACATTACAAGTAAAACACATGCAGTCAAATATAAGTTAATTTACAACAAATTATTAAACAAATTGCACTTTTCATATAAATCGCCACATACCTCATGTATTTTCCAAGCTCATATATAACTTGTTTTACATTGTTGTCAAAGTTGTCTAGGAGAGATAGAGGTAGAACATACTGTAACAAAAAAAATAATCAATGATTATTTATTTTGAAATAAGTATAAAACAAAAATACTAACAAGATGTTTCACTATTAATGTACAAATATGTACATCAAAATAATTACCTTAATGAATGTGTTCTAATAATGAGTATTTACCCCACCTAATTCACCTTTATTTGTTAGTATATTCTTTATGTTTGAAGAAAATCCATTGGGAAATTTAATGTTTTCAACAACCTATTTTTCATTATTGCTTTGCTTCTTTGTCAATAACCATGGAAGTGCGCTTAGATTTTGGCCATATCTATCATTATTTGAACAAATCGCACTTTTCATTACATGGTTGGACTCCTTAATGTCATACAAATCTTGATAGTTTTTTCGGTATGTGCAAGGTAAAACATTTGACTGTGGTAATTGAAATTCACCTAACAATATACAACATCAAAAATAAATAGTGTTGGTTAATGTAAATAGATACATATTTCATCCAAATAATATTATAAATGGTGATCAACATACTAACATTAAAAACAAAGGAAAAAAAATAATCTATTTATCATGATGTACTAAATGTCACAAAATATATTATATACCTCAGGAGTTGAGTCACACATGTGTTTGAAAAACCATTTGCCACCTTTGAGTTAACCAGAAGTGGTACATCATAGAGAAGAGATGTTTATGAGCCTTCATAAAGAGGTTGAGTTCCCCTCTCAAGTACAAGTATATCATAACCACCAACATACGGGTCGTCATAATCATCCCTTCCTGAAACATTATTAAATGTATCCTGGATCAATATATTTATCCCATCTTCATCCAATATGTTATCAACATCATGATATTCTTCCATAGGATCATTAGTTTGATTCAACTCAATATTTTCTTCATGTTCATGAACAGACGCTTTTACTAAAAATGCCTCTCCCTCGTCGAGGAATTCCCTTGGAGAACCATATTAGACAATTACAATCAATGAAATAATGTTATTCAGTTTTCACATAACTTTAAATGATAGAAATGTTTACAAATATAATATAGGAAAACAAAGATAGAAAAGAGCTACGACAAATACAACTTAGCAAGTTAACTAATCATGATTTGTATATGGCTCAACTTAAAACTTACGCGTTCATAATAATCAAAGTAAAAATACCCTTAATGGGAATGATTCCATTGAATATATTAAAAAACTAATCTAACTACATAGATTTAATGAGTTTAATAATATCAACATGTAATAGTGAAAATAAATAGAAACCATTATAGACCCATCTAACTCCGGTTGTATGAAGCGTCGAGAGGGATCAAATCCCTTGAGGTGAAAACCCATTTTTTGAATAAACAAGTTAGGAGAGGTTTGCACCTCAAGGTATTTGATCCCTCTCAAGGCTTCATAGAACAATAGTTAGATGGTTTTTTTGTACCGTGGGATACAATATTTGGATAAAGGAGATCATTTCCCAAGAAATTTATCAATAAACATGATGAGAATATTTTAGTGTCCCAATTTTCATAAAACCCCAGATATTTAAACCCTATGAGTCTGCAGTGTGAGAAAAATATTTCAAGTGACCTTCTAGTGATGAATACAAATGGAGAAGAGAAGACATGAATAAGTGATATTGGAAAGTCTTTGACAATAGGATGTATGTGTAGAATCTCTTGTTTCAAACTTTAGAAGAAAATGGAAAAATTAGGAGGTGAAAAATAGAATAGAGGAGCACATCATTAAGGATTTTAACTTAAATTTAAAATACTGTAAAATTAAAGAACAATAGTTTCGTTACTCAATTCTAAATAGGAAATACATTAAAAGTATGATGCTTGAACATGGAAAGTCGAATCATATTCAACAAATTATGGAATCACTGTTAAAGTTTTATTCATAAACACATGCAAATCCAAACTACAAAATTTCTACCTCTTAGGAAAAAATCTTGGAACCTCTACAATGGCTTGATTTTCCAGTTTTATTTCGCCGATCATCCTAACTCACTAACTGTCCCAGATTTTGATAGGGAACTAACTCATGGACAATTTCCTAAGAATCTCTATTCACTAATAATAAATCCTACTTTTAAATACATGAGATCTTGTTTTGGAATATGTTTATAAATATAATATTATATATATATAATATTAATTTATATCCTCTTTGTGTTAAAAATAAAAAACGAAAATCCCTCCTTCTATAATGATTTTGTACATTATAATTTAAACATATATGGGATTTTTAAATCATATGAAATGATATTTTTATCATAACGAATGATGTGTAGATTGTATAGAAAACCACAAATGGTTTTCAGAAAGCTCAAACTGCCTACGGGATCACCACATAGAGGTCTCTAGAAATGAGAACAATGATGCCAGAATAATTAATAGTCATTGATCTTGGACTAAGAGGTTTTGATGAATCCACCTATGGGACCACTCATTAGTATTAGTTTCATGTAATGTGTCCCCCTGTGACTCTATTCGATATGGGCGTGAATGATCTGCATCGTCGATTTATTTCATACATGCAAGCGCTCTCCTAAAAACATATTTTCCATCATCCAATATGGCATATAAATCACGCCCTCCTTGGAAATAAACTCAGGTAATCTCCAACACATTGTACACTATGTTATCTAAATCTTTACCTATGTAACTTCTCTATAGTGAACAAGAACTATATGCTCATAAGACTTATCAAGCATCCAATAGATTATGTGCTAGAATTATTGGTTATATTCCCCATGTGCCTAATTACAATGTATAGAATTCATATTTCGGACCTTCAATTGTTCATGTGCTTCAAATATTTGATTAGCTGCTACTGATGACCCTAAAGTATAGTAATAATTATATTCAGTAGAATATGGATCAATAAGAAGCTTCTTGTTTATCTAGAATCACTCTTGTATATTGAAGCATCATCCATGAAAACTTGAGATCAAAATATTCCACATCTTCACCTTCTATATCAACATTGTCACCAACATCTTCCTCCTCACTTTATTCTCTTTAAACACCTTCCTCTCTATTCATTTTCCTTCCATCCAAGGAGAAATTCCAAAAAATGTATCTGATGCTTCAAATTTAGAAATTTTTATCCTATGCTAAAATAAAGTTATTTTTAATATTTTTAATATTTTAGTTCTTCCAGATTGAGCTACAACATGGTATATTATATTGTTTTTTTTTTATTCTATGTTTTCATGTGAATATTAATTTTTAATGTCCTAATCAAATTGTCCCTTTGTAACCAATTCAGGAGAAAAAGGATGAAGAAAGATATGGAAAAATGTCAAAAGGAGGAGAATTTCAAAAACTGGCACTGTAAAAAGGAACAAATGTGAAATTGATCAGTGTTGGAATGAGGAATTTTCGAGACTCGTAGTACTGGAAAAGGGTACAATTTTAAAAATCATTGTTACTACAAAATAATCTAATTGCAAATCCTATTGCTAGAAGGAAGTCCAATTGACAAAATAAATGCTACAATAAAGAGAAATTAGGAAGCCTAGAACTACAAAATGGAACATTTGCAATTCCTAGCACTAGAAAAGGAAATAAGGAGGAATATTAGGACTATAAAACAAGGTAGATGAGAAAAATTATCGCAATAGAAAGTTTTAAAAATGAGAAATCTAGTATTATGAAAAGGACAATTTAAAAATCTAGTACTAGGAATGAATGAAATTGGAAAACCTAGTGCTATGAGGGAGGGAAAAATGAAATCCTAGCAGTAGAAACTTGAAAATATGAGAAGCATAGCGAAACAATGAGGAGAGGAGGTTAGTTTTAGATAGAGAGAGAGATCATCGAAGAATGCCAAAAATATCTAGCATAAATATTAATTGCAAAAACCTAGCATAAATATTAATGAACAAACATAAATATTAATTGAAGAATAACTATCTAGAACTCAACATGATAATTTTTCTCAATGCGTTAAACACAAAATGAATATTTTGGGAGAATTTCATTTGTGAAATTGATCATATATTTGAACTAAGTAAAGACCAAGTCTCTTATGGTATGTATAATAAATATAAAGAAGAAGTATCTTATGGTCGAATGGATGATAATGAGTAAGTACTTACTAATGGATGATATTCATATCCACCTTCACAATGTCCATAAGTTCTACAGCGATTTTTATCTATTGTTATTAAAAGTCTCCTTATGTTCAAGCCCTTGCTCTTTTTACAAGGGAAATAATATCTTCTATCCTTTCAATCCCCTGATGTCGATCCCAAATCTCCTTTGCCCAGTCCTTGAGGATTGTTATCTGAAAAATTCCTCACCAAATATATTTTAGTGATGATTATCAATCAAAATTAACCTCAAAATAGGCCTATAACATTTCAAAATCATGGGATTTATAACAAGAATGTGGAACTTGTAAATAGGTACTAGGCCCTACATATATATAAATCAATTTCTCGTTGGATATTAGATGTTATTATGTCAGATAAACATTTCACAATGATAAAATGCCATTAGTACCAAAATTTTCCCTATAAAATGTCATTAATGTTGTTCGTCGAATATCTGACTCTATGTAATTAACCTTGCATAGTCAACGATCATCAAGATTTATAAAAAAAAAACAAAAAATACATTAAATGCCCAACAGTGGTTCCGATTTTATCCGTTTCTCAACTTCCACCATCAGATTTTAACCTGAAATGTGGTAGTGAGTAGATCTCATGAAGAGCATGTCATGCATGTAAAAAAGGTACTTTATGTCTTGAATAAAGAACATTTTTTCTTAAATATGTGAAAGTGTCAATTTGGAAAAACATCTTTAGTGTATTTGGGTCATATTGTTGGAGGAGGTGAACTGAAAATAGTTCCCTCCAAGGTTGATGTTATTTTGAATTGGCCAAAGACCAAAATAGTTATGAAGGTAATAAGATTTTTGGGAGAAGCTCAATATTGGATGAAGTTTATTGATAACTTCCCTTCTATCGCAGCTCCATTGCATGCATTGACAAGTGTGAAGCAGGTCTTCCAGTGGGGAGGTGAACAACAAAAGGCACTTGATGCATTGAAGGAAAATATCATTTCAGCTCCAGTACTTTCACTTCTAGACTTGAGAAAATCATTTGAAATATATACTAATCCAAGTGACTATTCTATAGGTGCAGTCCTCATCCAAAATCGTAATTCTATCTATTTTCATTGGGAAACTTTTAATGATGCAGTGATTAATTATCCTACATATTACAAGGAATTGTATGCATTGGTGCAAAGTGTGAAAAAGTGGAAACACTGCTTAATGGGTAAGGAAACAATCATTCACACTGATCATCAACCATTACAATACTTGAAATCACAAGCAAAGTTGCAGCAATCAAGTCACTTTCGATGGATGGATTTTCTTCAACAATTCCACATGGCGATAGGGTATAAAAAAAGTATCTATAACAAAGTTTATGGTATGATTTCTAGTCCTATTGTTAGCTATTCTACTATTCTTAAGCATCCTTTTGTTTTGCATGAGAACTATGTTGAAAAATCTCATTTAGATAGTGATTTTTAATATGTATATGCAACTTTGAGTTAAGGGAACCAAGTAGAGGAATTGGATTATCATATGCATGATAACTTGTTGTACCATTTTGGTAATTTTTGTATTCCACAAGGATAAATAATCGAAATCATAAGAGAGGTGCATACTTCTCTTATAGTTATCCATTTTGGTGTAGGTAAAATTGTGGCACAACTATACAGGTACTGTTACTGGCCTTGTATGTTTGAAATTGTGTCACGCTTTATTAAATGTTGTTCATTATGTGATGTCAGTAATCCTAGAAATAGAAAGTTAGGATTGTACACACCACTTCTAGTACCTTCTTGTCCATGGAAGAGTGTTCCTATGGAATTTGTGGGAGGTCTTACTATGTAAAAAGGAATCATAATTATCTTTATGTATTTGTCGATAGGTTCAAAAAAATGTCTATTTTAATGCCATGTAAAAATAAAAATATAGATGAACAAACTCGTGAGTTATTATTTGAGAATTTATGGGTGAATTTTGGATTTCCCACATCCATTGTTAATGTTCGCGATTCTCGCTTTGTTAGGAAATTTTGGTCATACTTGTGGAGATTCATGGACACCAAATTGACAAAGAGTACAAAATTTCATTCGAAAGAATATTCTTAAGCAGAGGTGTTGAACAAGATGGTGATACATCTTCTTCGTGGGTATTGTAGCAAGCATTCCAAGTTGTGGGATGAACATTTTCATTATATTCAACATGCTTATAACTAGGCCAAGCACTCTTCAACTCAAACATTGCCATTTGAGGCATGTTTGGGATACTTTCCTAAATTTTCTTTGGATTTTATTTTTGGAAAATATGTTGCTATTGATGGTCATAGTGACATAGACAAAGCTAAAAATTTCATTGAGAAAATCCAATTGGTATATCAAGCAGTTCAAGAAAAACTGGAAGAGATCCAAGTCAATTACAAAAGAAGGCATGACAAGAATCATGTAGATCACAATTTCCAAGTCAGTGATGAATCTTGGCTTCACATTAGAAAAGAAAGGCTCCAAGTAGAAGGAAAATTACTAAAACCAATTCGATATGGTCCATTAAAATTTTTATAAAATATTGGCAATAATTCCTTCAGGTTGGATTTTCCTTCATATATGAAAATTTATGTTGTTGTTAATGTTGAAAACTTAAGGTTTTATGAGCCACCTTTGATTGAATATCAAGGAGAGAATTTTAAAATTCCTTCTGTTGAGGATTTATCTCCCGAATACCTTGCATAACTATAGAAAGACACCATTAATGACGAAAGAAAAAGGACTTAAAAACAAGCGAATGTGGAGTACCTTCCTTTGCAACTCAAAGGAACAAATCCAAGAAAATCCAAATGGATTAACATTGGAAGGTGAGGGAACTACACCCTCATATACTGAACAACTGAAAGTGATATTTTGGGGTCCAAAAGCCTCCAATGGGGAGGAGTGATTTGGCACTCAGAAATGAAAGTTGTTAGAATAGCTCAAAACCTATGCTCTTGCGTAAATATCATCATTTTGAATCGAGGGAAACTAATTTTGTGGAAAACCGACACCGTATTCTCCCAGAAATAAGTTTTGTTAATTTTCCCAAACATGGAAAATTTTGGCTGAAGCTGTGTACGCTGCCCAGTCAGCAGTCTGTATAGCTGACAAGGCCTGTTGACTAGGCATGGTTTACTGGGCTCCATTGGGCCAATACTATTTTGCCACTTTTGACAATTTCACTCATACTAATTTGGGAATTTTTTATTGGTGAGTTATTGGCCAACCACATGCTATCATGTGGCCCAACTGGAGGCTGCCATGTGGCAGCAAATGGGCCACCAAAATTTGGTTGGATTTATGAACTAGACTCCGCAGGAATCGATACCACGACCTCTCAACTAACATCGCAAAGCCTTAACCACTCGGGCTAACCGTAGTTATTGTAAACCATACCTCCCAACCACTATTTAAGTTTGAGTCAATGGAGGTTATAGGATAATGGGCCATGGCTTAGCCCTGGTCCCGCAATATATATTCAATAACCCTCGGCATGGAACCATGTCCGTGGAGGTGGAGAAGGGTGTGGCCCTGCCCGATGTTTTATTCAATAAGAATCAACCACCATTATATAATTAAAAATATGGTTTTAAGGAGTTAATGGAGAAATTAAAGAACCTGTGAGTCATTTATGATATTTTAATTCGGTGGAATCCCGAACGAGCAATATCGCGTGGGTGAAGAAGGGCACTTAGTCAACGCAAGTTTACCATTTGAAATATATGATGTTGACTTTGTGGGATCATTTTCGAAATGTGGGAAGAGAACTGTGTCGATGTATATTATGACTTTAACCAAATTATGCCAAACTGTCACTCCATTAGCAGGATTTGGAGCGAAAATTTAGGACTGATGCCGGGTTTTGGGGAAATTGTAGAGAGACTAGCAACAAATCTAGGGAAACTCATAACTTCTTCAGTTTTTTACCTTTTTGGTGTCAGAAAGAGGCTATACATGGGGTTATAAAATTATAAAGCTAATGGAACACATTTTAAATCCATTAGAGCATTGTAAATTGATTTAGTCACCCTTTTTTAGCATAATGATATAGGGCCAATCCATTGGAAGCTAGACCATGAGACATAGCCCAGGAGGTGTGAACTCCTTCATCACTTATTTTGTTGTTGTTATTTTTATGGTGGATTTGTCTATTTTTTTCTACTATTTAGGAGTTTAAATTCATGCTGTATGTGCATAAGAATTTAACATAAAATCTCATAAAAAAACTCAATTTAAACACTTGAAATTTATACAACCTCAAGGCCATTAACATATAGATATCATTAAGATCATTTTCCCAAGAATGCGGCAGCATTATGACTTCTGCAAAGAAATATACACATCAAACCAAAGTTGATTTTAGGAAAAGCGGAAATTTTAACGTGAAAGGAAAAATTTATGTATCCAACCCATCCCTATATGTCATGTAGTGATATAAAAACTTTATTATATGGTTTTTTTAAAATAAATGTAAATTCATTTGAATGTATTAGATCTGTATAATATATAATGAAAATTTAAATTCAAAATACTAGTTATAATATAATTTATACATTGAAACAAACACTACTATTACTACTTGAATTTGATTGTGGAACTTGAAATGTATATTGGATCTCTTTTACTTCAATTTGCTAATTATTTAATTATTTACAAGCCAATCTCGCCACCAAATCCAATGGATACTCTTTTTGACGTTGAAACATCTAACTATAATGTGGATATATGGAAAATTAAATTTACAATAAATAATTTAAGTATGAAGTAGTGGAGATTGAGACGAATCTCATTTTACAATAATTTATTAGTAAACAATATTCCTAACAAATACTAGTCGAAAATTGTTTTAATAAATTATGGCATTTATTGAGAATTACGATGCATAGAAGTTTTTTTCGAAACCCAATTTACTTAATTATTATTATCTTAATATTCACTCTAACATGTTTCATTCATATGTACAAGTCTACATCCCTGAAATAGGTGTTAATATAATTCATGTTGATGAGATGGAAAGTTGGGAGCTATGCATACCACTTCCCGATTGCATTCTGAATTAATAACAGTGAGGGTTCCAACATGAGCTTGTTCAATATTTCATGTAGGAGCACAATTGGCATGGAGGTATGGCTTATTTATATGCGTAGTATGTTGTAGGTTTTGGTGTCTAGGGGATCATGTTGGAGAGGAGTTTAGGGTCTGACCTCAACCTTTGTTTAATGGCTTCTAGTTTGTTCAGTGCAAAGAGTTCCTTTGGATTTTTGGAGATTCAATTGCACTGGAATTTGTTGCCCCTTGAGGCTTTTTAATGTGTTGGCGAGGTTTCTATCGGCTTGCACTTTTGTTCCATCTCCTTACTTTGTCTTGATTTGTTTTCATGGTGGGTTTTCCCAATTCTTGAAGTGGTTTGTGTTGTTTGGGCTAGTTTTCCTATCTATTATTGTGTGTTTCTTGGTGTCTTTATAGGTCGATAGGAAAATCTCATTCTCTAGGGTATATTTTTCCAAAATTTATATTCTTGGAATGTCTCGAGTCAAGAAATTCCAAATTTTTTTAGATATGGTTAGCTTGCCACAATGATGTCCTATAGAAATTTATTAGATCACTTTTTAATTAGATGCATGGTTTTATTGTTATTATTTTATCTGGTATTTTGAAACATATGTGGGTATATTTTCACCTTTCATGGTGCTAGTATGTGAGGTGTTTGTTGGAGGAGGTGAGTTTCCATCTATATCATTTCTGGAAATTTGGCAGGCTTTGAATTAATTGCAAGGAGATTTAGAGACGATTTAGCTTTATTAGGTTTAGGATTTCAAGCTCGCAAGTATCATATTGTATCTTTTTATTTTTCATATTTTTCCCTCCCAACATGTCCCTTCTCCATAAAATTTATGCCTCCTAGAAAATGAATGCATCATAGATGAGGAGGAGGTAGTGATTTTTCTATGTGAAAGAGGAGTATCATACACTTTATTTATGATTATGTAGCTACATAATTGAATATTATTCCTCCAAAATTGAGAAAGTAAATTTCTGTCTTGGAATCTCAAGATGAGATGGAATTATAAGTTCATTATGAATCAAATATTCTTGGCGATGTTTCGAAGAGAATTTCATACCCTAGTCATTGCAGATGCAAGAAGAATCAATTTTTTAACTAATTAGATTTGCATCAAGGAATGTTCAGCTTTCTTACATTAGTCCTCAAACATTAGTAAGTATATAACTATAATGTCTTCTCCTCCTTAGAGGATGTTAAAAGAATTCTTTAAAATCATTGATTCTGCATGGACAATCGGGATTCCAATTTGGCTCATGTAGAGGGTTATATTATGAGTGATTATGAGAATGGATATGTTATGTATCCCCAAGTTAAAGTTATCAATCACTAGGGACAATGTCCTCTTCATAAAATGATTAGTGTTGTAGAGTGTTGGTAGTGTTGGCAAGCATTCTTGTTCTTGTTGTTCATGTTGGTTCTCCTCAATAATGTTGTTGTTGTTCAAGTTGGTTTTGTTAACAAGTTTGGCATTCGGGTTACTACTTCTGTACTCCAATTCTGGTTAACCTCTGTTCTATAGGTATTTCCTTAATTTTCGGAAATTGTTTCTCGTGATATTATTTTTGTTTCTCATGTTAAATATTTCTTTTAATGTGGTGTATCCATGACGTTTTTATGGTTTGTTGGGGTATGTTTTTCACTAAGGTGGGTTTTTAATCTCTTAGTATCAACATTAAATCTATTGTCATTTCTACTTTTCTATGTCTTGGCTGAGAAAGCGTTCGAACTCGAACTATATCTTGCAATGGCCTAGGTACATGGTCATGTAAAACTTGGCTCTTTTGGTTTCTCTATTCATTTACTATTAGATTTGTGGGATTGTAAATGCTGACTGATAAGAAAATTCCTTAGGGAGCTGCATTTTAAATCACCTACTGATGCAGAAAAGTTGTAGAATTCTTAGAGTACGAACATTATAGTTTATGGGTTCATATGATTCTTTATTCGCAGTGGATTTCACTCTTTTGCATATTCACAAACATACATACAAAGAAATTATTACCGGAGGTCCCACAATACTCCCAACCAATCACTATCGATCGCACTTCCCCGCATTTATAGTTTAAATTTAACGCTAAAATTTATTTCTTACGATTTGTGAAGTTGTGCGCCGTATCACAAACAATATTAATTATCCTATGACAACTTTAAGACTAAATTTTAAATACTGCAATTTGCAAAATCAATTTTCACGCATTGTAATCTCTGTTGTTGATTCATTTCTCGATCTGACGATCCAAGTGATATCACCACCGATTCACCTCCCGTCGCAAGTGAAATAATTTAACTTGTGAAATTCCTAACTGTAAAAATTATTTTGTGCTATGTGCGTAGTCCTCCAACTGTGATTTGATATCTCACCATTGATCAGTGTCAGATCTACGATCTTCGTTATGCCTACAATCCAATCGATCTCCAACTTTGCAATTAGTATATATGTGATTCAACAAAGATTTAAAACAATGGTTTCAAGAAGAGAGCCTGATCAATATTAAAAAACTTGGATTTTTAATAAGAAATGAAAATGCAAATCCAAGCCCTTGGTCGGTTGGTTATTACAATTATTTCTACTCTCTTTTCTCTCTCCTCTCACACACCCATTTCACATTATTTTAATTATTTTTCACACTCTGCTATATATTTTCCTCACACCTATATATATATATATATATATATATATATATATATATATATATATATATATATATCACTGATGCAGTCCTTCTCGTCTCTAATTAGATTTCTATTTGAACTAGTATTAACAAACAAATGCTACCCTATTTCTAAGTTCTTATCCTACTTGGCTTAATCTCCTCGCAGGGAGAAACCAATTTCTATTTTATTCCTAATTAATTTATAAAATCAAAAAAACTAATTCCTCTCATTTAAAACTAGTAAAATTATTAATAACCAATGTTTATCCACCTCATGTTAGCCACAAGATGTGAACACACAACCACATTGTTGGCTAAGTCTAAATGCTCCTACATCAGAATCCTGGGGAAGAAAATATTGATCCATCAATGTTTTAGGATCTACATTAAACTTTTGTAACTCTGTTGCTATCATCTAGCTAGCATCTTCCACTTGGTGTCCTTCCCATTTGACTTGATACAGATAATAGGTTTTTTCTCTGGTCTTCTTTGCAACTCTTTTCTCCAGAATGGCTTCCACTTATTTCCTTGTTGTATTTGGCATATGTTCCTTCCAATTCAAAGTCTGGTCCTCCTCTTCTATAGATTCTTATTGTATCTCTTCCTATGTTCCTTTGTATAGGTACAAATCTACAACATTAAAGATGGGTGATATTCCAATTCTTGGTGGTTGATATGAAAATTAAAGTATTTTTACTGCTGTTCAAAGTATTCATTTCCATTAAATTTGTAGAAATTATATAAATTATGTGTTATATATCCAATATTCTCATGATCACACACTATTTTACTTCATGCGCAATACAAAATCTATTCCACTATTGATCATCACATGCGAAAATTAAATCAGTTGTAATGCACACATGAAACCATAAAAATTCACACACATTAACACGATTTTTTAATGAGAAAGCCTGAAGCTAAAAAACCCAACCATCTGTATATAATATATGTCATAGATATCATGTAAAAATCCTCATAAAAAGTTGATCATATCAATCTCTCAGTACAATACAATAGCTACACACTAATCAGGCTAGATCTTGCAAATCCATGCACCGATCTCTGCCACCTACTATCCTGCCTCTACTATGCAATGC
Source organism: Pinus albicaulis (assembly GCA_034641835.2). Lineage (NCBI taxonomy): Eukaryota > Viridiplantae > Streptophyta > Pinopsida > Pinales > Pinaceae > Pinus > Pinus albicaulis. The sequence continues at coordinate 606,514,614 of CM076576.1, forward strand.
TTGCTGAAGAATGGATCTGAATGAACTTTAATCCACCAAGCTTGCAATGCACAATCCTCATTGGCATCTCTACTGAGTTTTGGATGCAATAAATGCATCACTATAGTCACAACTCATAGTCACACTTGCTCTTTCACCTACCTCTCCACTGGTCTCCACTGAAACTGTCCCTGCACTGTAGTTAATTGATGTATCCTTCAGTTGATTAATGAGTTATTATTTAGTGAATTAATTAACTAATTAATTCACACCACTCTCACTAGTGTATCAACCAATTAGACTAGATACAACTAGCTTAACTGAGTCTAATTGAGTTAAATTGAATACAACTGCACCAAATACTTCTATAACTCCATCAAAATATGTCACATGAGTTATAACTTAATTCCTCATGCATTAGCTCTAGTAAGCCCTCAGGAATAGCGTAATTCCTTATGTCAGCTACTGTGCCACATCTGTGCACTTAATTGAAGTGCTCCAAGATAATAAGATAATGTTTAGAGTCCTAATCTTATTAAGAGCTAATAATATTCGTCATATCTATTTTTAGACTGAAAATCTAAAAATAGATTCTGCCCAATATGTCTAAAAATATAAGTCCATATATTTTTCCAAATTGACCAACCATCCACAAATAGCATCCTGCAACTCATAGAATATGATCGACATGTCTAAAAATAGACATAGTCTAAAAATAAACTTTGCGCCAAAAATAGCCTGCAAGCCCACTTAGTGAAGGAAACTCTTTTCACTAAGCTCATCATCTTGTTGAATCTCAACGCTCCCTCTCAACAAGATATGGATTATTGGCCACCCCAATCATGTCTCTATGGTATTCAAATTTTCTTCTGGTGAGTGCCTTCGTCAGAATATCTGCATCCTGATCCTCCGTAGGAATGTAAGAAAGCAACATGATCTTCCGCTACACACAATCTCTGATATGATGGTACCAGATGTCAATATGTTTATATATGTCATGAAATACTGGATTAACTGAGATTTTAATGAAACTCTGATTATCACAATATATCACAGTAGGATCTAAGTGTGAACCGAACAACCCGACCAGGATCTTCCTCATCCATATAGCCTCGCATGTAGCCAAACTTGCTACCATGTACTCAGCCTCTGCTGAACCGAGTGCTGTGGATCTCTGTTTCCTGTTGTACCAAGAAACTGTTGTAGACCCAATACTAAATATCCTTCCAGATGTGCTCTTTCTGTCTTTTGGCCTCCTTGCCCAATCTGCATCCGTTAAGCCATGCAGCTTCAACTCATCCGACTGTCTGTACCACAACCCATATCCCGATGTGCCCTTGAGATATCTCAAGACATGCTTGCCTTCCTTCCAAAAGATCTTGGTAGGCTTAACCATAGCTTGTGAAAGCTGGTTAATAGCGTAGCATATGTCTGGTCATGTATTGACTAGATACATGAGCGAACCAATCAACTGTCGATAAACAGTGGCATCCACTACCTTTGTCGATGTAGCATCCTCTTTCCTCCAACGACCAGGAAGAGGAGTGTCGATTGGCTTGCAGCCTTGCATGTTGAACTTCTCCAGTATCTCCCGGGCATAATTTCCTTGAGACACAAATAGTCCACCCTTTGGCCGCCAAATTTCCAATCCCAGGAAATAATGAAGGAGGCCCAATTCCTTCATCTCAAACTCCTTCGCAAGATCTGCCTTGCATGAGTGTATCAAAATTTAATCACCTGATAGTATCAAATCATCTACATAAAGTACAATGATCAACAAGTTACCCTCCACCACAATTTGGTATAGGTTCGGATCCGCCTCACTCTTGGTGAATCCAAGTCGGGTGAAATAACTATCTATCCATGTGTACCAAGCATGAGGTGCTTGTTTCAGCCCATACAATGCTCTTTTGAGCCTACACACATGTGACTTGCTGTTGAAGATTTCGAATTCTTCAGGCTGCTCTATGTACACCTCCTCCTCAATGACTCCATTGAAGAATGCAGTCTTCACATCCATCTAATGAATGTGCCAACCCATCTGCACTGAGAGAGAAAGGATGGTTCGTATGGAAGAATACATTGCGACAGGTGAAAATGTTTCTTCATAGTCGATCCCCTCGATCTATGAAAAGCTGTGGGCAACAAATATTTCCTTGTACTTCTTGACGCTCCCATCAGCAGCTTGCTCACTTTGTAGATCCATCTCGAACCTACCACTAATTTCCCTTCCAGCCTTGGGACAATCTCCCATGCACTATTTCTGACAATTGAGCGATAGTCTTCCGCCATCGCATATACCCATGCAGGGTCCTCCACAACTTCCTCGAAAGAAGATGGCTTTTTCATGATACAGTTGCTCATCAGAGCCATGTATCTAGTAAATTGGTCAGGTGACTGTCTCTGTCTACGATGTGATGTAGGTGCTCCTACATTCTGCGCTACATCAAGATTCAGTTGCTCAACTTCAGTAGTGCACTTCCGCTCTCTGATGTTTGGCGATGCATGAGTGGTTTCTTCCACTCCATGAACCTCTTATTATGGCCGATCCACATCCTGAGGCTCATCTTTAGGAACTAGTAGCTCCTCATCTGCATGCAAGTGTAGCTTCCTCTCAAGCAACAACTTCATGGCTTTCTCCTCATGAAATTTGATATCCCATTGCACAACAGTCATCTGACTGTCTAGAAAATACACATGATAATTGTGGGGTGTTTATGTGTACCCCAGCTTCTTCCTGGCATCCTTCGTCACATGAATGTAAATAGATGAGCCAAAAATATTCAAATGAGAAATATCAGGCTTCTTACCAGAAAATGCCTCTTCGGGTGTACTCATGCCAAGTACTCTATGAGGACAACGGTTTTGCACATAAACTGAAGTGTGGCATTCTTCAGCCCACAAGAGTATGGGAAGGCCATGATCATGCAACATCGCCCGTGCAGCACCCATGATTGTTCTGTTCTTTCTCTTCGTGACCCCATTCTACTGTGGGTTATGAGGCGCTATAAGCTCTCTTCGAATTCCTTCTGCATTGCAAAATTATTTGAATTTTCCAAAGATGTATTCACCACCATTATCACTCCTTAGAGCTTTCACCTGCTTCCCCAACTCTTTCTCAACCAGTGCCTTGAACTCACAGAACTTTGAGTATGTCTCGCTCTTCTTTTGCATGAAGAAGATCCAACACTTACCAGAAAAGTCATCAACAAACATCACATAATACATGTGCTCTGTCGTCGAAGCTACTGAGAAAGGTCCACACATGTTTGTGTGAATTCTCTCAAGGATCGTTGTGGCATGACTATTCTTCTCATGAAAAGTGGTCTTCACAAATTTTCCCAAAGTACATCCCTTGCACTGATCTGACTGCGTAAGTGTACCCTTGGGAAGCGCAGTAGAAATCTGCTGCAAAATTTTCAAAGTGCCATGGTGAAGATGGTCCAATCTCCTGTGCCACAATTCGCCCTCATCCCAGCTCACCACTCCTTCTACTTTGCCTGCCATAGCTACGCAGCTAACCTGCAATTGATAAAGGTTCTTAACTTGAATCCCTATCCTCCGGGTCTCACCAGTTGTTTTACTACGCAGGAAGGCCTTTCCCTCGCTAAATACAACATCATAGCCCTTGTCTTCCAACATCGCCACAGAGATCAGATTCTTCTTCAATCCTGGGACATGGAAGACATCCTTCAATATGAAAGGTTTACCAACCTCACTCTCAAAATAAATGGTCCCGATACTAGTTGGACTGTATCTACCATCATCACTCATCTCGATGTGCACTCCGAGATCCTTCTTATCCAGATCACTAAAAAAATATTTGTCTCCGGTCATATGGAAAGACGCACCACTGTCAAGAAAACACAAGGATCCCATCACACTTGAAACCAATCATGCGATCAGTGAAAAATCCAGCTCAAACTGCGAGGCTAAGGCCTCTCTAGCTGCAGATTCAACAACCTGCTTATTTTTCTTCTTATGTGGACAATTAGTGGCGTAATGTCTGTGTTGGTGACAGTGAAATCACTTCACCTTGGACAAGTCCTACTTCTTTCCTTTCGCACTAGATTGAGAAGGATTTTTCTTTCCCTTCTCTTTCCTTACTTTGGCAGCCAAAGTGCAATTTTATTCATCTTCATTCTTTGATGAAGATCCATCCCTGGTACCCCGCCTTATCTCCTCCTGCACAAGATCCTACCAAAGTCACTCCCATCCTGGCAATTTCTCCCGTCTATTGACAGAGTCTTCGTAGCTATGCCAACACTTCAGAAGCCCAAAGAGAGCCAAGCTCACCAAGTCCTCTTCATCTACAGTAGCCCGCACACTTCCTAGCTCATCCCTACACTAGAAAAAATTCGTGAGGTACTTGGGTATACTGTCGCCTTTCTCCATTTATATTTTTCTATGCTTGTCTTTAAGCGCCAACTTCCTTTGGTCACTTCTGCTTTAGAACAAGTCCGTCAAAGCTTTCCACATAAATAATGGAGAAGATTTACCATGAAGGCTAGAAACTATGTGATCCTTCACACCTGCCAATGGAATCCTTCGACATTTTTCTGTCTTCTTTTGCCATGCGTGAAGTGCGGCTGCATCGCTAGAAGCAGGTTTTCGAATTTCAGCATCTATGAACTCCTTCAACCCATTGTCATCCAGCACCACCTCCATCCTGTCCTTCCATGAAATATAATTCGATCTGCCCTCAAGGGCATACTCCAATCGTAATCCGTTGAAAGAAATTTCAATGAATGCTCAACCTCAACACCAAGAAAACACTGCAGCAAATTCGAATTCCACCAGCACAAAACTCAACCGCTTCAATAATTGAAATGTGCTCTGATAAATATCACTATGATACCATGTAGAAATTATATAACTTATGTGTTATATATCCAAGATTCTCTTGATCACACACTATTTTACTTCATGCATAATACAGAATCTATTCCACTATTGATCATCACATGCAGAAATTAAACCAATTGCAATGCACACATGAAACCATAAAAATTCACAGACATTAACACAACTATTTTATAGGAAATCCTAAAGCTAAAAACCCCAACTATCTATATATAATATATGTCATAGAAATCATGTAACAATCCTCATAGAAAGCTAATCATATCAAGCTCTCAGTACAATACAATCGCTACACACTAATCAGGCTAGATCTTGCAAATCCATGCACCGATCTCTGCCACCTGCTAGCCTGCCTCTACTGTGCAATCCCTATTGAAGAATGGCTCCGAATGAACTCGAATCCACCAAGCTTGCACTGTGCAATCCTCATTCGAATCTCCACTGAGTGTTGGATGCAATCAATGCATCACTATAGTCACAACTAATAGTCACACTTTCTCTTTCACCTACCTCTCCACTGGTCTCCACTGAAACTGTCCATTCACTATAGTTAACTGATGTATTCTTCAGTTGATTCATGAGTTATTATTTAGTGAATTACTTAAATAATTAATTCATACCACTCTCACTAGTGTATCAATCAGTTAGACTTGATACAACTAGCTCAACTGATTCTAACTGAGTTAAACTGAATACAACTCCACGAAATACTTCTATAACTCAACCAAACTCTATCACATGAGTTCTAACTAAAGTCCTCATGCATTAGCTCAAGTAAACCCTCAGGAATAGCGTAATTCCTTCTGTCAGCTGTTGTGCCACATCTGTGCACTTAACTGAAGTGCTCGAAGAGAATAAGATAATGCTTAGAGTCCAAATATTATTAAGAGCTAATAATATTTGACATATCTATTTTTAGACTGGAAATCGAAAAATAGATTTTTCCCAACATGTCTAACAATATAACTCCATCTATTTTTCCAACTTGACAAACCATCCACAAATAGCATCCTGCAACTCATAGAATATGATCAACATGTCTAAAAATAGACATAGTCTAAAAATAGACTTTGTGCCAAAAATAGCCTGCGTTCCCACTTAGTGAAGGTGACTCTTTTCACTAAGCTCATCATCTTGTTGAATCTCAACAAAATTAAGTATCCAAAGTGTTTTTCATGTCTTGTAAATTAAACAAAGTCTTTTTGGTAATTGTTTTTGAGTTTATGTGTGAGGAAATGTTAATTAAAATTACTGTTTAACATATTAAATCTAAAATACACAGCAAAATAACTTCACCATAACAACACAAAAACATGATGAGGCAGTTCAACCCTCCTGGGCTACATCTGCCGGGTCCAAGGCTCCCAATGGGCATGTCCCTTATATAATATGATGCTAAAATTCGTTTTACAGTGAAAAATAATCCTAAAAAGGCTGAAACGGCTATGAAAATGAATTCAGAAGATAGAAATAAGCTAATTATGGCTTTTATTTCAACTAAAATAGTGAAGTGTAGCCCAATGCAGCTCCATTTCCCCCATGGCCCTAATGGCTCTCCAAGCTTCCCTGAAGAAACAATGGTTGAATGACACCTCTGTTGGCTCTACAACATCTTCCAATGGCTCCAAAATGCTCATAATAGTCAAAATTGACTAAGATTTCATCCAAAAAGGTTCAATATTGGAGAAGTTATGGTAAAATCAGTATTTTGCCCAATGTCACTGAAAAAAATCCACCAATTTTGGGCTAACTGGAGTTAACCTCAACAAATTTGACAATGCCACCAGAATTGGCAAGCTCTGCCAATATTTGGTGGAACCTTTTATGGTTATAATTAATGTTGGTGGGGCAGGGTCACATGTGAACGCCGCCCTAACCGCCGGTTTTCCCATTTAATTAACCTCCTTCAGAACTGCTTAACCCTCACATTAACTATTATGTCGTGGCCACATGGAGCTCCAAATTCCACCACAACTATCATTTAAATTGTTACCTTTAGTTTAAGCCCTGAGGTCATGGCATTTTGGTTGCATGGAGTCGGGGGCTGGCCCCCCTTGCCGCCCAAAAAAATGTTTAAACTTTAAATACATTGTGTGAACTATGCATAATAAGAACCACCACGAGCCCGGGCGGTCCGGCCTGTATGCTGCCAGCGGGGGGACCCTAGTTCAATTCCTGCAAAATGCAAAGTTTTTGATAAACAAAATTTTTCTGTGGCCTCGGGCCACGTGGCGGCCTCCAGGCCTACCACGTGGCAGCCCGCGATTGGCCCAAAAAATCCCAAGTCAACCTGCCAACCAATAGTAAGATTCCACTTGTCTGCATATGATAGGTCCAAATGGAATATTCTAGGGAATATTCTAGAGAATATTCTTGGAATATTCTTTTTTTAATAATTACCAAAGTAAAATTCAACCCTGGTCAAATTGGATTTTTGAAGGATAATGTTAACTTCAAACCTACATAAATTTTTCATATGATGTTGGATTTGAGTGTCATTCATGGTGCCGAAATCGTAGCGATGAGGCTCATTTGATCGTTCAAGTGTCAACCAATTTTGAGCAATTCCAATTTTGAGCATTTTTTCAACTTAGGACATGATCACCTAATCACACCTCCCAAATGGGAATCTTTTGGACCCCAAAAGCTCTCTAATTTACATAAATTGAAGATGAGGAGACTTATTCTCCACTCTTCCAACCTTGAACCATTGAAATCTTCTTGAGTTCATCAAATTGAGCTTCTCATAAAAAGACAAATTCTTTCTTCAACCTACTGATCGACCGTTGCTAACCTTGACTGAGTCACGATGAAAATTTTTGAAATTTGTAGAAAAACAACTGAAATTTGTAGAATACATATTTTTTCTATAATGGTCAAACTTCAAAGAAGACTAAAAATGTGATTCACTTTGCCAACTATCCTCATGGAGAATTTTTGCTGATTGAGCCATGTACTTGCGTTGAATCCTAACCAAGTTTTCTCGCCATACCAACTTGCCATTCTGAAACCATCATTGACCCATGCTGAACTTTGTGTCCTCTTTGCTTGCATGCCTTTCCATATTTTTTATTCTTCCACCACTCTGGACTGACACTTTGTTCTTTGCACCGATTGACACCTTTCTGCAACACCTTGCCATCTTGTTCCAAAGACGACTTTCTTTCAGGCTGAAACATATCATCATTTACATCAGCAATAACATTAAAAGGAGAATGTAAAGAATCTCTTTGCTTAACCATCAGCAAATTCAAAATTTTACTTGCATTGAAAATCCTTTTCAATTTCCCTGCATGGACTACAGAAGATTCTAGCTTCTTCCGATATGCTCTCACAATAAACTCTTTTCCATTCTTCAACAAATGGTACTTGTTCTCATGGCGATGGAAGATCGATTTTCTATCATATAAATACAGACTACCCAACACAACACCTGTAATGTCAAGCGGTACTACATCTAGTTCAACCCCATCAACATAATGAGCTGTTATGGTGAAGCGCAACATGCACTTTCTTCATACTTGTAAATTAACATCCTTTAAAATCCAACCAAGTGGATATGGCTTTGGATGAGGTATGGTCTCAAGTTTTAGCTTCTTGACTAAGTCTTCTGAGATGAGGTTTTCTTGAGACCCACTATAAAATAGTGTGTCAATCTTTGTGTGTTTTGATATTATCCTTATGTGAAATATCTTTATCCTCCTCTTGTCATTTTGAGCTTCTATGTGACAGTTTATAGTGCTAGAACTGGGAATTGTTTCCTTTACAATCTCTTTTCCCTTTATGCTCCTTAGTACCATGGCTATGATTTTAGTTTTATCACCTTATCTAGACTCTAAGTCTTGTTCAATAGTTGCAATAGCTTTCCCCTTTTCTTTGGCCTTATCTTTGTTTTTAAATTTCTCTGGTTTCAACTCTAGATGAAGCTTCCAGCAATGGTCTTCATTGTGGCTTGTTTCGGAACAATTTTTACAAAAGAAATTTCCTTTTTCTTTCCTAGAGTTTGCATTTCTTTTCGTCCCTTTTCCTCTAAATTAACTATCCATATTCCCATCAAAATATTGCTTACCTCTAGCCTCTAAATGCGTAGCTTGTACACAAACTTCATCTAGACTAGTAGGATTGAACATAAGGATAGTATGTATAAGATAATTGTGTAAACCACCTATATATTTCTACAAGGTATCTTGACTATGCAAATCAATTCCTAACAACAGAGCCCTTCTTCTAAACTCTTGAGTGTATTCTTGAACACTTTGTCCTTTAAGTTGTCTAAAACTTTTCCAATTCATGATAGCCTTTTCTAAATGAGCTAATTGATAAAATTGCTACTTAATTGCGGAAATTAATTCAGCCCATGATAAAGTGATTTTACCATGTTTTTTTAATTTCATCCTTGTTCTTGGCTTCCCGCCATACCAAAGCTGCTACTTCCATTATTAAAGAGGCTAACTAAATCTTGGTGTCGTCTTCATGAAGGTTTTGTATCCTCAAGTAAACTTCCAACTATCTTATCCAATTGTCAAGTTTCTCTGCATTGACTTCACTGTTAAATATAGGAAACTCAAATTTAACATTAAGCTTTAAAAATGGAATTTTACCAGTGGTTTTAGACTTGTGAGAATGATTCACCGAAGTTGAGGATAACGATGTAGAGGAAGAGGATGAAGATGGGGATGGTGGATCACCATTTCCTCCGTGTCCTTTCTTTGACTTGTCATCATTTTTCTTTCCTCCTGAAGAACCCTCTCCTTCTTTCTACTTTTTAGACCCTTCTCCAACAAACCTATCATTCCTCTATTGGTAAATTATATTTACCATCTCTGTCATGTCTAGGAAAGCTTTCCAGAATACCCTTTCTTCTTCCTTGGGATCCATATCTTCAAGAGTTTCTCCCTCTCTTAAAGACATGCTTGAAGATGATTCTATGGATCTTGGAGGTGGCTCTTTGACCCTTTTTGGTTGTGGATTAATTTGTGCACTAACCAAGTGTCCTTCCCCTATCTTGAGTTTAAGCCTTGTAAGCATCAAAACTTGCAAACAATAAAATATATATTTTCACAAAACAAATGCTGAGTAAAACTCTAGCTCCTAAGGCTCTAATCCTGAGCTCTAATACCATATGATCTCAAAATGAAAGTATTTTTACTGTTTTTCAAAGTATTCATTTCCATTTAATTAATTATGCAAAGTGTTTTTCATGTCTTGTAAATTAAACAAAGTGTTTTTTATAACTGTTTTTGAGTTTATGTGTGAGGAACTGTTAATTAAAATTACTATTTTACATCTTAAATCTGAAATACACAGTAGCATAACTTCAACATAACAACACAGCAACATCATGAGGCAGTTCACCCCTCCTGGGCTACATCTTTCGGGTCCAAGGCTCCCAATGGGCATGTCCTTCATATATTATGATGCTCAAATTAGTTTTACAGTGAAAAATAAGCATAAACAGGCTGAAATAGCTGTGAAAATGAATTCAGAAGATAGAAATAAGCTAAGTATGGATTTTATTTCACCTAAAATAGTGAGATGTAGCCCAATGCAACTCCATTTCCCCCGTGGCCCTAATGGCTCTCCAAGCTTACCTAAAGAAAAAATCACTGAAAGACACATCCGTTTGCTCTAAAACCTATTCCAATGGCTCAAAAATTCTTAGAATAGTTGAAATTGACTAATATTTTGTCCAAAAAGGTTCAATATTGGAGAAGTTATGGCAAAATAATTATTTTTCCCAATGTCACTGAAACAACTCCACCAATTTTGGGCTAACTGGAGTTAACCTCGACAAATTTGGCAATGCCGCCAAAATTGGAAGACTCTGCCCATATTTGGTGGAACCGTTTATGGTTATAATTGATATTGGTGGGGCAGGGTCACATGTGACCGCTGCCGTGACCACCGGTTTTCCCATTTAATTAATTGCCTTTATAACCGCTTAATCCTCGCATTAAATGTTATGTCGTGGCCACATGGAGCTCCATCCGCCACCGCAACCACTATTTAAACTGTTACCACTGTTCTAAGCCCTAGGGTCACGACATTTCGGTCACATGGAGTCGGGGGTTGGCACCCTTTGCCGCCCAAAAAAGTATTTAAACTTTAGATATGTTGTGTGAACTATGCATAATAAGAACTACCACTAGCCCGGGAGGTCAGGCCTGTGTGCTGCCAGTGGGGAGACCCCGGTTTGATTCCTGTGGAATTCAATGTTTTTGATGAACCAAATCTTTCTGCGGCCTGGGGCCACGTGGCGACCTTCAGGCCTACCACGTGGTAGCCCGTGATTGGCCCGAATAATGCCAAGTCAACTTACCAATCGATAGTAAGATGCCACTTGTCTACATATGATAGGCCTGAATGGAATATTCTAGGGAATATTCTGAGGAATATTCTTGGAATATTCCAAGAAATATTCTTTTTTTAATAAATTCCAATGTCAAAGTCAACCCTCGTGAAATTGGATTTTTGAAGGATACTGTAAACTTCAAACCTGCATAACTTTCTCATATGATGTCGGATTTGAGTGACATTCACAGTGCCAGAATCTTAGCGATGAGGCCTATCTGATCGTTTAGGTTTCAACTAATTCTTAGAAATTCCAAATTTGAGCATTTTTTCAACTTAGGACATGATCACCTGATCAGTGGTAATTCAATCTCATATGAATTTGAAGAAAATTTCCTCAAAATTCTACATGGTCCTATATTTTTAATTTTTAATTTTTTATAAGTCCCGACTGGAAACCTTTCCTTCCTTAGATAAACCATGACTAAATAATATAATTGAAGCTCCCTTTCATTCCTCTTCATATTCGTTCTTTTTTTATACTTTTGGATGTTCTTCTGTAAGCTATGCTTGACATCTTCATGTAAATTATTTATTTGTTCTGCAAATTCTTTAGCATTTGCACTCCTTGTCTCTTGTTTGCTCAAATATCTAAATTCATACACCTCTCTTGAATGCATCCAAAAAGAAACCTGAAATGGACACATTCCAGTACTCCGATTAGGAGTATCATTATAAGAAAATTCAGCTTGGGCAAGGGATAATTCCCATTTCTTTGGATTTTTATAAACCAAACTCCTTAATAAGTTTCCCAAGCTCCTATTCACCACTTCGTTTTTCCCATTCATCTAAGGATGATAGGTTGAAATGAAACTATGTTTTGTACCTAGCTTCTTTCATAGAGTCCTCCAGAAGTGTCCTACGAACTTTTTATCCCTATCTAAAAAAATACTCATAGGTAATCCATGCAATCTTATAATTTCAGACAAAAACAAATTATAAATGTGAGTTGCATCACTAGTTTTCTTACAAGCAATAAAATGTGTCATTTTATAAAATCTATCTACAACAACCTAGATAGAATCATGTCCTCTTTGAGTCTTCGGCAAACCCAAAAAAAAATCGATGCTGACCGCATCCAAAGGTATATTGGGTATTGGCAATGACTGATATAACCCAGTTTTTTGGCTTCTTCCTTTGACATGTTGACAAATCCTGCACTTCTCAACAAAATTTTTGATATCAATTTGCATTTTTGGCCAATAATAAAAATTAATTACTTGAGAAAATGTTTTATCCTGTCCAAACTGTCTAGACAATTCTCCACTATGTTTTTCCTTAATCAGATTTTCCATCATGGAACACTTATGTATACACAGTTTATTATCTTTGAACAACAATTCTCCCTAAATCAAGTAATGTAACCACTGGCTTCTCTTATGAATCACTGGATTCTTAATAACTGCATATATTTCTTTGAAATATGTGTCTTCCTCATACATATCAATCATCTCTTCAAACCCCAAAATGCCAATTTTCAATTCCTAAATAATCAAATTTACTCTACTCAAAGAATCAGCAACTTTATTTGACTTACCACTTTTATGTTCGATTACAAAGGTAAAACTCTGTAAAAAATCCACCCACTTTGCATGATTTTGGTTCAAATTTGGCTTATGTTTTATGAACTACAGTGCATGGTTAGCTTAATACAACACAAATTCCTTGGGAAACAAATAATTCTTCCACTTCTTCAAAGCCCGCAAAATAGCATATAAATCCTTATCATAGGATGGATACTTCCTGTTAGCCTCATTTAAATTTTCACTAAAATTAGCAATCGATATCTACTCTTGAATCGAGACAACTCCAATTGCTATCCCACTGGCGACAATCTCAACTTTGAATATTTAATCAAAACTTGGCAAGGCCAAAACAAGACTTTCAGTGATCTTATTCTTCAACAATTTGAAATTCTGATCTGCTAATCCTGTACATTTAAATGGCTGGTTTCTCTCCTTGATTGTTTCAATTATTGGTGCACATATCTGACTAAAACCTCTTATAAAATTCCTGTAAAAATTTGCAAGACCATGAAAACTCCTTACCTCAAATATACTTCTGAGAGTTGGCCAATCCAGTATTACATGAACCTTTTTTGGGTCCATCTTCAAGCCTTCTTCTAAGACTATAAATCCGAAGTAAATGAGCTCCTTCTCCATGAAAGTACACTTCTTAAAATTTATGAGAAACTTCTCCTTTTACAAAGTACTTAACACCAATTTTCCATGCTCCAAATGATACTTCTTACTCTAACTAAAAATCACAATGTCATAAAGATATACTATCATAAAATTTCCTTCATACTCTATCAAAACCTCGTTCCTTAGTCTCATAAATGTGCTTGGTGCTTTAGTCGGCCCAAAAGGCATCACTAACCACTCATACAATCCACAGTTGGTCTTAAAAGAAGTCTTCCATTCATCACCTTCTCTAATCCTTATTTGATGGTATCCACTCTTCAGATCTATTTTAGTAAAATATTTTGACCCACTTAAACAATCCATCAAATCATCTATGCATGGAAATGGAAATCTATACCTGATAATGATCGTGTTTATGGCTCTGGAATCGGTACACATGCTCCACTCACCTCCTTTCTTTGGACTAAGTACGGATGGTACTGCACATGGACTAAGATTGTATTTTATTAGGTCTTTATCTCATAGCTCTTGTACATATCTTCCAGCTTCTTCATTCTCTTGAGGGGTCATTCTATATGCTACTTTGTTTGGTAAACTTGCACCAAGTATTAAATCTATGTGGCAATTGATACTTCTGATTGGTGGCAATTTACTTGGTAATTCATCAACAATTATATTAATAAAATCATCTAATAGATATTTAATTTCCACAAAAATATTTTCTCAATTAGTTGAAGTCATAATTACCTTGGGCTTACCCACAACAACAAAATGCATTTGTTTCTCCTTTTTGACTTCTTGCAACAACTCTTTCCCACTGATCAGCATAACATTATTATCAGTTTTTCCTTTATCTCCTTCATCCTTCAAATGTAGTAATGTGTTCTTCCCATCATTCTCTATGGTGTAGGTATTCCTTTTTCCATCATGAATGACTTTTATATAAAATTTCCAAGGTCTTCCTAGCAATACATGGCACATGTCCATTGGCATCACATGATGCAATACAACATCTTTATATGTACCAATTTGTATCTCTACTTTGCACTTTTCTGTCACCAAAATATGATGTCCCTTCTGTAGCCAGGACACTCTCTATGGAGTAGGGTGTACCACCTCACTCAACCCCAATTTCTCAACCATATTTATGGAAACAAGATTATCAGTGCTTCCACTGTCAATCACAACTTTGCAGCACTTTTCTTTACATTTTCATACAGTACTGAATAGACACTTCCTGTGTGCTAGCTCATTTTCTTTCTTCTTTGCTTTAATAAATACTCATTTGAGTAATAAATACTCTCCTACCTCAGGTGGTTTTTATTTTCCCGTGACCCAAGGGATTTCTTCCTTTGCTTCAGCTACATTCACATTCAATTGATTTGCTGGTTTGTTATGAGGACAATCCCATGATCCATGTCCCCATCCTCCAAATGTGTAGCACCGAATCTCTCTTACTTGGCCTCTACCTCTAGGTGAAAATCTTCCTCTACCAAAGTCTCCTCTTTGTGGTGGTCTGCTACTTGAACCTCTTGTCTCATTCTGAGAGTGTTGAAATCTTGCTCTGAAATTTCCTTGTCCTCTTACTGGAGTTTTATCTCTATTCCTTTGACTTTTCTTCCTCAACATTTTCTCCTCTGCCTTCAAAACTACTTGATAGGCATCCTCAATTATCTTCAGACTCAACAAACTAATTTAATCCTGTATGTCATACCTTAAACCATTGATGTATTTGGCTACTTTATCCATATCATCTTTAACATGTCCTGCTCTATTGCTCAACTTGTGAATCTCCTCTGTATACTCCTTGAAAATCATTCCTTTTTGCCTCAAATTCTACAATTGATTGAACAAATTCAATTGATAGTCCTTTGGCATAAACTTATTCTTCAACTTCCTTATCAAATTATCCCACTTCTTGATCTTAGGCTTTCCTTTTATAACTTTGGATGTTTGTAATTCAACCACCAGATAGATGCATGACCCTTTGACCTGGTAGTTGCATACTTTACCTTATTCTTATCTTTTATCTCTTCCAAATCAAAATAATTATCCATTGAACTGATCCAATCCCTTAAATCATCCAAATTAAGGTTCCCCTCATATGAACAAATCTCCATTCTCGGTTTCCCACTAACCTTTTCCAATATCTTGAAAAATTTAGTTGCCTCGTCCTCTGCCACTTTTTCTTCCTCGGAAGTTTCCTCTGTTGTGCTAACATCTCCTTCCTGAGGTGATCTCCTCTAAGCAACCTCTACTATCTCATTCTTGTAGAAAGATATCGAATTTCATCCAGCGAAATTGCATTTTCTTCTAGCCTTCCACGAACTATCCCAACTCCTCTCCTCGATGGCATCTTTGCTCCAACCTTCAAGAACAGAACTCAAGTTTGCTTTGATACCAAATGATGCAGACAGGCTGCAGAATTCTCAAAGTACTAGCAAAACTGTATATTTTATGGGTCATATGATTCTTTATTCACAATGGATTTCACTCTTTTGCAGATTCATAAACATACATATAGAGAAATTCTTACCGGAGGTCCCACAATACTCCCAACCAATCATCGTCGATCACACTTCACCACATTTACAATTTAACTTTAACACTAAAAAATATTTCCTGCGATTTTCGAAGTTGCACATCGTCAACACGTGGCCTGTAATATTCCAAAATTGGGACTACTAGCAGGGCATGCCTAAAAAGTGCATTTTTCAGGAATGTATGCTACAACACTGGAAATCAGCCCTTGGATCCCTTATATCTGATAATCTAAGACCCAAATCCAAGAGGAGATCAGAAGAAAATCTTTCTAGTTGAGTTAAATAGATCTCCCACACCTAGTACAGTTGGAAAATTTCCTAAAGAAGGGACTGCAGCACTATGTGACAAAACTGCTCAGAAAATAATGCAGTTCATCCAAACATATGCAAGAGTCTAATATGGAGGCTCAATATGATTGTTATAATAGAAAATCAGAGTTATATTGAAGCCCTTTTATTATAGAACAGATAGCAATAGACTTTACATGAATATTTTCTCAAAATAAGAGGTTGCAACCATAAGATATGACTGTACAAGCTTGAAAACATTATCTTATTAGCTGAAAAGAGTTGTATTTTACCCTTCAGATCTAGAGTAGATCTATTTACAAAAATATAGATCTATATCATATATATAAGCTAGAAAGGTTCCTCTACAAATGCCCCTTGGGGTTTTCAACAAAACATGTAGTACATGGAGTAGATTTGAGATCTTATGCAGCAGATTTGCAGAATCATTAAGAAATTCTGAAGTAAATACAACAATATTTAGATTAGAACTTAACATAAGATGGATTAGATCTATAATCCAAGGATCACCACAGTGAAGGGAAGATTCCCAACACTAGAGATCTCTTTCCCAAAAGTGTGCCAAAACTCCCTGCAAATTCTCCTTTGCAAATAACATAGTATAGGAAGATGAACTGCGTTGTAGGCTTTAAGAAAAGTTTGGCCTGATGCCAAGATACATATCTGAAGCTCCAATCAGCTAATACACTCTTGTCAATGGAATAGATGACTCTCCCATTGAAAAGAGGCACTGGAATAGCCTAGATCTGGACAGATATAGCCTCCACTTGTTGCAGCTTACAAAGACAACCAAACCGTCAACAGGATCTGCATTGTAGTTGGAAGAAGAAGCTTGGTAAAATTCCTGATAGTGGACAAGAAATGCAAGACTCTTCCAAGAGGCCTCTCAAGGAAAGAGGTGGGATTCCCGATCACGAACACCTAGCGCTAAACAACACTATTCTATGCTAAATAGCCACGAGAATAATAAATGTCTAAACAAACAAGTCCTTCAAAAATAATATGTTCAACAACCTTCTTCTGTTTCTCTCCTCTTTCATTTATAGGATGAAAGCCTTGCAAAACCCTAAACCATCTCAAAGGTTTAGCTCCTTTCACATGTGTAGCCTCTAACTAGATCTACGATGTGCATCTAGGAGGTACATTCCATCTGGACAACGTTGTGGATTTGGTCCTTTTGACCCAGTCAATTGTCACAATCCCTTTCACACATAAGGGAGTTTTATTAAGGCAGCATAGAATTAGCCTTGTTCACAGTGGGCATTGATTTATTTACTGTTTTCAGGAGTTTTTATTGCCGTCCTTTAAACATTCATTCTTCCAATAAGAAAATTAAACAAAATTGTATATTCCCATTATCTTGGGCTAATTGGGAATCTTACATGGCCCTCTGCACTTCGCATTGCAAACAATATTACCTACTCTGCGACAACCTTAAGACTAACTTTAAATACTGCAATTTTTGAAATCTCTTTTATGATGCTACAATCTCCACCATTGATTCATTTCTCAATCCGACGATCCACATGATATCGCCGCGATTCACTTCACGTCGCAAGTGAAATATTTTAACTTGTGAAATTCCTAACAGTAAAAATTATTTTGTGGGATGTGCGAAGTCCTCCAACTTTGATGTAATCTCTCACCATTGATCGGTGTCAGATCTATGACCTTCGTCATGCGTTCAATCCAATCGATCTCTGACTGTGCAATTATTATATATGCAATTCAAAAAATATTTTAAAAAATGGTTTCAAGCAGAGAGCTCGATCAATCTCAAAACACTTAGATTTTTAATAAGAAATTAAAATACAGAGACAAGCCCTTGCTTTATTACAATTATTTCTACTCTCTCTGCTCTCTCCTCTCGCACACCTATTTCAATTTTTTATTTTTTTTTTCACACTCTACTAAATATTTTCCTCGCACCTATATATATATATATATATATATATATATATATATATATTATATATATATATATATATATATATATATATCAAACGGCCCTTCTCATCTCTAATTAGATTTTTGTTTGAACCACTCTTAACAAACAAATGCTACCCTATTTCTAAGTTTTCATTCTTCTTGGCTTAATCTGCTCGTAGGGAGAAACCAATTGCTATTTTATTCCTAATTAATTTAGGAAATCCAAACAGACTAATTTCTCTCATTTAAAAATAGTAAAATTATTAATAATCAATGTTTATCCACCTCATGTTAGCCACAACATGTGAACACACAATCACATTCTTGGCTAAGTCTGAATGCTCCTGCATCACCTACCTAAAACATGCTTTTTTATTAATATAACACTTCAATTCACAGAAAAAAATATGTACAATTATACATGTATTTACCTATTCAAATTATAAATTAATAAATTTTAGTTACCCAACTCCCATATTGTTTAGTTTTTTTCCTAGGTGTTCTTGAGATTTTATAATGACTTCTTATTTTAGTTGTCAAAAATAAATTCATTTTCCTTTAATTATCTATTAGTTTGTTTTAAATTTTCCCACACTTAATTTTGTTTTCCCTTAAATAAAATTTCATTTGAATTCTTATTCCAATTTTCTCTAGTAAGCTTAGAGGTGAATTAGTAATTAATTTTATATATAACTTTGTTTTACTTCATGCACATTGTCTTAAGCACACTTATTATTCATAATAGCGTCCAGTTAACTAACTCGTTTCTTTTGCTAAAATATACCTCCTATATCTAAGCAGATTCACATTATCATTTATTTAATTATTTTTTCGTACCCGTTTCTTTTGCTATAAGGTACCTCATGATATTTAAGCTCATTCACAATATGATTTATTTAATTTTCTTTTCTTTTGTAGTTATAATTATGTTGCATAACTCGGTCGTTTTTCTTTGCTTATTTATGGTTGTTACGCATGTTTAAATATTTATTATCCATCCTTTAATGTGTACTTTCGACCAATTATATTTGATACGAAAGGATTTATGCATCTCATTCCATTCGAGAACATTTTTTCAATATATTCCACATGCCTTAAGTTTCTCAAACCCTTCAAACTATCCAAATTTCATTTATATTGAGGGTTCCATCTTTATATATGGTCTTTAATAACTATGGTATGAATTCATATTTGTTGTTCTTTGTTGAATGCTAATGGTGACTCGGGAATAAAGTTATCACCTTATTACAAGTTCCTCAGTTAATCGTCATCAGTGACTAAGTTTATGAAATATGCTTATGGGAACATAAAACTTCAAAGTAAATGCATCACTTGATTTTGAAATTAAGCCTTGAAAATTATTTTTAGGAGGATAAAATAGGAACATTGTCGCTCCTCTCCAAATGGCAGTTAGTAAACTTCTATATAATCTCATTATCCACGTGTGGATCAATCAACAAGCATGTCCTCTTTTTCTACACACTGCGATCACTAGCTTTCTAAACCAAAACAAAAATAAAACATAACAACAGACATTTTACCATTCCCTAACTCAATTTAGATTATAGTAAAATGGTAATGTAATCCAACACCAATGTATGATGATGGTTTCTATCACAAT
The DNA here is from genome assembly GCA_034641835.2 of Pinus albicaulis. Lineage (NCBI taxonomy): Eukaryota > Viridiplantae > Streptophyta > Pinopsida > Pinales > Pinaceae > Pinus > Pinus albicaulis. Next base: position 606,534,353 of record CM076576.1, read on the forward strand.
CTTCTAACAATAAATAACATTTCCAAATTAATATATCCAGACTTCTATTTCAACATTTATCCAAATTATAGAAATTGGTTTCGTCAATTGTATGATATCATTACACACTTAGTTAATCACTAATATAAAATAAACTTAGAATAAACCATCCAATCATCATATTTTATAAACTTGGTCATACAATAAAAAGTATCTGTTTCATCTTCGTAACCTTTGTGAAATATCAAAATTACGAGAAAACAATTTCATTCGAATAATAAACTCTAGTTTATCATAATAGTAAAGAAAAATGACACACTAAACATAAATAGGTTTTGTGCAGTCAAGACGTAAACATTGTTACGAGGCAAGCAAGGGGCCTAAACCGCAAATGAACCATTGTTCAAAGTCAAGAACCATTGTTTTTTTTTAACATATGGTGAATAGTAATTCTTTACAGTAATCTAGGGGAGACTTAGGATGAATTTTTATTGTCGCTTTATAACACCAGGATATACCGAACAGCCTGCAAGTCAGATATCTCAGTTTTTATGATTCAGCAAGAGCCGAGACCCTTCGGAAAAGGGGAAGCCTACTCCTTGAACCAAAATCATAGCAAACCACATACTCAATAAGATTTGAACTGTGGTCAATTGAGTTCCACCTAAATACCATTGTTAGTGGAGAAACAAATGATCCTTAAGAGCTAAATTCCACTTCATGAACTTAATTCCATGAATCATGCCTATAATTCCTAAATACAAGAGCTCTCTATCGGCTATTTAGCGTCGAAGTTAAATACGGATTCGATTAAGATATTTGGCACACACAAGAGTGAGGGGGCCTTGACGCCATAAGTATGGTTGAGAAAGGAAAACACCGCCTCATGATATTGTTGTATCTTCTTTGATCCAAAGAATTTAAATGAGTCTTGAAACCAACATATTAGTAGTTTTTCAAATGTTAAGTGTTTTTTAAAAATATCATTTTATGAGAAACTTTTTAGAAAAATCCTATGCAATTTTAGAATGGAGTTGATTTTAGTGGGATTTTTTTTGCACTTTTCAAGTGTTGGAAGGTGAAAAAATTTGAGGTAAAATATTGATTTTTGTTATTTAAACTGGTTTTTTGACTGTATATATGATTTAATGCCCTAAAAATCCTCTAGGGCACTTCGATTGTATAAGGTTACCCATTAAACTTCTGTTTTCAATGAATTCCGGACCGATTTTAGAAAAATTAAACTGGAAAAAGTCACCGTAAAAGCCTTCAAAAAGTCGTACTAAAAACTACTCATTTTAAAATTAACATTTTGAACAAATCTATCGTGGATGAATCTACTTTCTCAAGGAATATTAAAATTCGAGATAATTATTTTGATATTAAGCACAATTATGTTCATTCATTTGTTCTAGTTAAGAATTTAAACAAAACCTTACCATATTTGTAATGATTTTTTTTTTTCCTTTTCTGAAAATGAAAATTTAGAAAAGCTATTGAAATTAAATAGAAAATTTTTGATAAAAATAAAAATTTAGAGAAGATATTAAAATTAAATAGAAAATTGTAATATGAATAAAAATATAATAGAAAATTATAATATGAATAAAAATATAAGAGAAAGAACGAAAAACTATATCGAGTCTATGGATTCCCAACTTTGTTTTTTTAATTAACTCTTTAGAAAAAGGAACATATATTCCTCCATTTCCTTTTTATTTATATATTTTTTTATATTTATTTGATAATTAATCTCAGTATTTTAGATTTCTTCCATTATTTTAGATTCCTTTTATTAGGTGGGTGTAGTAACATATATGAAGATGACAATGCTTTATGATATAATTTCAGTTTCTTTTTATTACGTGCCAATGCTTTATGATATAGATTTATTTTAATGAATGTTATTTATATATTTATAATAAATATTAATGTATATTTTTCAATATATTTATAATAAATATTAATGTATACTTTCCAATATTAATCTTACTTATTTACAATTTAGTTCGTCTTTCTTAAGTGAGTTATGTAAATATATTGTTTATTATATTATTATTATTACATATTAAATATAAACAAATTATTAAAAAATATATATTTTTTCATTGAAAATGATTTGTAAATAGTATTTTTCGTGACATACATTAAGATGGCAATGGTTTATGCTGTAGATTTTTTTAATGAATGTTTATTTATGTATTTATAATAAATATTATTGTATACTTTCCAATATTCATGTTACTCACAATTTAGTTTGTTTTTATGTAAATATATTTATTATTACATTATTACTATTATATATTAAATATAAATAAATTATTAATAAAAAATATATTTTATTCATAATAATTTATAAATAGTATTTTTATAATAAATGTTTGTCAATGGTATGAATCGTAAATATTAAAAATATTAATGATAAGAGTATAAGGAGTATGCATTATTATGACAAAAGTTTAGTTAATTTGTTATTTATTATTTTAATAATATATATTTTTATTAATAATTTTTTTTACAATAAATTTAATATTAAAAAATATATACAAATTTTAAATTTTGGGATTTATAATTTTTTAATTTATTTATTACGAAAATTTTACATATAAATCTATTTTTTATTATAACATTATTTAATTTATAAAAAGTTTAATGAAAACATAATAGTAATTGAAATGCAAGAAAGGATGGATGTGGAGGTTATTCTCTTTCCATATTTAGTAGACACCACTTCATCTCTTCTCAAAGAAGCCATATGAGTGTGTAGATTGTTGATCGTAACTGTCATTGCTTCAACCAAGCCAATAGGTTGTCTACAAATCCACATTCCATTGGGGTGAGTGTAAATATTTTCATAAATTCATGGGTTTTTCATTGTCTTTCCATTTTTACTTTTATTTTACAAAAGGGTTTTGCAACACCCCTCGTGCAATTACTTTGTAGAATATATTATTTTATGTTTATTTGTAAATATTGAAGTGGAAATATTTAATATGGGGTTAAGGTGGAGTTTAATTAGGTTATGTAAATAAATTGTAAACTAACAAATAAATATTTCTTTTCTCTTAAAAATAATATGGAAAACGACACATGCTTATTTTGGGCTTTCTTATAGTCTAGGAAATAGTTAAGTGATTAATTCCAAGTAGTGAATAGAAAAGAGGAAAGTCACAAAATTCGCAGTTGTAACCATCCTAATTCTCGACGATTGCAGTGAGAATGACTACCACGAAGAAATAATATTACATGAGAGAAATATTATTATCGGTGGGGAGATACGGATAATCATAGTTAGAGAGAGCTTGAGCTTTTACGTTGAGGATAAGCATTGCTAGAGAGAAATGGATGCTAAAGAAAACTTTTTTTTCTTATTTTGAGAAATTTTAGGAAAAACAAAAAGTGGGAAAACCTTAAGAGTTGTTGGGAGTACAACTCGTTAGTTCCATGTAACATGTTGATTCCTACTTTATTTCCAACTATTAGTCAAAGTAAATGTTTACTATATTGTTTCTAACTCATATATTTTATTTAAATAAATAAGTATTATATTTTGTTTAATTAATATATTTTATTAAAAAAATTAAGTTTGTAAAGGTACTAACTGGTTGTTTGTCATTATAAGTTCACCTATAATAATATGTATTTTGAGGCATCCAAGTAGCTTTCTGATAGATTATTTGAATAGTATCCGCTAAGAAATAAATGGAAAACTACATACATGCCTAATTCTGAGCGATAAGAAAAAGTATAAGATTTGTTATTTTTAAACTGCATAAAGTAGGCCTGTTTCATACTGATATGGTAAATAAGGAAAGGACATAGATGGATATGTTCTCGACATAAATCAGAATGTTTACATACGAAATTATTTTCTGGAACGTGTAAAATTACATGTATGTTGTTTACTTCTTATTGTTTGTAGGAATTGGTATATATTGATAGAATTATGCATTCTGCGTATTAGTTGAAGCTTAACATAATAGAATTTGTATTGTGAGTATTAGGTGAAGTGTAATCTATAAGATAAATCTTCGATTATATTTTTAAGGTTTTTAATATATTTTTAACTTGTACAAACTACTTCTATTACTTAATTTACAGGACTGATATACCTAGATGTCTTATATTGGATATTTATTAGAGTGTGCCAACAAGGGAAGTAGGAAACGACTTAAGTTGGAGAGCCTATAACAATTAAGAAGTATTATGCATCAGAAATAAATTCATATATATAAAGTTGATTGGTCAGTCAGAGTAAGCCATAACAAGAAAAAGGCATCGAGTCTAAGATGATGCATAACAGAAACAAATACAGAAATCTTAGATAATGTATAACAAACATAAATACTAAATTACTTGTTGAAAGCTATATATATACATGGGGTAGGAAACCTGAAAAAATGATACAAAATACACAAAATACAGTGAATTTAATTAGGGAACAAAATGAAGGGTCCACACAAAACTCATAGTTAAAATACCAATGGAAGTTATGCTGAGAACGGAATACTGAGACTAAATATTGGATATATAATTTACGATGAGTATAAGAAAAAAGCTCAGGTTAAACACAACTTAATATTGGTTACATATATGCAGACGAGTAATAAAACTTAAGTTTAAATACTGACATAATTACATATGAGCTAGTCAAAATGGAAGTCATCATTGGTAGACTGAATATCCATGGCCCTAATAGGCTAGCTACAAACTTTCAGGAAATTCTACAAAGAAAGAAAACCAACTTAAGGGGAATCTTGTACCTGGGACGACAAAATTGGTATAGGTACCATTTTAGGAGAGAAGAAACTCTCAATTTGTAGGTAGAGGGTGTTTTGTTGTCACTTTTACTTATTCATATCCTTATTAGTAGGGATTATCATAGCTCTAAATTGAGTATATAGGAAATACAGTGACATGTGGTTTAACGGTAAGTTTTGTTGGGTGAAACCCACGAGATGGAGGTTCAAATCTCATTGAGTATATGGCCTGTTGTGTCTTGGCTAGAAGAGTAGGCGACCCCATAGTGGATGTCTCGGCTCTTGTTGAGGCATAAGTTAATTTCTATTGTGTGGCTTGTAGGTTGTTGCACGTAGCCTAGGTTTATAGTGGTAGCCAGTAGGATTTGATACTGGGCATTGTTCAGGAAAACATCCCATCATTTACATACCCTATGGTTGCATTAAGGGAAACATATACATTATATTTTTCATGAAAAATAGTATATCAATATTAGGAAAATTTAAATTTCATATAGTTGGCCACAAATTTTATCAATAAAAACTTATATATTTAGAAAGTAAACTTGTTTTCCTACATTTCATCTTATTACACCATCTTTCGATTCATTCCATAAGTACCTATATTATTATTATTGTTTTTCTAAGTTTCCATTGCAACTAATGGATCATGAGATACCATCATTAGCTTGCATCAACCCTTAAGTAATGAAACAATAAATATATGCCATATTGAACATAGTAAAACTAAAGAACCATTGAAAAATGCTAGAAACATTGACACAAAACCTCTTGAAGGAGACTTTGACATTTTACTTGAATATGAATGAAATTATAAGGTCTTAGGAATCATGAATGTGTATTGGATCTATAACCATAGATAAGAGAGTGAACCAAAACCTATGGACCTAAAACTTTTTCCCTAGAATCAAGCACCACAATGAGTTCCAAAATGTGACACCCCTGGTTTGGTTTTTGCCAAATTTTTGTAATTTAATGATACTTGATATAATAAAAATAATGTTTTTTTGTGTATTTTTCTAGATAGTGGGACCTTAGATCCATGATATAAGGAGAAAGAGGAAAAATAAGAATGTGTAGAGCTAGTTGGCACCATTGTTAATTTATCGGAAATTATCAAAAAAGAAAGTGTTAGAGGAAGCTTCCAAGAGGAGCATGAAGAGGCACCCTTAAGAAATTATAAAATAAATTTCCATGGCAATGTCAGGGTTGGACTTCTTCTTGGTGAATCTTATGTGGAAAGCTGAAAAGAGCTATAAGCTAAGGGAATGAGATTTTGTGAAAGAAAAAATTGTGACCATGAGGAGTGCAAGATAATTAAGAGGAAATGAGAATGATTACATACCAAATTATAGCTGAAACAAATTCTCATTGGTACTAAACAGGGCAGATAAACCACATCTAGAAGGGTGCTTGGTGAAAGAGGGATGATAAACCACCCAAGTGCTTCTTGTGGCCTGATAAAACACTGATAGAGTGCATGAAATAGTTGATAAACCATATATTACTATTAAATTCTACTATGCTTGAATAGTTGATAAAACACATGATATTATGTTTAATTATTATCCTCTTTGAGCTGATTATGACCTCCTAATACTATTAAGGAAATTCCCCTTAGATCATGGATCTAGCTCATGGGTGACTATTGCAAGTAATTCTAACTGCAATGAGTCTATGGTTGGGTGAAAAATAGAAGTACCGCCGTTAGTTTTCTCATTAGATTTATTGTAATTGCATGTATTTAGCTCAAATATATGAAGTTAAAGGTTTCATTGTGAATTTAATGTATGGATCTGAAGAATGTTACCTCGATATAGGAATGGTTGTATATGAAACTATTGGCTGAAATGATTTAAATGTAGTGTACCTTTATCTAAAATGTTTTCATACATTTTCATCTATTTTTTTTAATTTTTTCACTGTATTGCATGTGGATGTCATTTTTATGTTTTCATTGGTATTAACCTACCTAAACTAATAGTGGGGGATGCCCTTTCGCTTGTGTGGAAATTCTAGGTTGATTCACTGAAATATTTTTCTAAGGAATATGTTTACACTCTTGTTTATTCTAGGCTTGAAAATTGTTTAAATTCTCCTGAGTGGAAGAAATGTAATCTCTGTTAATACAAAAGAAATGGAATGGCTATATTAAAAATTGTCTCGCCATCAGGCCTTATTTTATAAATGGTAAGATCGAGAGGGATAACCATGGATCCAGGGGCCCTAGGAAAATCTTGATTATATTTACATGTAAAAGCATTTATTTTGTTAAAAACATGGGTGTTGAAAACCATAATGATGGGGGGATAGGTCTCAAACAATTTATGCCCATCTAGTCATGTGCCATGACCAAAGGAGAGAGTGATGTGTTTTCAGAGATGTTGATATCCCTATAGATTTTACGTCATTGTATGACCCTAGTGATTATAAATGTGGCGTAATCCCAGTGAATATAAAGTGTGGAGTTACCATGAAACCTCTACCCTAGGGATTTCCTGTGGCTCTTGGTGCATTACCACCAAGAATTTTTCCCTAAGGTGATGTGGTAGTGATGGATCCCAAGTGCATAGATGTGAGGATAGGAAATGAAATTTATAGAAGTATGGGTCCACGATGGAGGATATATCCCATGTAATTGGTTCAAAAACACTCCATAACGAATTGAAATGGCAGTATGGCAGTGTGGGGTTTCCATGTAACCACAAAAGTTCTTCCTTAGAAGTTTCAACAAGGGAACGAAGAGGAAATCCCTGACTTTATTTCAGGAATGATTTGGTGCAGAGGGGCCAACATTAATCATATATATATATATATATATATATATATATATATATATATATATATATATTAAGACTTGGGAATGGGGATATTGTGAGTATTGACCATCATGGACTAGTTCGCAACTGCTAGCAGATATGTCAGTGCCACATGGAAATTTAGTCTGACTAAGCACAAGTTAATAGGACAAATATTTAAATGCCTATATATTTTGATACAAGATTCAGATTGAAGTAAATTTTATATCATTGGAAATATCTCAATAAGATGAACATTGCGAGGTTTTCCATTTTAAGTTTTAGGAATTTAGAAATTATGAGAAAATATATGTACTCCATTGAGGTTAGTCATAGTGAAATATGCATTGAAACACAATAAATAGTTGTTTTATTTGATATTTGACTTCTAAGTGGAATATATTTACCATTAATTACTTTTGTGATTTTTTGGTGGGCCTAGGTGCCTATACAATAGCTAAAAAGGAAAACAAGATCCTTTCATGTGAAAATTAATCATCTAGGATTCAAGTGCTAAAGCCAAGGCCTTGAATTTTGACGAAATTCCTTTCATTAAAATATTTGAACTATAAGTTATATTATGTATGCCACTAGGAAATTTTGTAGAAATGAGATTGGCCTAATAGACGTTACTATACATAGGAGAGGAGCATAACTCCTAATGTGAATGATTTATTTTTTAACTTTCGGTAACAAAATAAATTTTAATTCTAAACGATAGAAATGTTTGGCATCGTTATGGATTTATGTAATAAAAATGCCTATGCGTTCTTGTAAATTTAGAATAGTTAGGTAGGATTGGTTGTTTCTCCATGTCTTGGATGAGTTTAGAACTTTGGATTTACCATTGTATTGATACCTAAGAGTTATTTGTACTTAAATAAATACACATATTTTTTCCAAATCTCTATCCATATTTCCATTTTCAACCATGCTTATACTTTTAATATAATCGACATATTCCTCATTGATAAGATCATACGTACTTATAGAACTCTTTATTAATATTTTTATTATTTAAACTTCCTTCATTAAAAAATATTTTTTTAAACGATGGATTACATTAAGACTCCTAAAAATAGGCTTAGAATTTGAATTCATAATTTAAGACTCCACTATAAGTGTTAATGAAAATTCTATATAACATAAATATTAAGGTATATGGGAGAAGAGTGGCACACAAGAACAATTTCTTTTATGTAAATAAAAATTATCTATAGATCATTCCAATCAATTGAAGATTACATAAAAAAAATGGCCTAGATAATTCCATATAAAATATAATCACCTAAGCCTCCATACAACAAAAGACATCACCCACATGGATAGAACATTCAAGCTCTAGATCAAAACCATGATTCCAACCTAGTTTCTAGTGTTCCAATCGTAACATTAGAGGAAACAAAAAACCATCATAATATTGGAAATACATAACAAACCTTAACCATACAATGTCTATGTAATACAAATATATGAAATTTAATACCAAATCCCCATAATACATCAACATATAGACATCCAAATCCACATCGATGCAAGGGAGGGAATCAATGGGTAAAGAGCCAAAACCATAGATGTCTGTCAATCCATTGACGTTGTATAGTAGAAGAATAAGAACTATCCTGATGCTTGACCATGTCTGAGAAAAAAAATGTTGAGTCACGCCAATGAGAACCTAGAATCATAGAGCCATGTAACAGTCAACCATGCATGCGAGAATGTCACCAAAAAAAAAAATCCAATATCTTCTCAGAACCATTTAACCAAGTACTTGTCCACCCCACCAGAGAGAAAAGGCACCAAAAAAAACACCCTAAAAGAATTCCCATAGCATACCCAATGTAAAATCCATAAAAAAAAACACTCTAATGTGCCTATCAGAAACTAGAGAACCAAGTGACACTCTTAAAAAGAGAAGAAACCACTATATTAATAACGGTCTCAAGAAATCAAAGCAAGAGTTTGAACATATTTTTCGACGCCTTGAGGAACATTAAGATACCTTGATGAAGAGTCATCAAAAAATAAGAACTTCACCTTTTCCAGATGATAATCAACATTATCGAGGAAAAATATCACATTATGAAACATATGTCTAATATCTTCCAAGGAAGAAAATATGATTGTAATTTTCAACTTGTTTACTTTTGAAAATGAGATGAAACAAAGTCGTCATTCTATTGATTTAGGACCAAATAAATTTTGAATTGGAACCTCCTTCTTCATAATCACAATAGATGGTAACCATTTAAAATCCTCACCCACTAACTTTAAGTCAGAAAAATAAGGAAGGTCCCTCGCATCCTTATTCTCTAAGACTATTATCTTCATCCTCACTTCCACAGGGGAAACATAAAAAGCAAAGGACACAATATCATAAGCCAAATAGAGAACCATTTTGTGCCCAATTTTACTGCAACCCCCCTCTGATTTCTCATCCTCTATCTAAGAGGAATTATCATGAAAACAAATAGACACATTAGACAACAACTGAATAGACCTCAACTAATGAAACTAGATGAAGAATGAAACTACACTCCTTGGAGGCGAGGCCTAAATAAAAGAAGGTTGTCACCCAAAGGTGAAACAAGAGGCCTAAAACCTAGGGTATTATCCAAATCACCAAAATTTAAAATCGTAACCCAATATGAAAACTACCTAACCTTCTTACCACTCGAACAAAACTAAAAAAAACTATAACAAAATTTGGATGCAGAAAATGAACAAATTACTAGAGCAATCCACACAGTATGGACATACCCACTATTAGTTTTTCAATTCTTTGATTTTAATGAAATGAATATTTATATATGTTGCATATATATGTTTATGTTTATATCTATATATATTTTTTCTTATTTCATAATTCTAGATCAATGGTATCAGACCAGTCTACTCTTTCTTTATTTTTCTTTACCTGTCCCCAACGAGGTCGGGGTATAAGCATTTAGTGTGAAAATTGGTTGAACCTTTGCAAGACTAGCCTTGCAAACCCTGATAACCTCCCATGGTGGAAGAAAATAAAGACAAAGGACTAGGATATGCTTTCAAAATATTGTTAGAAGAAGACCTTGAGTAATCGAGGAATGCAATGATGGATAACTCTTTCCAGATCCTTCAGTGGATTCCCACATGAAACACATCTACATCTGACAACCACTATAGAGGCGCCACAACCTTCAATGTACAAGTAAAATTTTACATTCCCATATTTGAAGGATATATAGATTCAAACACCGTAGATAGATGGTTAAATTTTTTGTAGGTATTATTTTTTATTCATGATTTTCGAATAGGGAAAATATTATTTTTTCACTCCTCAAAGTCACACCCCATGTCTGCAAGGACTAGTGGGAAGCCTATTGAAAATAGAGGGATGAGAGAGAACCCTCACTATTTTCAATCGCACCCACTTGGAATTATTTTTAATACACCATCAAGGGACATTATTACCCCATGGGGAGCTATTAGGACAAGTACAAATGATGGAATATGTTACAAAAACAAAGGGATCAATGTGCATGAGTTGACAAATATTTTCCATACCTTGCGAACAAAGTTTGGTATCGAAGATTCTGAGAAACTCTAATGCTAAAGTACAATACATTCTTACACAAATATATTCAGAAGGAAATGGAGTTCCTGTACATCTCCTCACTTGGTTCAGCATATCAATATGTTGGAAAGATTGAGCAGAAATTTAAACAAAATAAGTGAAACTTTAGATATCTGAATCCAAAGTAAGGGAAATGCACCCCAAACGCACAAGAAAAAAAGGACAAAGCTAAGGCAGGGTGACATAGGACAACCCGCCAAAGCCGCAAGAAAATAAGAAGACCATGAAGACAAAGAAAAAGAAAATGGTTTGAGTTCAATAAGATCCCCACTCACAACATAGGTGAGTGTGGGGCCAAGCAGTCAGTAATGGTCGAACTCAAGGCTTCCAAGCCAGATGCATGTTATGAATTTGAGTTAGAACCTGACAAGGGGAATGAAAAATGAAATCATGGTATTAGTGTGGAACCCAAAGACACTATGGCCACCACAAAGATCCTAAATATTTTTCCAAAATATCCAAGGGAGGAGGAGCGTCTCTTCCACGCACAAATGTGGGTGAATGGTTCTCCGCTAGAATTCATTGTCGACAGTGGGAGCCATAAGGACCTGATTTTAGTATAGGTTATGAATACGTTTGACCTAGTGACTACACCACACCCTCAGCCATAAACCATCGGGTGGCTTCACCAAGTACAAGATCTTTATGTCAGCCAATAGTGTAGCCTTCCCTACACCATCGAGCCCTTCACGGATGAGGTATTGTGTGATGTTTCTCCTATCGAAGTTTGTAATGTATTATTAGGCCAACCATACTTGTGGAAGTATCATGTCGTGTATGAGTCTAGGCCTCACAAAACTATTATTACTTTGGGCAATAATTTATACAGGATAATGGAGGTAGCACCACCTACCTCCATCTCTTTGAGCTCTACTCAGATATGGAGTAGGATCATTTCTCATACTAAATTTTTTTCTTCATTATGATTCGCCCTCAAGGGAAGAAGAAAATTGTGGCAACCTCCATAGCCTACAAACAAGGCCCCTATGCATTCTAGTAGTAGATGGACAAGGTCGGGGAGGATTACAGGGACATGTTCACCTCACCCACAAGGGTACCCCTACACGGTCAGGTCAAGGAATCCATTGATATGATCCCGGGCACACCGCTACCCAATAGGCTGATCTACCGATGCTCCATTTTATATAATGATGAAATCAATAGGAAGGTTCAGGAGTTGTTGCAGAAAGTGTACATCAAGCTAATTTCATCATCCTGTAGGAGCCTGATCATACTGGTACATAAGTAGGAAGGAACCTAGATGCTCTCGACTGATTATTGGGCTTTAAATAAAACCACTTCTAGAAATAGGTATCTAATCCCATCGATTTATGACCTTCTCGACCAAATAAAGTGGGAAAAATACTTCATCTAGATTTATTTTAAGTTTGGTTAACGCCAGGTATCTATTAAACCCTCCAATATGTGGAATTATTTCTTCAAATCCAAGGAGGGCCTTTTCAAATGGTTGGTCATGCATTTTGTGTTGATGAATTCCCCTTCAACCTTCATGCAGATGATGGAAGAAATATTTCATCCCTTCACAAACTTGTTCATGGTAGTGTACCTGGATGACATTCTTAACTTTAGAAAAGGTTATGAAGATAACATACATCATATTTGACAGTTCGTCCAAACCCTACAAAAAAACAAATTATGTGCTAATTTTGAGAAATTCATTTTTGGTATCACCCAGGTTTAATATATCGGGTACATCATTGATGATATGGGTGTGCATGTGGACCCAACCAAGATACAAGTTATTCATGATTGGCTATCCCTGACCACTCTAATAGAGCTCCACATATTTCTGGGTCTTCCCAATTTCTATCGCAGGTTCATGTTGGGATTCACTCATACCACTTGACATTTGAGTCAAGTCACCAAGGGCAGAGGGGAAGAAATTTTTTTTTGTCTGAATCCCAACAATAGGTATTTACCAAGTTGAATCATCACATTTTCTTTACACCAATGATTTCAATACTAGACCCACAATGACCATTTAAAATTAGGATAGATGCCTCTGACTATACTATTGGTGTAGTACTTATCTAGTAGGGGCATTGGGTGGCAGATCACGATGTGACACTTTAATATATAGTTTGAAAGTATCCCACCTATGCCAAGTACATGTATTCCATTGTGTAGGCCTACCGATAATGGAGGCATTGCATTATGGTGAAGGAAACGATCATCCACACAAACCACCAACCCTTGGAATTCATAGAAACAGAAGGAAAGTTCCAGAATGATCACCATCAGAAATAGTCCACATATTTACAACAGTTCCATTTTAAAATTAAGTACAAGAAAGGTAGTACCAATAATGATGTATATTTTCTCAACAAACCATCATTTATGGAACTCAGCATTGTTCTCAATCCTTCTGGACATGAGACTTCAGGATGGACACATATTTACAAGAATGATCTAGAATTCAACACCACATACCACATGCTCCTCGAAGGAAAGAAAGTTTCATACTTTCACCTCTAAGACACATTATTATGCCACTTGGGACACATTTTTGTTCGTTAAATATAACATGCTAAGATGATTGTTGAGGCACACTACATTCAGGTCCCTGAACATTTTTGGGGTAGATAATATAGATCAACTGTTTTAGAAGTATTTTTATTGGTCGAAACTTTGATGGGATGTTGGGAAGTACATCAAATCCTACAGTACCTGGGCCATTCAAAAACCATAAAACAAGAGGAAAGGACTGTACACTCCTCTAATTACTCCTATCCAACCTTGGGAAAACATATTCATGCATTATATGTCAGGCCTTCCTTCTACCAAGCATGACAATGACCTTTTTTCATGGTCATCGACATATTCTCTAAGATGGCCATTCTACGGCCTGTAAGAAGAGTATCATAGCAGAAGCCACTACGAAAATATTATTTGAATGAGTATGGGTACACTTTGGGATCACACAGTCCATTATCTAAAATTGGAACAGCCGGTTCCTAAATGCATTCCGTTCAAGCCTCTAGTCGTTGTTGGATACCAATCTCTCTAAGTCCATGACCTTCCACCCCCAAATTGGTGGTATAATAGAGGTCGTCAACATGATTATCGTGCACATCTTGCACACGTACAACTCACAACACCCACCCATATGAGACGATAGCCTCCCCTCTGTCCAAGACATCTACAACAGAGCTCTCCACAAATCAATTGGCCACAACCGCTTTTAGGTGGGACTGGGATTCCAACTACTATGTCCCATTGATGTTTCCATACAATTTCTAGATACTCTAGTAGATTTAGTTCATGTCCATTCCAAAGCTGACAGGCCTAACATCTCCATTGAACGCATTTAGCACATCTGACAAAAGTTCCATGACATTTTGATAGATCATGTGGTAAGTACAAACAACTTCACGATAAACATTGATGCCACACAAGTTCCAAGTGGGCTATAAATTTTGGTTACATTTGCAGAAGGTGCACCTCCCTAGGGCCCAATGCAAGCTTTTCACGCTTCAAGATGAGCCTTACACCATCACTAATGTTGTAGGTGACAATTATTTCGAGCTCAACATTCCACCATTCATTGGATTGCACCTAGTATTCAATGTGGAGTGCCTACAACCATACTTTCCCCCATTTTTGGAAACATATGACGTTACGGAGAAATCACACCAACATAGCTCAACCTAAGCTATATCAAACATGCCACAACTAAAAATATCATGGAAACACAACTCAAGAACACTCTCTAACATAGGATCCAACTATATTGAGTTGTCAAAGTAGACCAACTCTTTCACCACGACAAGTGGCGCACTAGAGGCAAGGCTCACAAGAACTTTTCTCACCTCATTGAGGGTCTACATGCAATGGGAAACATTTCTTCTGAAGGGGGGAATACTATTCCAAGTTGATAATTGTGGTCACCCACCTATTCCACCTAAACCTCTAGTTACTTTCGTAAATTTCCTTGATTATAGAATCATTTACATTTTTAGCAGTTTTCCAGGTCCTAAACTTCTAGGGTTATTTTGACCCCCTAGAAAATGTTTTTTGAGGTATGTAGTAGGCCCAGAGCCAAAGGAAAGGTCTCATCACAAATTATGTAGTACTTGGAGAGACCATTCTAATGATTTATTGTGCACACCAAACTGATATCATATGACAAAGTTATGACCCAGGGAAGTTGGTTGCCAAAATAACCTCTACTCGGTGCACAAACTCTTGGTGTTCCATCTCCTAGGGTTAGGTTTTTGGTTGCTTAGGGTTTCCCTTTTTTTTCAATAATAAAAAGCCCCTTCAACCTCATTTTAACATAGTTCAGAGTCATGTAGCCACCACATATCTTCTCATACATAAGCTACAATCACCCAACCTAATTTATTACCATTCCGTATGTAATCATTTTTTAGTTCTTTGATGTTAATGAAATGAATATTTATCTATGTTGCATCTCTATGTTTATGTTTATATTTTTATGTTGTTTTGTACCTGCATAATTCTAAATCACCCAACTATCAAACGACAAAATACACACACTACACCAGAGAAGGCCTTCACATACTTCAATTATTTAACCATCATTGGAGGATGAGGAAGTATCTTCACCTCCTCAAACAAACAATATAAAACCATGCCCTTCCATCTCTGTAACCCTACAAATTAATACATATCATGGCACAAAAAGTGAGATAGTAACATTAACTCACTTCTACCACTTTCCCATAGGAATGAACCAAGTTTTCATTTAGGATACCTCCAATGCATGCAACGAAACCATAGTAACAACCCCATGAAGGATAAAAAAGATAAAAATACCATTCAATATATATATATATATATATATATATATATATATATATATATATATATATATATACATATATATATATATATTTATATATATTTAGTCATTTAAATTATAAATCTACAAATTGGAAACATATGAATTATATTTTAGAGAAACAACTACATTATCATTGTGGGAATAATATGAATAATTATGATCTATTTCGATTTTCCATAATTGGATTTGTTTATATGTTTCATATGTTTATACCACGGATAATAAGGTGTACATGTACATTTAATAATTATTGTAGCCAAGATGATGTTTTTTTTCGAAAATTGTAATTGCGACTAACATGCATTACATGAAGAAAACAAGAACGGCTGCATAGCAGCTAGTCCCTGCCTTGAGAGCAAGGAGGGATCCTATCCATAAGCACTAAACCAATCCAATGAAATTATATGCAATGATCCAATGATCCTATCAAATATATACAGCAATCCAATCTAGCAAAATAATACATAATGATCCAATTCGAGGTTTTCAGGGATGAACAACTTCACCAGTGCAAACAAATTGATTCATCGTTGCCCAGCTCACGGGCACCTTCACTAATTCGCTCCAAGTGTGCTGGTTCAGATTCCATCTAAGGAAGAAAGCAAATAAATCTTGACATTGTGGAGATAACCACCAACATTGCATAGATAACCCATGGATATTTGCAAGTGTGAAACAGTGAAATATGAAATATTAAAGCTAGAAATTGGAAATCTCGACAGAATTTCAGAAATTTGATAACCATTTGGTTCGAGGAAACCATGAAGAAAATAAAGTTCAAATACACTCCATTTTTCCTATTAGAAATTTTTTTTCATAGTATCCAAAACCGCATCTCCAATGTTCCTGAAATGATTTCATAGCCAATGTCAATTTCTCTGCCACCGCCATATTAGATTCTGAGTAGCAACTGTGGAGCACTGTTGCGTTATAAGTATTATTTGATAGATCTTACATATTTCTCCATGATATATATGGTGTTTCATGGAATTCTGTTTGCGTTATAATTATATATTTCTTGATGTGTATAGATTAACTGCATTGTGCTCTTTCGTTTGATCTCCACCTTATCATATGTGTGTCTTTTACTTGCAGTTAAATAGAGATTAGAGAGACACCATGACGAATTTGGGTATATTACTCTAGCTTTAGACGTGGTTGAGAAGCTGAGTGCTGAGCTGGATCTCTCCCTAAACTTTTTCTTTGATCTCATTTGATCTAATTCTGTAATAAATTCGTTTGACCATTGTCATAATATAATAAAACCATCTAATGATGTGAGAAAATATATATGGTTCATTTCAATGGCCATATAGTTTCGTATTTTATTGATTTAAGTAAAAAGGTTTAGGATTTTATTTATCTAAGGTTTGAGGTATGATAATCTGAAGGAAAAAGATCACTAAAATAAAAAAAGTGATGCGTATTCACACCTGGCATAAGAACCACTAACATGTAGCAAAGAACCACATGTTAGAAAATGAAACTTGTCTTAATACCTCCGAGGAAAATGAAAATGACCACGTGGTAAGAGAATAAAAACTGTAATAGCCCAACAACAACAGTTGTTTCAGGATTTGTTTCATCTTCTGGAAAATATCGAATAAGAGATTCCTATGTGTTTGCCTGCACTGGCATTTTTGCGTCCAAAGAAGTTGAAAGAGATCATCACAGTTGGTTTAGTGAGGGGATTTGATGTTGCTACAAGAGGAGCCTGTAGCCAAAATTTGTAGGAAGATTTCCCATAATTTGTAGGAGTCTATTTCAATAGTGGGTGCAGAAGTCGATGGGTTTATTATTTGACTGCGGATTGCAGAAATTAATTTCGAGGGTGTGACGAGCTTGTATTTGGGTACAAAGAGCTCCTGGGTCACCGCCAATGTATGAATGCTGTCGGAGAACAAAAATCCATTTAGATATACCTTAACTCAAGTTCCCTGGAGGCTGGAGACCTACAAAACTTCAAGCAAGATCGATCGGTTAAACTAATGGATGGATGCTAGGTCTGGTGAGACATGCTACCTTTAAGTAACCACTCTTATTGAGGCACAACTGCACTTCGACAAGATCGATTTATAGGCATTCAAATACCTCCAGAGGTGAGAATTATGCAGGATCAAAATTCATTTATGCCCATTTCAGTATTGACCTTATATTTGCATAAGTCTGCTTCATAATTCTGTGAAATTATAGAATAATACCTGTAGTGCTTGCAACCAAAGCAGTTCCTATGCTTTGTATTTCCTATGCTCTGCGTGTTTTCAAGGGCTTGATTATAAGAGAATTCTAATTTTCCCACTTCAAGGAAGGCTTCTGCTATGCCCATAAGCAAATCCTGTGGAAGCAAGATAAAAATGGTGAGGGGAGTTACAGATCTTGGGTTACCTTGAAGTCCGTGTGCTTTCGCAACTCTTATCCCCTTGATTTCAGCTATGGTGGCCACTACCATGACTAGAATGTGGATGGCCAACCCAGTACCTATCCTCTATAGGATTGTTATGCCACTTCTTGCTTATGTTGTCTTTTAAATATTCATCGAAGGCACATAATTAGTTCAATAAGGCTCGTCGTGTGCAACCATTAGGTCCTTCTGAATGTGGAGAAAATTCTTGACCCATTGCAAAGAAACACTCATGAAAAATTACATCTATATATTTGATTTGACCTTGTCGACCATCTGAATGAAATACCTTCCTTTTTCTGCCTATTATCAGTGGCTTCTACTACATCTGTATATTTGATTTAACCTTGTCGACCATCTGAAGAAACACCTTCCTTTTTCTGCCTATTATTCTTGTCCCTTGACATTTTCCTGAGTGCAAGGATGAGAATGAGTATGGTCCCTATACAGGAGACCATAATCGCTACCATTCCGACTGGGCTCAATTTTTTCTGTTTACGTGCAGCTTCTGAAGTTGAACAACTATTCATTGTTGGAGGTCCACAAAGACCTGGATTTCCCTCAAATGCATTCTGCGGGCCTTGAAAAAATGCCCTCAATGAAGGAATTCCCCTTGTAAATAATTTGAAAGAGAAGTTGAAATGATCCAGGCTTATGAGGCCTGTAAAAGACTCAGGAATTTGACCAAAGAGTTGGTTATAAGAAACATCTAAGGATTCAAGTAACATTAAGCTTCCTATCTCAGGAGGAAGAGATCCTGATATATTGTTCCAGCATACATCTAACTTATACCTGAGACTTGCCGCAAGCTTTCCCAACTCCCGAGGAATGGTCATGCTCAATCTATTTCTGCCCAGGTATAGTCCACTTAATTGTCTGCAATACCCCAAGAAACTGGGGATCCTTCCTGTTATTGCGTTGAAACTCAAGTTTAATGTAGACAAATTCATAAGTTGACCCAAGGCTGCCGGTATGCTGCCTTCCAACGAGTTTCCGCTGAGATGTAAAATCTCCAAACTAGTTAAATTGCCAATATCTGGAGGAATCCTTCCAGTGAGACTATTTCGGCTCAGACTGAGCTTTCCCAGCTTTCTTAACTCTCCTATTTCGGGAGGAATGGCACCAGTCAGATTGTTGTGGGAAAGGAGGAGATTAGTAAGGTTCTGCATATGTCCCAGGGAAGAGGGTATAATTCCATGGATGTTGTTGGAAGGAATCTCGAGGAAATACAATGCGGAAAGCTTAGAAACACAATGCGGAAAGCTTAGAAACATTACTTGGTATGAAGCCGGTGAGGAGATTGTTTTGCAGCCGCACGCGTTGTAGTGAGACGTAGTCTTGTAGAAGGCCAGTGATGTTCCCGTCCACTCGGTTATTTGAGATGGAAAGATGGGTCAACGATCCACCGCTGCATAGCCAGAAGGAATCGATCCGCTGAATTCGTTGGAATCTGAATCCATCCTAATCAGTTTGCTGAAGTTTCCAAGCCCAGCGGACAGCGAACCTCTGAACTTGTTTTCCCCAATAAACCGTTCCAAGGATATCAAATTCTTCAGGCTGCCCATTGCATACCGTAAAGCACCGATCATATGATTGTAAGATGCATCAAATACCTCCAAGTTCACCAGTCCGGCCAGTTGATTACAGCACACCGACTTGAACCTGGCAACTTGATTACAACACACCACTACATGCCTGCGAGTTGATTACAACACACCACTACATGCAGGAAGCCCTGTCATGCCACACGGCCACACCACTACATGAAGAGAGTAAAGCGATTACCCCAAAGAAGTATAATCTATCGTGGAAAATAGTATAGCATTTAACATTGTGAATTAATGTTAACATTAGTTTACAACGTGAATATATACCATTGGAAAAACGTGAAAAAAGAGCATTACGCTAAGTTTCCATAGGTCTTGCCTCGATATGAGGCCAAATAAGACCTCCAAGCTGCCTATTGGTTAAAACAATAATTACGTGAAAGCTTATTGGCAAATGAAAAAGTGCTTTTAAAATATAAATGGAAAACTTTATAATAAAACGATAAAAGTTGACTTGGTTAGTGTGCGAGACTAATGCAAAATCTAAAAACGATTACTATAGTCCCTGCCATGCCGCAGGCGGCAGGGACTAATAACGCTGATTAATAAAATTAAAAAAATACTGTCACAACATTTTGATATCAAGGATAAATCATTTTCACAAGAACTTGACATGAAGGATATTTGACATATATATTACCCGAAACGGAAGATGACAAGACATTAATTAGCCAAAATAAGCCGGCAATGAAACTTATAGAAAAGTTCCACATGCATGAGTGCAAATTGTTATCTAATTCAATAGAACAACATAGAACAACATGCTAAGTTTGACATTGACGATCTTTTAAAAAAATGAACAACACCCTATATGGATTTCTGGTAAGAGTTTCAAACAAACCAAAATAAAATCTACTATTCCATAATCCCTAAGTATAATAAGTCAATTGATGACAAAGAAACATTAAAGTCATTAACATATTGCCAAGAGAAACATTATTTATCTAAAAGGTACTATAAAATTAGATATTTTAATAAACTAATAATGTGAATTTTGAACCTATAGACTCTTTAATATTTTAATTTGAGATGTTTAAATAATTGTCGTGGAATGAAATTAATAAGCAATCAAATTTATCACATAATATGAAAATACATTAAATGTGATCATTATTACCATATATCATAAAAAACGCATTAAGTATTAACATTAACTTTATTTTGTAGGAGAAAAAATGCTTATTATATTATAATACATATTCAAACATTATTAATATATTTATTAAGTATTTTTTTAAATATAATATTAAAAAATGATCTCTAATATACATTAGATTTCTCCCTTACACGAGCATTAAAATTAATAGATAGATGTATAAAAATTTTAGGGAAGGTTTAGGTGTCTTCAATAAATATCATTATTAACTTGTATTAAATTTATTTTTCAAAAAATTATTAAACACCATGTTAACTTATGTACATGTATTGTTTTAGTTAACATAATGAAAAAATATCTATCATTAATTTCAAAGTTATTTCTATTATTATTGTATCAATATTGAAAAGAGATGAAGGCAAATCAGCCATCCACAACTAACCTAAACCAAGTTCTGCTTTTTTTAACCAATAACAACTAACCACTTCATCAAAGCAGCGATTGAATCCATGAATACTGAACTACAAAAAAACATGTCCAAAGCTGATAATCTTCCTGTCTCCAAGGAATTTTCACATTACAAAGAGAGTTCCTAGAAATAGCATGACGAACGTCTAGTTACCATGCACCCACCAAGCAAAAACAAAATTTCAAAACGAAATAAAAGTAAATGGAAAATATCCACTTTAATTATTGTTGGAATTATACTCCCAACCACCACCATCAATGAGAAGGAGTAGCAGCCCACACTTCATCAATTTTTTGCAGAGAAGGACAAGCAAGCATCGAAGATTCTGAAGAAGTTTTCACACAACCATAGAAAATAGAGTACTCGAGCCATCCTCTTTGTTTATTTCTTCAACCACCATTTCGACTTACCTTTGGCCTATAGCGCAAAACTGCAACATTTTCGTTTTAACCTTAAGCGATTCACCACATGTTATTCTACCGTTTGATGTGATATCTAGCGGGACCCCCCTTAACCTTACCGCATGAGTGAAAAAATTGTTTTGAGCCTTCTTCCTTTGTATTTCCCTTACCACAAATACCAACAATTAGCCGCACTTCAGAGCGCACTTCACCATGTTTACGACTTACCTTCCTCCATCCACAAGTTAAGTTATTTGACATGCGAGAGGATCATGCTACCACACATCACAGTCACAACCTTTTATGTTTTCCCATTAAGAGCTACACCATATGTTATTTGATTTGTGACATGATCATGCCATCGTACATCATTCCCACAACTTTCTAAGTTTATTCATGTTCACACCAGTTAAATGTTAAGTTCGTCGATCTATGATATGCGATGGAGTGCCATATGCGATGAGGTTTCAGAGCTGGAACCGATATTATTTGAGATCCACCCTTTCATGTTTTGAACACATTTTTACGTGTTTTCGTCTATAAACCAAAATATAACCTCTGTGTCGATTTAATGAGGATATGGGTCTTTGACTGTCCAAGGATGAGAATTTTTTGAAACTTCTGTTCAGTAATGAATCACATTGATTAGATTTATTTTTCTAGGCTACGACCATTCTTGTATTAAAAATAAATGTAATTTCATCTTTTTAGAGTGATGGAATAGAAACATAAGTTTGTTCCTCTCCTGTGTTTTTATGCTGGCTGTGTGTATTTTTTAATTCCACATTATTTTCAGTCTCTGTGTTGTTGGGGGAAACACATTTCCTATGTTATAGTTTCTTTCAATATTTCAAACATGGTATCAGTGTAGGTCTAGGATCTTAGCAAAACAACAAGCTCTCTATACTGAACAAGATGTAATATTGTTTGTTTGTAGAAGCAGAAGTCCCCAGCAGTGAGAAAACTTTTACAATAGTGAGAAGGTTTCTCTTTTATACAACTAAGAAGGTTTTTTTTTTTACACAGTTAGAATGGTAGCAGCAGACACAAGCCTGACAAATCCTCAATTACCACAGTTCAATGGTTAAAACAATGATTCTTGTAACATCACAATGAGGGCCATGTTTGCTTCACAAGATATATGGCAACTGGTGGAAAATGGGTTTCTAGAACCAGCATATGCAGCAGCACTAAATTCTTTGACAACAATATAAAGAGACTTGTTGAAAGATAATAGGAAGAAGTACTCTGAATCCCTCTTCTATATCTTTCAAGGAGTCCATGAGAGTATTTTCCCAAGGATTTTAGGATCAATAAAGTCTAAGGAGGCATGGGATATTCTCAAGACAGCCTATCAAGGCATCGAGAAAGTGAAGACAGGAAAATTACAATTGCCGAGGAGAGATTTTGACACTCTTTGTATGAAAGAGTCTTGTAACATAGACTCATTATTCACACATGTGATTGGGTTGGTTACCCAGATAAGGTCTCATGGAGAGTCACTTGAGGAAAGAGATAGTGGAGAAAATATTGAGAACTCTACCATCAATATTTGATGCCATAGTAGTGGGGATAGAAGAGAGAAATGATCTCTCACAATTTTCAGTTGATGAGATTTGTGCATCCCTGATGTCTCATGAACATAGACTGAACATAACAAAGAACTCCTCATTGGAGCATGCTTTCAAGACACAAATGTCTCTTGGCCATGGTAGAGGTTGTGGAAGATCAAACTATCGAGGAAGAGGAAGAATCCCACAAAGAGGTGGAAGAAACAACCCTCCAAGCACAAGTGTAAGGCAAAGAAACCATAATCAAAGTGAAGGCTCAAGCCAAAATCAAGCATAAGGACAAAGGTATGATAAATCCCAAGTCCAATGTCATTATTGTAAAAATTATGGGGATTATTCCAATGAATGTATAAAGAAACAAAATTACATAAATAATAAACAAAATGTAAATTTTCCAAAAGAAAATTAGAACCAGAGTAATGTGCTTCTAACATGTATTGTAGTATAAGAAAAAAAAAAGATGTATGGTTCTTAGACTCAGGTTGTAGCAACCATATGACTGGAAACATAGCAATGTTTTCCAATCTAGATGAGAATATTAAGTTTGAAGTGACAACGGGACTGATAGAATGGTCTCTGTTATGGGGAAAGGAAGAGTATAAATACTCACAAGGAAGGGAGAAAATAAGTTTGTACCAAATGTATATTATGTACCTAGCCTAAAATGTAACCTTCTGAGGATTTGAAAGCTCATGAAAAAGGGTTACAATGTAATTTTTAAGAATGATGTGTGTACAACCATGGACATACCTCCAAGTAAAAGGGTCATTGCAGGAGTGAAAATGACAAGAAATAGGATGTTTCCTCTCAAGATGAGAACAAACTTGAAGGAAGGAGGTGTTGTTGTAGCAGCCACACTAGAAGTCTTTCAAGAAGAAGGGAAAGACGAAAACTAGTTATGGCATTTGAGATTTGGACATCTCAATTTTAGAGGTTTAAATTTTCTACATAAAAAGGGGATGGTAAAAGGATTACCACTAACAGAGAAACTAGACAGCCTATGTCAAGGCTTCATCTTGGGCAAACAACATAGAGAATCAATTCCAGTAGGAAGGAGTATAAGGGAAAAATTACCCTTAGATATTGTCCACTTATATTTGTGTGGACCAATGCAAACACCATTATTAGCTGGGAGTCACTATGTCCTGACATTTATAGATTATTATACAAGAAATACATCGGTTTATTTATTGAAACGAAAGAGTGAAATGTTTGAATAGTTCTACCACTTCAAAGCCCTTAAGAAGAAAAGTGGGCACTACATAAAAGTGTTGAGAACTGACAGAGGAGGAGAATATATCTCCAAAGACTTCGTACGTTTCTGCAGGGAGCATGACATACATAAGCAATTTACCACAAGGTATACACCACTTCAAAATGGTGTAGCAGAAATAAAGAATAGGACCATCATGGACATGGTCAGAAGTATTCTAATGATATGAATGGAATGTATTAGGTTTGTTGTGCTAAGTATGCAAACAATAATTAAATTGTGTGCATAAGGTTCACTGAAGTTTGTAGGTGAAACAAATGTTTTTAAATTAGATAGAAATTTTTTTATGTGAGGTTAAAGTATTTAACTTAGCTTGTATAACACTGTTCAACAGTAAATAAGAGAGAATAAAGCATCACATATGGAAATACACAGAAAATTGATGAAGTAGTTCACCCCTCCCTGGTTACATCTGTTGGTCCAGCTCCCAATGGCATGTCCCTCATATCTTATTGCTAAAAAATGGTAAGTACATGTGATAAAAATCCTGAAATGATTATGATCTCTGTAAAAAGACTTCAAAATTCTTTAATTAGTCAGAAATGACTATTCATATGCAGAAAACAAAGAACAGATGTTTAATACACTGAAAACATCCTAGTGGCCTTGGTGGCTCCTTTATCTCTCCTAAAGAAAAATGTGCGTGAAATGAACTCTGATGGCTTTGAAACCCATTCCAATGAGTTTAGAATTTCGAAAACTAGCCAAAAATGACTATTAATTCTTCAAAAATGGTCAAAATATCCAAGAGCTATGACCCAAACAGTAATTTTCCCAAACACACCTAGCAAAGCTCCTCCAAAACTGGAGGAACTCCAGTTAGTGTCGACAAAATTGGCATTGGCCGCCAAATTTGGGGGTCCTCCAGCAGAACCGCCAGACATACTATCAGTTAAATTTAATGTGAGTGACGGGTGGTCACATGCCACCTCCACCATAACTTCTGCTTACAGCTTTGAAGGTCGTCGTTTGAGGTTGGAACCCCGAAGTTGGGAACGTTCCTAATTGTCGCACTAAACCTTATTAAACTCTGCCATGTGATCACCTTGGCAAAAAACCATGACATTTAATTGTTTGCAGTCAGTTGGCTCTTGGTTTTGTGGTCGTGGTATTATGGGAGGGGTTGGCCCCTCCTCTTGCCCATTGCTTAACCCTTTAAACAACAAAACAATTTTGAGAACATAACATGTTATGAACTAACAGGTAGATTAGATGGTAAAGCGTGGGGTTGTTACACGGAGTGTTGGTTGTTCGATTCCCACTGCTTCCAAAAATTTTTTAACGACCATTTCACCTCTTGCCTAGGGACACATGGAGGCCTCCGGACTAGCCACGTGTCACCTAGTGATAGGCCCAAAAAAACATTATAATAAAAAATATTTCATTTTTTTTTTTTTGAAATTTTTTTTTTATACAAGTCAAACTGAGTCAAATGTCATTTTTTTTATTTTACTGGGCTTTTAAAACCTTAATAACTTCTGCATACGAACTCCATTTTGCGAACCGTTCACGGTGCTAGAATTGCAATGATTAGAGCTTTTCGGTCACTCAGGTGTAGGCCTGTTTCGAGAACTTTAATTTTTGCGCATATCACTTGATCTCCTGATTGGCTAAAGGCAAAGAATTTTCCAAATGATTATTGGACAGAAGTTGTAAATTGTGAAGCTTATATTATAAATAGTTCTCCAGCCAAATTTGCTATGAATAGAGCTCCAGAAGAAGCATGGAGTGGAACAAAGCAGCTTCTCACTCACATGAGAGTAGTTGGATGTGTGGCTTATGCACATATCTCGGATCAGCTAAGGAATAAGTTGGACAGAAAGGGGGAGAAGTGCATATTTGTTGGATATAGTGATGAATCCAAGGCATACAAACTCTATAATCCATCAACCAAGAAGTTAATAATCAGCAGATATTTTAAGTTTATCAAAGAATAATCTTGGGACAAAACCTTAGAGAAAATAATGAATGTGAAGACATGTGATCAGGAGATAAAGTCACTTGTAGAAAAATGCTCAAAAATGAAGTTGCTCAGAATTGGTCCGAGCTAGAACAACTGGAAAGAGCTCGGAAAAACGATCCTGTAGCCGCAAACGACACTCAAATCCGTTACCGTATGAAGAAGATGTTGCAGTTTGAATTTTCCGAATAACTTTCAATTTTGAAAGACATTTTTTTAATATATGTGTTGGAATAATTTTATTTTTTATTAAGGTTTAATAAATTAATTAAATTATATAGTTTGAATATTTTATATGGTTTTTTATTAAATCATATATTATATTATTAATTATATATTTTAATTAATTATTAAAAAAAAATTAATTAAAACTTATTAAAAAACTAAATATTAAACCCATATATATTAAACAAAATTTGAAATATGAAAAAAGGGTTAAAAACCCACATGTCCAAAGTTTTCATGGCAAATGTAAAAGGCATAATGTATGGTAATGTGACAATGTTCACATTTCAAATGTAAACATAGTCAATGTAATACATACATGGCAACGTATGCTATGGTTTAAAGCACGTGGTTGAAATGCAGGTGGCGCGTTTAAACCGTTTGGGACGTGGTCACAGTACAAGGCGGGAGGTGCGGAACCATATTAATATATGGTTTAAAAACTTTATTAAACTTTGATTTTAACTCAAAGTTACCAAATGATTTTTGGAGGTTGTGGTCACGTGGCCCTATACTTTAGTCCCTTCCCACTGGCAGTTAGACTAGCGGTTCCCTAAATACAGTGCCAAACTCTATTTTTGTCGGGTTATCTGGCAGTTAGCCAGACTTAGCTGGAGAGAATCTAAGAAAACTTCAGTTAGCCATAACTTTGGCTAGGGAAGTCCATTTGGGATGAATTTTTTTTTGATTTTGGGGTATTGAATCATTATGGAGCTTTTGGAAGTGTTTTTAGAGCCATGAGGGTATTCTATCAGTGAATTTACCAACAATTGTGGTCATGGAGCCACCAGGGCCTAATGAAATATCAGTTGTTTTGGACTATCCTCATCCAATGGAGGTGAATGAATAGTCGTTTTATACTAATTTCAGCCTTCTGTATCTGAATCTGCAGCTTATTTTTCCTTTTTAGGCTTTCTCTATAGTGTAATTCACATTTTGAGCATTTAATGAAAGAGGGAAAAGCCTAATTAGAGGCTTTTGGACCCGGCAGAGGTGGCCCAAGAGAGGGGTGAACTACTTAAACAATTGCTACTGTCATACTGTATATTTTTGTTGCATTATTTCAGATTTTTCTACTTTAAATAGTAATTTTTCATAAGTACACTTTTCCCAATCAGGATTATACAGTGAACAAAACTTATTAGTTCATCTTCAAACCACTTTACTTCATTTGCAGAATACGTAAAATTTCCTATTCACATATAAAAGTTGGATTAATGAATAGTTTTCACATAAACAAATACTTTCATTGATCGGATCTATTACCGTGATTACATTTTATTTTTTTAGGCAGAGCCAGTTTGTGGGCCAGGTAGCCTTTGGTTTCATCCTTTCTAGTAAAGGTGAAATAATCAGTAAAATCCCCTTACTATCAATCTCTGTATGAGAAATACTTTGTTATCACAATTGCAGATCAGGTTGGTATCAAGGCTCTAGGTTTTTCTTAAGAGTTTGTGAAATTTGTGCAAGAATATTGTGTTATTTTGCAAAATTTGATGCTTACTAGGCTGAAATTTAAAAGAGGGGAAGGTCAATTGGTTAGAGAACAAGTTAATCCTCAACCAAGGAGGGCTAGAGTGCCATTACATCCACCTTCCATTTCATCCTCCATAGCCTTAGAATCTGCCACAAACATGTCTTCCAAAGAAGGAGAAGTACATGAGGAAATGGATCCCAAGGAAGAAGAAAGATTCTTTAGAAAAGATTTCCTGGACATGACTGAGATGGTTAGGACCCTATACCAGGAGAGAATTGATAGGATTGCTGGAAAAGGGTCTAGAAACCAAAGAGAAGAAGGAGATTCTTCAGGAGGAAAGAAAGAAAAAGATGAGTCTAAGAAAGGGAATGGAGGAAATGGTGATCCACCATCTCCATCGTCATCCTCATCCTCCACATCATCCTCTTCAACTTCTGTTAATCAGTCACACAAAACAAAAACATCTCTTAAAAATCCTTTGTTAAAGCTTGATGTCAAGTCTGAGTTGCTGATGTTTAATGGTGATGTGAATGTAGAAAAATTGGATAATTGGATTAGACAGCTGGAAGTCTATCTAAGAATTCAGAATTTGCATGATGATGACACAAAAATCCAATTAGCCTCTTTCAGAATGGATGTAGCAGCTTTGGTTTGGTGGGAAGCCAAGACCAAAGAGGAGATTAAAAAGCATGGTAAGATAACTCTAACTTGGAATGAGTTTATTACTACTATTAAGAAAAAAATTTATCCTCTTGCTCATATTCAGAAGGCAATCATGAATTGGCAAAGTTTTAGGCAACTTAAGGGTCAAAATGTGCAAGATTATACCCAAGAGTTTAGAAGGAGAGCACTTCTACTTGGAGTAGACTAACAAAGTCAAAACACCTTGTTGAGATACATAGGAGGTTTGCACAATTATCTGCAACATACTATTCTAATGTTCAATCCTACCAGCTTAGATGAAGTATGTGTCTAGGCTACACATTTAGAAGCTAGAGGAAAGAATATTTTTGATGAGGATAGTAATTTCAAAAACAAAGGAAAGAAGAGAGTTGCAAATTCAAGAAAAGAAAAAGGAAAGTTCTTTTGCAAGAACTATTCAAAGACAAGTCATGATGAAGATCATTGTTGGAAGCTTCATCCTGAACTGAAACCAGAAAAATACAAGAACAAAAACAAGACCAAAGAAAAGGAGAAAACTGTAGCAATAGTTGAGCAAGACTTAGGGTCAGACTCAAGAGATGAGACAAAAAGCATCGCCATGGTTTTAAAGAACATTAAGGGGAAAGAAGTGGTGCAAGACACAATTCCCAGTTCTAACTCTTTGAATTGTCACAAAGATACTCATGAAGAAAAGAGGAGGATAGAGCTCTTCCATGTGAGGGTAATTTCAAAACATACCAAAATTGACACACTATTTGATAGTGGGTCACAAGCGAATCTTATATCTAAAGACTTGGTCAAGCAGCTTAAACTTGAGACCATTCCACATCCGAAGCCTTATCCACTTGGATGGATATGCAAGGATGCCAACTTGCAAGTCTCAAGGAAGTGCATATTGCGCTTTGCAATAACTGCACATTTTATTGACACAGTTGAACTTGATGTGGTGCCGCTTGATATCTCAGGTATTGTTTTGGGAAGTCCTTATTTATTTGATAGGAAGGCTATCTTTCATCGCCATGAAAAAAAGTATCACTTGTTCAAAGATGGTAAAGAGTACATTGTGAGAGCTCACAAGAAGAAGCTGGAATCTTCTTTACTCCATGCAAGTCAATTGAAAAGACTGGTTAATGCAAGTCAAAGTCTAACTTTGTTAATGTTGAAACGACCAGATTTTGAGCATTCACCGTTTTATGATGTTGCTAATGATTTGTCTCATTTTGATAACAGTTTTTCTTTGAAATAAGATGATGTTATGTTGCACAAATTACCTTTTGGGTCAGCCAATGCAGTGAATGAAGTGTCAAAGCAAAGCAGTGCAAGCAAGAAGGACACACCATTCAGCATGGGAAAAAGTTGGTTTCAGAATGGTAGAATTCGCCATGGGAACAGTTTGCAAGGTGAAGGTTATTTTAAGTCTTTCTGGAAGTTTGATCAGTGTAGAAAAAGTTTGTTTTCTGCAAATTACAATTGTTGTTCTGCAAATTTTAATCATTTGCATCATGACTCCGTCAATCTTAGCAATGGTCGATCAGTTGATTCCAGAGACAGATTATCATTTTCTCAAAAGCTTCATTTGATGAAATCGGGTAGATTTCAGTTATTCAAGGGTGGAAGAGTGGAGAATCAGTCTCCACATCATCATTTTCAGTAATCAGAGAGCTTTTGGGGTCCAAAAGCTTCCCATTTGGGAGGTGTGATCAGGAGATCAAGTCTCTTGTAGAAAAATGCTCAAAAATGAAGTTTCTCAGAATTGGTCCAAACTAGATCGACTGGAAAGAGCTCGGAAAAATGATCCTGTAGCCGCAAACAGCACTCAAATCCGTTACCGTATGGAGGAGATATTGCATTTTGAAATCGCCCAATAACTTTCAATTTTGAAAGAAATTTTTTTAATATATTGTGATGGGATAATTTTATTTTTTATTAAGGTTTAATTAATTAATTAAATTATATATTTATTAATATTTATATGATTTTTATTAATCATATATTATATTATTAATTATATAATTTAATTAATTATTAAAAAAAATTAAATTAAACCTTATTAAAATTTAAATTTTAATACCACACATATGTTATTAAAGCCCTAAACCAAATTCGAAATATTAAAGGGTTAAAAACCCACATATCAAAGGTCATGGCAAAGGTTAAATTCAACGTATGGTTTAAAAGGTTAAGGTTCACGTGGCCTTGTAAGTTTTAAAGGCACGTGGCCTTGTAACATGTGTAAAGCGTGGTAATTAAAACCATATGGAAGCCAAGTCTTTTAACGGTCAACGAAAACGGCGGGGTCTTGGTCACGCGGGCCCAACGCTTGGAGTGGAGGTATACATGGGATTAAAAACAAATGGTTGTATTAACATTTATGATCACCGCTTAAACATGTGGCCATGCACATTAACGTTAAGTGCTACCCCTCCAATTCGGCGGCAGTTTCGGTGGACCCCCAAATCAGCGCCTAACTCCATATTTGTTGGAGCTATCTGGCAGTTAGCCAAACTTAGCTGGAGTGAATCTAGGCAAACTTCAGTTAGCCATAACTTTGGCTAGGAAAGTCCTTTTGGGATGAATTTTTTTTTTTATTTTGGGGTATTGAAGCATTCTGGAGCTGCTGGGAGTGTTTGTAGAGCCATTAGGGTGTTCTATCAGTGAATTTACCAGCGATTTTGGTCGTGGAGCCACTAGGGCCTAATGAAAGATCAGTTGTTTTGGACTATCCTCATCCAATGGAGGTGAATGAATAGTTGTTTTATACTGATTTCAGCCTTCTGTATCTGAATCTGCAGCTTATTTTTCCTTTTTAGGCTTTCTATACAGTGTAATTCACATTTTGAGCATTTAATGAAAGAGGGAAAAGCCTAATTAGAGGCTTTTGGACCCGGCAGAGGTAGCCCAAGAGAGGGGTGAACTGCTTAAACAATTGCTACTGTCATACTATATATTTTTGCTGCATTATTTCAGATTCTGCTACTTTAAATAGTAACTTTTCATAAGTACACTTTTCCCAATCAGGATTATACAGTGAACAAAACTTATTAGTTCATCTTCAAACCACTCTACTTCATTTGCAGAATATGTAAAATTTCCTATTGACATATAAAAGTTGGATTAATGAATACTTTGCACATAAAGAAATAATTTCATTGATCAGATCTATTACAGTGATTACATTTTATTTCTTTAGGCATAGCCAGTTTGTGGGCTAGGTAGCCTCTGGTTTCATCCTTTCTAGTAAAGGTGAAATAATCAGTAAAAGCCCCTTACTGTCAATCTCTGTATGAGAAATACTTTGTTCTCACAATTGCAGATCAACATGTATGTCTCACGAAGAGAAAAAGGAATTCATGACAGCAAATAATTCCTCCATGATGGCTCCTCCTCCACCTACACAAGCTCAGCAGAGCACACCATGAGCAGAAAATAGAATAGCCTTGAGAAATCAAGGAAGTGCTTCTCCAAGCACTGCACATGGATCAACAACTCCCTCAAGTTCTACTGAAACTCCAAGCACACTAAGAAGACCAAGATTTAGGAATTTAACTGAAATTTGTGAGAAATAAGTTGATAATAATAATGTTCTAAATTCCTTATTTTATTTTATTTTTCATGTTGATGAACCTATCCATTTTGAAGATGCAGTAAAAGAAGAAAAATGGATTGAAGCAATGAATGAAGAGTTAAATGCAATAAAAAAGAATGACACATGGGATTTAGTGTACCTCCTACAAGGTAAGAAATTCATTGGAGTAAAATGGGTCTATAAGGCCAAAAGCAATGCTGAAGGCACGATATAAAGGAAAAAAGAAAGACTTGTTGTGAATGGATACAAGAGGCAACAAGGAAGATATTATGAGGAAAAATTTCCACCTGTTCCAAGGATGGAGACAGTGTGGACAATGTTTTCCATTGTAGCAAAAAAAAAGTGGAAATTCTCCCAAACGGATGTGAAAGAAACATTTCTGAATGGAGTGTTGAAAGAGGAGGTTTATTTTGAACAACACCTAGGCTATGAAATTGAAGGCAAAGAGAAAAAAGTGTGCAAGTTAAAGAAAGCTCTTGATGGGCTGAAGCAAGCAGCAAGAGCATGGTCCAATAGTATTGATGCTTACCTGATGGATAATGAGTTTGATAAATGTGATGATGAACCCACACTCTACATTAAAGAAAATTACCGTAAGATCCTTATTTTTGTTTTATATGTAGATGATTTAATTTTCACAGGCAATGAAGTTTCTCTAATTGTTGATTTTTAAAGAAGACATTAAGAGTGAATTTGAAATGACTGATTTGGGTTTATTGATATATTTTTTGGAAATTGATGTAAAGAAAAATGAAAAGGGAAATTTTATTTCCCAAGAAAAATATGTTGAAGAAGTGTTAAAGAATATTAACATAGAGAATATCAAAGCAGAAGTAACTCCAACTTTGATGGTGTTAAAATTATGCAAATAAGATTGCAGCAAAAATGTTGATTCGACATTGTATAAGACCATAGTTGGAAGTCTAACGTATTTGACTACAACTAGGCTTGATATTATGTATGTTGTAAGTTTAATTTCCAGATTCATGGAGACACCAAAGGAGACACATTGAAGGCAGCCAAAAGAATTCAGAGGTATGTAACTGGAACAAAGGAGTATGGTGTTCTATACTCCTCAACTGATAATTTTAATTTGATAGGTTACACTGACAATGATTGGGCTTGAAGTGTAGATTATAGAAAGAGCACATATCGGTATGTGTTTCATTTGGGATCGGGAGCAATTTCATGGGCTTCCAAGAAGCAAACAACATTTGCATTATCAACATCAGAAGTAGAATATCTGGCAGAAACAACAGCAGAATGCCAAGCATTATGGATGAGAAGGATGGTGAGAGATTTGTGTCATAAGAAAGAAAAGGGAACCACAATTTATTGTGCTAATAGCTCAGCAATAGAATTGTCAAAGAATTCTATTTTCCACAAGAGAACAAAGCACATAGATGCCAAATATCATTTTATAATAGAATTGGTTAACAATTGTGAGATTATTTTGTAGCATTGCAGGACAGAGGAACAGTTTGTTGATATCCTCACAAAGCCATTAGGACAAAAGAGATTTGTTTACCTCAGACAGTCTCTGGGAATGACTGATGGCAATAGTTGTGATTAAGGGGGAGTGTTGGAATTATACTCCAAACTATTTCCATGAATGAGAAGCGGAAACAACCCACAATTCATCAATTTTGTGCAGATAAGGACAAGCAAGGATCCAAGAGCCCAAATGCATTTTCACGCAACCACAACCAACAGAGTACCTGAGCCATCCTCTACATTTATTTTTTCAACCACCATTTTGACTTAGCTTTTGCCCGCAGAGCGAAACCACAACATTTTCATTTTAACCTTAAGCCTTTCACCATATGTTATTCTACTACCAATACGATATCCGACGGGACCCACCTTAACATTAGCGCAAGAAACAAAACTTTGGTTTGCGCCTTATTCCTTTGTATTTCCCTTACCACACTTACCAACAATTAGCTGCACCACAAAGTGTACTTCTCAATTTTTACCACATACCTTCCGCCATCCGCAAGTTAAGTTATTTGACATGTGATGCAATCGTGCCACCTCACAATGCAGTCGCAACCTTTTATATTTTCCCATTAAGCATCACAACATAAGTTATTTGATTTGCGACTCGATCGTGCCATCGCACATCACGCCTGCAACCTTTTAAGTTTATTCATGTTCACGCCAGTTAAAATTTAAGTTCATTGATCTATGATTTGCAATGGAGCACCAGAAGCGATGAGGTTTCAGAGCCAGAACTGATATTATTTGAAATCCTCCATTTCGTTTTTTGAATGCTTTTTATGTATTTTCATTTATAAACCATAATACGACCTGCATGCCTATTAAATGAAGATATGGGTCTTTTGACAGCCCAAGGATGTGAAGTTTTTGAAACTTCTATTCAACAATGAATCACATTGATTAGATTTAGGTTTCAACCTACGACGATTCTTGTATTAAAAAGAAATGTAATTTCATTTTGTTAGAATGATAGAATAGAAAAAAAGGTTTGTTCCTCTCCTGTGTTTTTATGCTCCCTATGTGTATTTGTTAATTCCGCATTATTTGAAGTCTCTGTGTTGTTTTCAGAAACACATTTCCTCTATTATTGTTTCATTCAATATTTCCAACAATTAATTGCATGTAAAACATGGTACATGCTAGTAAGAACCCATCAAAACACATATCAATACATGAACTTGAATGGATACATCAGTACACTTTTATGTTACACCGCATGTATAATATGCTAAAAAGGAGACTAAATCTTGATAGTTGTAGGGTAAAAGAGTTGTTCCATCCAAGGGCATAATCTGTAAAGGACCCAAACTAGATATTTACAATAGATTTCCAGTTTTCTCATAAGATCTGATATCCCTCAGGGATGAAGACAACAACAAATCATAGTAAGAGGTTCATGCGGAGTCTGCATCTAAGGCAGAATGTGGAAATCGTGAACATTAAATTTGGACACCTCTTGGGGCAAGAAACTATATGGGCTCAACAATTAAATACTATAGAATTTGATGAAAGATATGATTGGGGAAGATATATTTATCAATGTCTTAAATGACATGGCAGTGGGACTTGGGAGATTCTACTTTTTTGTTTCATCATATGAACACGAATTTGACTTTTACCTTAAATTCTCGTGCTGGACAGAAGAAACGCACGTGACATCATGAGCCAACAATGCACAAGTTGAAGTTATCAGAAAGGTAAAAATTTACATTTCATAACAAAGTTATAAGTTAAATTTGTTTTTGTTTTGAAATTTATAGAAATTTAGGTAGGATTTTAATAAAATTTGGAAAAGATTTTTGAAAATTTAGATTGCAATTGTCAAACTTTAATATATTGTTTTGGGTGTTAAGGAGGATTTTGAAGGCGTCGAATCCCTTTCCACCATAAAAAACATCAATCAAATACTGCTAAGGAGGTATTTAAAATTCAATATTTTATTTTGGGTGTTATAGAGGGTTTTTGAAGGCGCTAAATCCATTTCCATCATTAAAAATATGAATCAAATACTACTAAGGTAAATTTTCTTAAATCTTTTTACCTAGATTTTAAATTTTTGACCATCTAGACAATTCCTCCTCTACCTCAGTAAGCTTCTCCAGAAACATATGTACTCCACATATATGAACGTTGTATATGACGACCAAATTCTAGTGCTTGATAGAAAAAAACCATGTGCAGGCCACGGGCCAACCACACAATAGTTAAAATCATGAGAGCCACAAATTTAAGGAGTTTTCTCTGAGCCTTCACTCGAATCCGACTTCAACATATTCATTTTTTACAAAGCATATTCATGTATCGATTTCAGGTTCCAGGATATTATTGGTGCATGAATGGCTAAGGCAACAATTTTTAAGATACTTGGAATATTAAAAAATCTTCAACAGTTACGCTGACGTTTACGGAAAAACCAATTTTCATTTTTACTTTCCCTAAAATTGGTTCCAACCCATTATACAAGATAATAACATGTATTTTAATATGTTTTCAAATTTCTTCAAATAATAATAATTTTTTTCTTGCAATATTATGGTAAAATATGGTAAAAAGTTTGGGAAATTCAAGTTATTGTTGGAAATACTCCCAACCATCGCCGTGAATAAGGACTGGCCACAACCCATACTTGATTGATTTTTTTGTGTAGGGAAGGACAAGCCTCAGTTTTTAAATCTAGATATGTTCATGCAAAAAATCAAAACAGAGTATCGGGAGCCATACACTACGTTATTTCTTACTTAGCCGTATTCGCCTCCTTGTTTTCATGGAGCTTCGTGCCCGCAACTTTTCTTGTTTAACCTTAAGATTTTTTGTTGAATGTTATTTCCCCACCGATGGGATATCGACGAGACCCACCACCAACCTTACCACTCTTGTAAACCCATGAAATCCTTTGCATTCCACCATTTCCTTCATTTTCTGAACTTCACACTTACAGTGCCTTTTTGCATCACTGCCCGCACTTTGCAAACTTTATGGTTTAAATTTTAAGCCCGCATTGAAACGTATATTTCCGTCGATGCGATCCAGCTAGACCCACCACATACTTTGTTTCATTACTGCATAAACCTTTGTTTTCCTTTTTTCCTTTCCTTTTATGCGTTTCGCAATTCCCACGGCTTTCTACCCACAGCCCGCACTTTGAAATTTGTTTTGTTTGGTTTGTGATGCGCTTGCAAAGGGGCACCTGTCAAGCTGAGGAGGGTAGCACAAATTTCACATCACAAAGCTCACGAGTTAACAGATAAGCACCCACAGGTTAAGATGTTTATGGTACGATGCGATGTGCCACTTCACATCGGATATTGCAAGACTCAAGTTTTTCCTCTGTTCACGCATATGTTAAATAATAAGATTTTTGATGTGCAATGGAGTGCCGGATGCGATTTGGTTTCGCAAGAGGAACCAATAAAACCTCATGTCTGCCATTTTGCATTTTTTGTACATGTTTTCTTCTACAATTTTTTTTTTCCACAACAGAACAAATCATATTTATGCCAAATTCCATTTCATAAGGGAATTAGATAACAATGGTGAAACTATTTTGCAGCATTACAGGTCAGAGGAACAATTTTCTGATATCCTCACAAATCCATTGGGACAGAAGAGTTTTGTTTATCTTAGACAATGTCTAGGAATGATTGATGGTGACAGTTGTGATTAAGGGGGGGTGTTGAAAATACTCCCAATCACTGCCATGAATAAGGAGTGGCAACAACCCATGCTTCATTAAATTTTTTGTTTAGGGAAGGACAACCCTTGGTTTTCAAATATGGAGATGTTCATGAAAAAAATCAAAATAGAGTACTGGGAGCCATACTCTGTGTTATTCATTACTTAGCCATATTCACCTACATATTTTCCCGCAGCTTCGCGCCCACAACTTTTCTTATTTACCCTTAAGAATTTTAGTTCAATGTTATTTCGTCGCCGATGCGATATCGGCAGGACCCATCACCAACCTTATCGCATTTGTAAATGAGTGAAATCCTTTGCATTCTTCCATTTCCTTTGTTTTATGCACTTCACATTTACCGTGCCTTTTCGTCTCGCCACTCGCACTTCAACTTTTAATCCCGCACCTAAATTTATATTTCAGCCGATGCGATCCAACAAGACCCACCATATACTTGCTGCATTATCACAGAAACCTTTTTTCACCTTATTTCCTTACCTTTTATGCATTTATAATTTCCCATGGCTTACCACCCACAACCCACACTTAAAAAGTTATAAGTTTAAGATTTAAATTTTCCCACAAGATGATGGAAAATTTTAGGGGTTAATATTCGTAGGTGGGCTAATTTTCCATACTTTTTTCAAAAACCAGATTCGCCAATTTCCATTTTTTTGAAAATTTATTCGCTCAATTTTTATAACATAAAATTATTTTACCCTAAAAATCACCAAAAATATATATATAATAATATAAAATAATTAGAAACCTAAATATTTTAACAAAAGTATGCTCACAAATTTTACAATTTACATATTGGGGACTAGTAAGATTCGCCAAGGTTTCTAAACTTTGAGATAAATTTCCATTCTTAAAATTTTGTTTTATTTTCGATGTGATCGCAAAGGGGCACGTGTCAATCTCAGGAGTTAACGGATAAGCGCTCATAGGTTAATATTTTTATGCTGCGATGCAATGTGCCACGTCACATCGCATATTGCAAGATTTAAGGTTTTACCATGTTCGCGCATATGTTAAATGATAAGATTTATGATGTGCGAGGGAGCGCTGGATGCTATGTGGTTTTGCAAGAAGAACTAATAAAACTTCACTTCTTCCATTTTTTGTTTTCTGTAAGTTTTTTCGTGTATAAGCAGTCGAATAGAACCGAGGGACGATTTGGTTGTTGAACGTATAATTCTGCATTAAATTCCTTTGAATGCTCAGGCTCAGACCAATTTCATATAAACCTGTGTAGTTTAATTTTGGTTTTTGTGAAGGAATGAATCGAATATAGAGAAGAGTTTAATAAATTTAAAAATATTTCCTCTCCCATGTTTAATCGTTCTCTATCTGTGTGTATTAATGTTATTTCTGCATATTTTTGCATTCACTCTGTTGTTGGGGAAACGCATCCCTCTGGTGTTTTATTCATAATTTATAATAGTTATAGATGTAAAATTTCAATATTTTGAGTGCCTAAAATTATTTATGTTATTATATTCATAAAAAAAAATATCTTATAAAAAAAAAAAAAAAACGAGATTCCAACAATTTTTACCTGCCTCATACACAAAAAAAATTAATGGACATGTCTCTGCTACCTCGGCCACAGTGATTCGAGTGCCACCTTATGATGGATGGTTGTGAATACTAGAGTGACGATTTTCAATTTTCCATGTTTCCTTTATTCAAGCTATTTTTTTCTAGTTTGGTTACTGTCGGTTGATTCGTATGTGAGATATAGTCCTTTTAATTTTGGTTTGATGCTAATCGACAGTGGCAAAGCCACTATTTTTTTGCATAGAACTGGTCGCTTTTTATATAGTGACAAGAGTATGATAGTTATAGATAAGGGTAAGTGTTGCATGTTTTTAATGTTGGACATTGGATAAATGAAGGCTCTCGTGTTACATGTTTGGTGATAGT
This sequence comes from Pinus albicaulis, assembly GCA_034641835.2. NCBI lineage: Eukaryota > Viridiplantae > Streptophyta > Pinopsida > Pinales > Pinaceae > Pinus > Pinus albicaulis. The sequence continues at coordinate 606,574,168 of CM076576.1, forward strand.
CGTGTGTTTGGTGATATTGATTAATGTCTTTCATGGATCCTTATTTCTAGCTATGTGATCATTGAATAACATCGACTAGTTTTTGTTTAACGAAAATTGTGATTCCAAACAAGTAATATCAGAAAGTAAGTCATGATTTTAATACACACTCAGCTAGTAGGTCATGAGTTTGATACACGCTAAGCTCCCATTGACAAAAATATTGTTGTTAGAAATTAAATAAACCAACACTCTCAATGTGTTTTAGAATTTTTTACTCACTAACACATGTGATTCCCATGCGAAATAAGAGAAATGTATGTGGATGTAAATCCTATGAAATCTTACCAACGTATATCATCATGATCCCTGTAGTAAGGCCAAAGTAGAATATATCATTGTGATCCCGATAGTTAAGATTGAAATCCTATGTATCATTGTGACCATGAAGCGAAGGATGATGCATTATGTATCATTATAACACCTATTACGAAGGGTGAAGCATTGTATGTCGTCATGGCCCCTGAGGTGGATTATCGTAGGCATCATGGATATATTACAATGAGGCAGAGTTATATTTCATATTTTCGTGAGTCATGAGGCTAGGGTTTTGCACACCATCATCATTACTGAAGACATGGATGTAACGAGACATTGATGCAACTTGGACATTAGATCTGATATAGGCACATACAGGGAAGCATTATGAGCCTGAGAATGAAAGCAGTGTAATCATGTGGACTCGCAGAGTTTTGGATACTCTCACTTCATTATAATAAAACAAGGATCACCCATTGTTGTAAGGTACACCATGAGCGAAGTTGGTAGGTCATTGGTATAGTGTGTTGTTGGTTGAGAGATCAACTTGCCCAAGTTTTTTTTCTATTGCCAGAATGCATCAAGGAATTTTCTTGTCTATTTGTAGAACGCACTTCCTATCAGAAAATAATTTAATATATGGTTTATTTAGTCATTTTCGTGGGTTTTTGGAGTTATGTTTCATCAAATTGAAATTATATGTTGGGTAGTTTTAACATATTTGTCCTTTTTTGTCTCATTGTTAACCACTTCTCGTGACTTTCACCAAAATTCAATGGTCATTATGTGGAAGCAACACTAGCTTCTTTCAGGTGACTTGCACGAGAATTAATCGGTAACTTTGTGGAACCAGCACTAGTTTCTTCTCTATTTGTACAATGCACCTAGGAAGTGTATTTATGTCAAACAATTAATTTAATATATGGTGTGTGATAGGTTTTTTATCAAAATTGAAATCTATAAGATGTTGGGGAATCAAATTTCAGAGATAGATGCAACCATATAATGTTTTGGCACATGATTGAGGAACATAAACTCTTGTGCATGTTTTGAAATTCTATACCATGTTGCAGATATATTGCACACGTCAAGATAACAAGCTTTGAGGTAGTGCTTCTATGATCATATTTTAGTTCTATTTGGCACAAAGTTTTAGGATAATAGTATGATAACCAAGAATAGATATTGCAATTACTTCTGTGACAGTTGAGACATTGGTTACAAGTTTTAAGAAAGTATTTATAGGTCGCGGGACAATATAGTTGTTAAAAGTTGCAAGGCAGAGACAGTAATTGTGGAAGTTGGAGAGACAGTGGCAATATGTAATATTCCTAAATTTTCACATGATACTTGGAATATTAGAGTTCTTAATTTCCATAATTAATTAATTAAATAAGAGGGTGGAGGGACCCACAAACCCCAAAGATAAATAAAATCCACTTTTCATTTGTGTATGTGGATATTTTAAATCTAGATCTACATAATGGAGTAGTGGAGAAAATACTTAATGTGAAAGGAGTGGAGATCATGTCTCATTAATAAGAAATATCATGGAGGTTGAAGCAGTCAACTAAGATCTTGGAAGGAATCAAATGTAATATCATAGAGCATTTATGATGGAATTATGGAGGAAGTCGTGCATTAATGCACACATGATGGAGAGGGTAATCATTACATTCACACATGATGTAGATCATAGATAGACAACACAATCAACATGGAGACCTATGTCCACATGTACAACACAGTTATGAGGTGGGCCAAGGCATTGGAAGTTTCAAAAACTATATAATGAAGATGAAGGCAACATAGAAGGAATGTTGGAGATTATTATTGATGTATGATCTTTTTAGATCTGGAATTTTCATTTGACATTCCATGCCTTCTTTGGATGTTTAGCTAAGATTGCAAGTGTTGTGTAGCACTGGGTGCTACTAGTCAAGAATGCAACCTCTTTCATTGAGTAGATCTTGAAAGAGTATTGTACTTCATTCATCATCAGGAATTGGTGCCATATTGTTCCTACTTTCTGTAGAACATCCATATTTAGAAATTGCATATTTCTGAAGATCAGTTTGAGAGGAGGAGGTTTTCCTTCAATATTTCAATTGAGGAACTGTTGAAGGATTCATCCTATCACCTTGAGCTTTAAGATCAGCCTTCCAGTGCTTCAGATCTATATCATGCATCATGCCATCTATTATTCATCTCCCAATAGCAACATTTCCATTAGGAATTATGCAGTCAATCATTGTAGATCCAAGGGAGAAGGGAAGTTGCTAGCATTTCAGCTAGTAATCCAGTGGAGGACCATTCCTTCACATTGTATACATTATTTTCATCCGTTTTGAGCTGCATAACCATATTTTTCAATAGGCTAGTGAGCCTCCTTCCCTTACAGTGCAGTCTTCATGGGAAGTCGTGTAGCAACAACTGCAATCTTCAGAGGAGGATTTAGGAGCTAGATCTTGAGCTTCTAGCTTTAGGATCTAGTGAAGGGATCAACCCTTCAGGCTTAGATCTGATCTTGTGACATATTTCAGCCATTTATTTGTCAGATCTGGATTCAGATACGCCTAACCTAGCAGACCAGGGATCAAACCCCAAGAGGGTAAATTTCCAATCTCATAGATCTAAAATTTTCTTTCTGGGTTATCTTGGGTTACCATCATAGAGCCTAGGTCTAGAATATTGGCATCATCAGAGCTCCAGATTTTCATAGATCTGCATTTCCCTTTTTAGCCTCCAGTCATATATTCATTATCTTCTGAAGGGACAACAGAATATTTTCTTACAACAACTCTCCAGTTACGCATTGCCTACTTTGGCATGTTTTCAGGGTCATTCTAGGCCATCTCTTTGGTTAGATTACCTCATATTTTGTACATTGTTGTAGCTGAATCTTCTCCACATAATAAAATGGCTTAACTATTCTGTCTATATCTGTGTTGATCACAAACTTACATGTACATTTTCTATGCTACAAATATTATGTTTGTGTATCAATGCATTATTCCATTTTGGGATATTATAGTGGTATCAGAGCATGATCTTTGGCTCAACTTATGGAAACTTTGACAACATAAGAAAAGAGGATAGTAGAGATCTACTATGGAGGGATTAAGTTTTGCCTCATATTCCTTTAGATCTATGAAGGATCCTTCTAAAAATATTAATGAAGCAAGAATAGAAAGGCAAAGAGAAACATCAAGAAGGTTTCAAGATGAAGAAGGTCCCAACACTTCTTTTCGCCAACAAAGAAGACCGGAGAAGCAAATAGCTTCACATTATTCCACTAGATCCACTTTCTTTGAGAAAGAGGAGTAGTCTGAATATGATGAAATCTTGGGGCATGAAACCCTAAGTGAATATCTGTCTGAATAGAAGTCACAACCTAGAGCATTGAAGGATAATCTCTCTCTCCAATAGTTTTTGCAACTCAAAGAACAGAGGAGATCCAGAAGCAACAATAGAATAAAGGGGCATAGATTATTCTTTCCTACATTTGATGGATCTTACACAAGCACATTAAGGGCTTGGAGGGAAGAATTATTTACATTCTTTCTGAAATATACTATATCAGAAAGAGAGGCTGTGGAGTTTTTAGCGCTACACCTTGATGGTGAAGCAAGAGTTTGGTGGTTAAGTCACTTGGCACAGATGAAAGTATCTACTTACGCAGATTTTATGCAAAGTCTAAAGAAGAGATATGGTGGAAAGAAACCAAATACATCTCACATAGTGACATATCCCATCATCAAGGGGATAGTGCATGAAGATTCAAGAGAAGATGTTCTCATTATCACTCAAGAGGAGGAGCCTCTACCACCACCAGTTGGAGATGTACTTATATCAAGAGAAGGATCACTTAAATCTTTGCAATATGACATTTGGAACCACATGCATGATTGAAGAGATGCATGATGACGAGGAGATAGATTCCAATGACGGTAAACTTGTAGAAGTGTATCCATCACTCTTACCAGTAGTTTGAGAGACCTTTGCACCGGAAGAGGAAACTCTTCTAACACTGCAAGATGTTTCTGAGTATCAGTTGATCCAAGGTATGCATCCACTTTCATCTCATATTTTTTTTGTACCTCTTATTGAAACTTATGGGAACATGTCATGAAGGCCAATGCATGACCAAGGGTTAGAAGAACATGCTTATTTGGAGCAACAACATATCACTATGCAGAGGACCCTTGATTTAATCAAGGAAGAGATGAAAATATATCCCAATTCATCATTGTTGAGCTACATTCAACCCTTTGAGTTCAAGTGTAGAGTTTCTGAAGATGGGATGAGTATGATCCTATGTACAATGGATGGCTATGATTTCAGCATTATACCTTTATTTGAGACAGCACATGCATCACCTTGTAGAAATACAATGGTATTAATGAGCAGCAGTGAGAAGAAGAGGACCCATTCCTTACGGGAGAAATAACATGGTAGCTTCACTCATGAAGTAATGGAGGAAAAGATGATAGATCGTAGACATCTTAAGATGAGGAATATTTTCTCCTTTCTAGAAGACACTTTCTCAATGAGCATCTCATAGCTCAAAGGCAAACTTCTACCTGCAGCAGATCCAAAACCTTATTGGTTTTGGAGGGCCATCTATGAGAATAGAATCTCATGGAAAGATCTCATTGGAGGTTCACTTTAAAATTTCATGGAGTGCAAATTTCTTCAACAGTTTGAGGAGTTTGGTGTCCTACAATTGGAGGATACCAAGTTTTTGCAGATCCATCATCCACATTGGGATGAATGGTTGATGATATGGAGCAAGGGGTTGCAAAAAAAGTTGTAGATCTATGATACAGGGCAGCAAGAAACATGGTTGCGTTGGTTTCTCTTGGGTGAGTATGGTTACCACCCAATGGATCATATTTTTCTAATTCAAGCCTTACACATCGCTGGAAGAATGTAGAAGAAAAATGCATGGATGCTTTGGTTGTTGATGAGATATTTTGGACATCGCATGATATATCTTATGTCCTTGTATTTACTTTTGTTTGGGGTATGTCTCATGTCTTTACATGTATTTATGTTTGGGATGTATCTCATGTTCATGTATGTACCTGGGTTTGGGAGAATGTATAACTCTCACATGATGTGGCATAAGGGAGATTTTTTGTATTATGTTGATGGGACATTTCACATGTGCACTACTATATTGTTGCTCCATGACTTGCACAATGATAATGCAAGGAGGCAGCAAGAATCCTTGTTGTTATGGTTACTATTGGGAGACTATGGGATGAATTCTTCCCATACATTATATGACATTTTTGGAGGATGGAAATAGGAGATGTTACACCATTTTCTAGTCATCTAACCTGTTACTATTAGATGGACCAAAGTACTCCATTTAAGACCAATTTTACCCTAATTAAAATTTCTTTCATAAATAACCCGTAATCATATTTATAAATTTTACTTGGTCTAATCTGAAACTCCCTTTGAGGAAATATTGGACAACTATATTTGTTTCCAGTTTTCCTCAGGAATAATATTTAAACAATAGTTTAATTTAATATTAAAATTATTTAACAAAAATGAAAATTAATTAGATAAATCATTGTTTATCTTATTATTTTCTAGGAATAATTATTTAAACCTTATTTAAATAATATTCCTTGTTAAATTTGACTAAATCATTTATAAATAATTGAATAAATCACTATTTATTTAATTATTACTCAGCCACATTCTTAAAATAATAAATAAATCATTTATTTATTTATTATTTACAAATAAAGGGATTTGACCAAATTCAAATTCTTTTTCCCTCCAACAAATATAATAAAATATTCCATAAAAGTTGGATCTAGATTTCGTTAATAATATTTTAAACATGCACCAATATCTTGACTAAATCAATATTTTGTTATAAATAAAAGGGTTTTTCCATTCACTCACTACCTTTTGTTGCCAAAAAGTCACTCTGGATCTATACTTTTGGTCTGACTTTGATCCTCCATCATTGTCATATTTTTCTACCATTTTTCTTGTGAGCTCCGTTTGAGTTCCATTTTTTGTCTGAGTTTTCTACACTATCAAGAGAGAGAGATCTTAGATCTGAAGTGCTACACTTACAAGAACCCATCCCATTGAGGGCGACTGGTAACATCTTTCTATGTTCCTGTCCCAGGTGTCAAAAAATACATTTTTTTTTTTAAATATTCTTTTCTTCTCTATTGGATGCATGGAGCAACTCTTTCTTTTATTTACTTCTTAATGTCTTTTACTGCATAGATCTAGATTTTGTAGCATTTATCTTGGTCAACTAACTATATATCTAAAGAAATTAGCAGCCATATTTGATGTTAGGTTGTTTGTTATGAACAGCTAAAGTGAGCTTTTTTCATACATTTGAGATTAAAATTCATCCTAATAGGAAGCCTTACAATGTTGGCTTCTGTTGGAGGATTATGGTTATTATACATGGTATAATGATGATGTGATGGGCAGTAAGATGCCTTACGAAGGTGTCTTTTCTTGAGAGAATATGGCCACTACATTTGGTACAATGATGATGAGGTGTGGCAACAAGAAGCACTGTTGTGGTGGCTCCTTTTGAGAGAGTATGGCCCTCTTACTTATTTTCATGATGATCTAGCATGGAAGAAAAATGATTTTCTACGTTGGTTGTTATTAGGAGAATATGGTTTGACATTTTCATGTTTTCCCATATTTCTCTACTTGTTGGTTTTCACTATGATGATGTGATGTTTGATTCCTACATGTCCAAAAGGGCTAATGAAGAGGGAAGTGATAGATGTAATCTAATCTATGTATCATGGGTTGGAGAGATAATTCATGAGTTGTGAATTTCCACTTTGGGAATGAACCACTTAATTTTGTGTATTTCATGTGTAGAGGAGATCTTTGGTCATCATATGGTTGCCACTTGGAGATTCATTGATGAGGAAGGGTATCCAACTTGGTAGTTGGAAGCCATTATATACATTCTAGAGGGGTAGATTTGGAGCTCGACATGCATGATACATTGTGACAGATGGGGATTCCTTCCGCATGATGGTGCCATTTGGAGCGAGGATGTTTGTTGTAGCATCCATTTTTGCAGTTTCTTCAGGACAAGAAACATTTTTCCGGGGAGGACTGTAATATTCCTAAATTTTCACATGATATTTGGAATATTAGAGTTCTTAATTTCCATAATTAATTAAGAAAATAAGAGGGTGGAGGGACCCACAAACCACAAAGATAAATAAATCCACCTTTGATCTGTGTATGTGGATATTTCAAATCTAGATCTACATATTGGAGTAGTGGAGAAACTACTTAATGTGAAAGGAGTGGAGATCATGTCTCATTAATGAGGAAGATCATGGAGGTTGAAGCAGTCAACTAAGATCTTGGAAGGAATCAAATGTAAGATCATAGAGAATTTATAACGAGATGATGGAGGAAGTGGTGCATTAATGCACACATAATGGAGAGGGTGATCATTACATTCACACATGATGGAGATCATGGAGAGACATTGCAGTCAACATGGAGACCTACGTCCACATGTACAGCGCAGTTATAAGGTGGGCCAAGGCATGAGAAGGTTCAGAAACTATATAATGAAAATGAAGGAAAAATAGAAGGCATGTTGGAGATTATTATTGATGTATGATATGTTTAGATCTGGAATTTTCATTTGACATTCCATGCTTTATTTGGTTGTTTAGCTAAGATTGTAAGTGTTGTTTAGCATTGGGTTTTCTTGGTCAGGAATCCCACCTCTTCTGCTGAGTAGCTCTTAAAAGAGTATTGTAATTCATTCATCATTAGGCATTGGTGCCATATTGTTCCTACTTTTTGTAGAACATCCATATTCAGAAATTGCATATGTTTGAAGATCATTTTGAGAGGAGGAGGTTTTCCTTCAATATTTCAATTGACGAGCCAATGAAGGATTCATCCTATCACCTTGAGCTTCAAGATAAAACTTCCAGTGCTTCAGATCTATATCAGGCATCAAGCCATCTATTAGTCATTTCCGAGCAATGGCATTTCCTTCAGGAATTGCGCAGTCCATCATTGTAGATCCAGGGGAGAAGGGAAGTTGCTAGCATTTCAGCTAGTAATCCAGTGGATGACCATTTCTTCACATTGTATACATTATTTCCATTAGTTTTGAGCTTCATATCCATATTTTGCAGTAGGCTAGTGAGCCTCATTCCCTTACAACATAGTCTTCATGATAAGTTGTGTAGCAGCAGCTGCAATCTTTAGAGGAGGATTGAGGAGCTAGATCTTGATCTTATAGCTTGAGGATCTACTGAAGGGATCAACCCTCCAGGCTTAGATATGATCTTGTGACATATTTTAGCCATATATTTGTCAGATCTAGCTTTAGATCTGCATAACCCAGCAGACCAAGGATCAAGCCCCAAGAGGGTAAATTTCCAATCTCATAGATATGGAATTTCCTTTCTCGGTTATCTTGGGTTACCATCATAGAGCCCAGGTTTTGAATCTTGGCATCATGAGAGCTCCATACTTCCATAGATCTACATTTCCATTTTCAGACTCCAGTCATATATTCATTATCTACTGAAGCGACAACGCAGTATTTTCTTCCAGCAACTCTCCAGTTTTGCAGTGCCTACTTTGGCATGTTTTCAAGGTCATTCTAGGCCATCTCTTTGGCTAGATTACCTCATATTTTTTACACTATTGTAACTAGATCTTATACACATAATAAAACAGCTCAGCTATTCTATCTATATCTGTGTTGATCATAAACTTACATGTACATTTTCTTTGTTACAAATATTATGTTTGTGTATCAATGCATTATTCCATTTTAGGATATTACAGAATATCAGTGCGTGTTAATTGTACACTAGTACATTAATTATGATTTGATGATATATTATGATAATGGATCTAGTTTGAAATTTTGATGAAATATAGATCCACAAGGAAGTAGAAAAATCAGGTTGGAGCCTCAATCTGGTTGGACACTAAAACAAGTTGGAGCCTACTCAATTGTTGAGGTTGGAGTATTAATCGGGATGGAGCCTAGGGTAGGTTCGAGCCTATTAAATATAAAGGTTGGATCCTAGAGCAAGTTGCAACATACTTAATCTCTAGGTTGGAGCCTTCATCTAGATTTAATCACTCTTAAATGGATGAATGGTTATGATTGTTAAATTGTGAAATTGACGTGACACTTATTCAATCCACCCCTCTAAGTGTAACTCTTTGGCCAACACCGATGAATCTTGGAGTTGGGAAACATTACATATGATGTCACCCACATAATATGGGCTTAACTTCCCCTCCCCCCCCCCCCCGCCCCGCCCCCCCACATTATTTTATGTAGACCATGTGTCCTTATTCATATCACTTGAGGTTTCTGCTCGACCCATTCACTTAGCCATATGACATTGAATCTAGGGGTCCATGTTTATGTGTAAGATGAATTCAACATGAAATCATTGCGTCATGTGCTATCCAATGAGGGGTGCTTCATATAATCCTCTTTTCGATTTTTTCTCCATTCAAAGTGTGTGAAATGTACCTAGCATGTGGTAGGCCCTACAGGCACCACATCACCTCTCTGAGGTCGCTAGAGTAATGTGTTAGGTCATGTCACCCCCTTGATTTCCATGTCATTTTTTTCACCCAATCAGTCTTTCCACATCACTAGGGCTACTATGTCAACTTCTCTGATGAGTTAAATTTTGATACATTTTAGAACTAAAACTTCAACTCTTTACCTCAAAAAATGTGTTCCATGTGGAACTACATGACTAGATATTATAGGAGGATTTCCCCATATTAATTCATGATCGTGTTGGTACAATATCCATCATTCAATCCTTCACTCATTAGTGATCTGCCCAATCTGACCAGAGTTGTTGAACCATTAACAATGTTTAACTTCACGCATGTTTGGCCACAGTTTGATGTGGAATTAAGCAACTGGAAATGGATCCACCTAGATAATGCACAACATTTAACAAATTTGGTGTTTGAGGATTTCACTACATGGTTTAGGACCTTCACTAAAGATCACCTTCAAATGACTACAACTTCTCATCCAAGAAGATTTTTTTAATGTCTGAGATATCATTGGAATGGTCTCAACAAGGACTATTCAAATATGTTATTCGTACACTCATTTTGATATCATAGATTCATCATAAGTTCAATAAACTTCAAAATTATGTTATTTTAGGAAAGCATGCAATATATCAAGTTGTCATATTATTGCATGGATGATATTTTTTCTTCCTTAGGCATCCCCTTTAATTACACTTGTTTTCATCAATGACAACACTAGGTGTAACATTAGGCATCATGGATGTGTCTTTGATCTATAATCATAGATAAGGGATTATGTACGACAATTATTACTCAATGTATGTCTTAAGCTTTTTTGGTTATCACAAGATAGAAATTTTGAGGTATAAGCCATAATGGATGTGTCTTTGGACTATAGCCATAGATAAGGGATCAAAACAACCAGATATTGCCCTAAAAAAAAATTTCCTAGGCTAAAGCATGATGAATGTGTGCTCAAACCTTCATGTTAAGCATTGTTGGTTATCAATGAGATCAAAGGCTGTTATGGGTGCCATAAATAGGTTAATTGTGGATGAATAATTCTACTAATTTATATCCATGGTCATAGGAGGTGAATAATTGGGCATGTTGCCTAAATGATGTTTGTTAATCTTAATTTCCTTAAACAACACATAAAATCCATAGAACAAAACACTTCTTTGAAATTCTTTGACTATGGGTACTTTACCAAAGGATAGGATGTTTTTAGTAACACTCATGGGTATTTCCATATTAACAGTGGCTAGGGAAGCATAAAAATGCCCTTGACCATTTGACAAAGAGTATTTATAGCACGCATAGTGAAAAATGCATTGAAAAATAATAAGTAATAATTTTATTAGATATTTGGCTTCTAAGTAGAATATATTTACCATTAATTATTTTTGGAAATTTCTCATGAGACTGAATTCCTAGATCATGGACAAAAAGGGAAGGAAGTGTCGTTCACATGAAAAATAACCATCTAGGATTCACGTTCTAAAGACAAGGCTTCAACCATGACACAATTCATTTATTTAAAATATATGATCCCAAAGTTATATTATATATGTGACGAGGCAATTTTATATAAATGAAATAGAACTATAAGCCCTTACTACACCTATTATAGGAGCATAGGTCCTAATTTGAATAGGCGGTAATGTTGGAGGATAGGAAACTGTGGCAAAACTATGGATTTATATAACGCGAAAACATATATGTTCTTATAAATATAAAATAGTTTGTTGGGATTGGCTTCTTTTATTTGTGTTTGATGACTTGGATTCTTTAGATTTACTTTTGTATTAAGATATATAACAGTTCTTCCTACATCCATAAATAAAAATTATTTTTCTAACTTTATAATTTTAAGTGTTTTGTCAATCATGCTTATGCTTTCAAATATAGTCCTCATATTCCCATTCATAAAATAATTACTTACTTATAGAAATATTTACAAATATTCTAAATATTTATACAAGTTAACTACTTTAGATTTACTTTGGTATTAAGATATATAACGGTTCTTTCTACATCAATAAATACAAATTATTTTTCTAACTTTATAACTTTAAGTGTTTTTACAATCATGCTTTTAAATATAGTCCACATTTTCCCAGTCATAAAATCATTATAGGTATATAGTGGACATATTCTTATTCCTCATTTTTAAAATAATTACTTACTTATAGAAATATTTATAAATTTTCTAAATATTTATACTTTTTCATTAAAAAATATTACATGGGTTACATTAATGTTGGGTGTGGAGCTTGATTATCTTGATTATTTTGTATCACAGCGTTGGACCCTTGTACCTTAATGGGGTGGCAATTCCGCTCATAATTAAACGTTGCATGGGAGATCTAGGGGTGATGGCTGTGACTTTATGGAGCACCCCCCTGGTAGGGGGTTTCGGGGGCAGCACCCTCGAAGCTAAAAACATATATAAAATTCCCTTGTAAAAGTATAGTAATTTCTAGTCAATCTGGGTCGTTCATTAGGAGGATGATCTGATAGTAGAAGTTATGTTTAGTTTAGGGTTTTTTCCCTAGAAGGCAACCCCTCGCTTGTATGAGGGTATTGTATTTTGGCTATGTATTGTATTAGTATTCTCAGAGTGAGAAACAGAGAGGGAGACTGTGAGAGAGAACATAGGATATTACAGTGGATCTGCTATAGGTTGTGTCTCATAATTTTTTTGGATAATAGAAAGGAAGGATTGGCTATTCGAGGTGGACATAGCCCAAACTGGGTGAATCACATATATCTATGTCTCTCTTGTTTTATGTGTTTTGTGTGCATCTGTTTTCCGCATATTTTATGTGTTTCATTTCTCTGTAATATTTAATGTTCTAACAACTGGTATTAGAGCTGATGTTCTATTTGGCTGATAAAATTGAAGGAAAAAAGGGTTCCTGGTTCAAGTGGGAGCAATGGCGGAAGATGGTAAGTTTAGGGTCGATAATTTTAATGGCCAAAACTTCCTGCTGTGGAAGATGCATATGGAAGACTATCTGTATCATAAATATCTTCACCTACCATTGATACAAAAAACAAAGAAGCCGACGGCTATAACAGATGCAGAATGGGATATTCTTGATAGAAAGGCACTTGGAACAGTACGGTGGTGCCTCGCGGCATCGGTAGCCTTCAATATTTCGAAGGAAACAACAACAGAGGGTTCGATTAAGGTGTTGGCGAAACTATATGAAAAACCCTCAGCCTCAAACAACGTATTTCTTATGAAACATTTATCTAATATGAATATGTCGGAAGGTAGATCTGTTGCAAACCATTTAAATGATTTTAATATAGTTACCACTCAGTTAAGTTATGTAGGGGTAAACTTTGATGATGAAGTTAGAGCTCTGTTATTTTTGCGCTCATTTCCAGAAAGCTGGAATGGTTTAGTTATGGCCATTAGTAAGTCTGTGTCTAGATCTAGTACTTTAAAGTTCAATGATGTTGTCGTTGCTATCCTTAGCGAGGAAATGTGACAGAAAAGCTCTGGTGAGACATCGAGTAATGCTTTGATTTTAGAGTCTAGGGGAAGAAGAATGGAAAGAGGAAAGAGCTCACGATATCGCAGTAAATCAAGGAAAGGAATATCCAAGTCTAGATCGAGGATAGTGTACTGGAAATGTGGAAAGAAATGACACCTAAAGAAATACTTTAGATCTCGGAAGGGAAAAGAAGGAGACGCACATCAAGAAAACAATCATGAAGAAAATGTGACAGGTGATGTGTTACAAGATGCCTTGATTCTTTCTTTCGAAAATGTTACTGATTCCTGGGTAGTAGATTTAGGGGCTTCATTCCATGCCACGCGTGATAAGAAATATTTTCGTGACTATGTTCAAGGAGATTTTGGAAAAGTCTATTTGGGTGATGATAAACCCTGTAAAATTGTTGGAATGCTTAAGGTTATTGTAAAACAACAGAATGGAAACCAATGGCTATTAAAGGAGGTAAGGCATGCTCCAGATCTGAAGAAAAATCTGATTTCAACAGGGCGGTTAGGCAGTGAAGGTTGTGTGACAAATTTCATAGATAAAACCTAGAAGGTCACCAAAGGAGCCCTGGTAATAGAAAACGGAGAAAAGGTTGGTACATTGTCTTTATGCAATGGTATTTCTAACTCTGTTAATATTTTAACTTCCAAAGGAGCAGATGGAGCATTATGGCATCATAGGCTCAGACACATGAGTGAGAATGGGATGAACATTCTTCACTCAAGAAATTTTTTGTCGAGTTTGAAGAATGCTGATTTAGATTTCTGTGAGAATTTCATTTATGGAAAACATAAGAGAATCAGATTTCTCAGAGTTGGGAAAGAAAACAAAAGAGAAAAATTAGAGCTTGTGCATACAGATGCATGGGGACCTACTCAGGTATCATATCTCAGTGGCTCTTGTTATTATGGTACTTTTATTGATGATGCAACTAGAAAAACTTGGATTTATTATATTGAGAATAAATCTAGTGTATTTGATACTTTTAAGAAATGGAAAGCTTTGGTTGAGATTGAGAAAAGAAAGAAGTTGAAGTGTCTCAGATCAGACAATGGAGGTGAATATTGTAGCAAAGAGTTTGATAGGTATTATTCAGAGCATGGAATTCGTAGAGAGAAGATAGTTCCAAGAACACCACAATAAAATGGTGTGTCAGAAAGGATGTACAAAAAAATCATGGAGCGTGCAAGGTGCATGAGATTACATGCAGGATTGTCTTTACAATTTTGGGCAGATGCTGTAGATACTGCTATTTATCTAATAAACAGAGGGCCTTCAAGTTCCTTGGATGGTGGTATTCCAGAGGAAGCATGGACAAGTAAAACGGTAAACTACTCTTTTTTAAAGCCTTTTGGTTGTGAGGCCTTTGTCCATATTCATATAGAAAATAGAACAACCCTTGAGGTAAAATCAAGGAAATGTACCTTTATTGGATATAGTGTTAATGATTTTGGTTATTGCTTATATGATTATGAAAATCACAAAATCATTAGGACCAGAGATGTAATATTCAATGAAAAGGTATTGTATAAGAATCAGTTGCAGGAAAAGAAATAGGAAAAAGAAAACAAAGAATACAGAGTTCTTGATGAGATCACAGAAAAGGTAAAGGTGAGCCACAACAACAACAACCACCACAACAGCAACATGCATCTCAAACAACTGCAAGTGGTGTTAAAAGATCTACCAGGATAAGTAGACCCCCTGAACGATACTCTCCTTCATTATATTATTTATTGTTGACTGATTCTGGTCAACCTGAATATTATGAAGAAGTAATGCAGGTTGAAAGCAGGAAGAAGTTGGAGCTAGCCATGGAAGAATAGATGGAATCCTTTAATGCATAACCAGACTTGGGACTTAGTCACGTTTCCTGTAGGTAAAACTACATTGCAGAATAAATGGATTTACACACTGAAGGAAGACGATGGAGTAAAACATAGGTACAAAGCTAGACTTGTGGTGAAGGGGTTTTCGAAGAAGAAAGGTATTGATTTTGATGAAATATTTTCTCTTGTTGTTAAAATGACTTCAATAAGAATTATTTTAAGTCTTGTAGTAGCAGAATATTTACATCTTGAATAGTTAGATGTAAAGACAACATTTCTCTATGGAGATTTGGAGGAAGAGATCTATATGAAGCAACCAGAATTATATGAGGTCAAAGGGAAAGAAAAATCAGTGTGGAGGTTGAAGAAGAGCTTGTGTGTCTTAAAATAGGCTCCAAGGCAGTGGTATCTAAATTTGACAAGTTTATGTATGAGCAAGGTTATACTAGATGTCACTCTGATCATTGTGTTTATCTGAAAAAGAAAAATGATGTCAGCTATATTATATTGTTATTGTATGTAGATGACATGCTTGCTGCAGGGTCTAACATGTAGGAAATAAATGTGCTCAAAAGAAAATTAACAAATTCATTTGCAATGAAGGATTTGGGAGCTGCAAAACAAATCCTTGGTATGAGAATAACTAGAGACAGGAAAAATCACAAATTAACACTGACTTAGAATGAGTACATACAGAAGGTGTTGAAAATATTTAATATACAGAATGAAAAACCAATTAGTACACCTTTTGATAGCCATTTCAAACTTAGTAAGGAGATGTGCCCCAAGACCCAAGAAGAAATGGACTATATGTCTAAAGTTCCATATGCATCAGCAGTTTGAAGCTTAATGTATGCAATGGTCTCCACAAGCCCTAATATTGCACATGCAGTAGGAGTTGTAAGCAGATACATGAAAAATCCAAGAAAAGAACATTGGATGGCAGTAAAATGGATTCTCAGATATTTGAGAGGTACCAAAAATCAAGCATTATGTTTTGGTGGTTCAAACATTTCTCCACAGGGATATGTTGATGTAGATATGGCAGGTGACATAGATAACAAGAGGAGCACTACAGAGTATGTATTTGCTCTAGGTGGAACAATTGGTAGTTGGGTTTCAAAAGTCCAAAGTGTTGTTGCACTTTCAACAACAGAAGCAGAGTATGTTGCTGCTATAGAGGCTAGTAAAGAAATTATTTGGTTGCAAAGGTTTATGGATGAATTGGGTAAGAAGCATGATATCGACACGTTATAAAGTGATAGCCAAAGTGCCATTCATCTTGCAAAGAACTTAGCATTTCATTCTAGGACTAGTCAAATACAGGTCAAGTACCATTTCATATGGTCAATATTGGAACATGGATAGTTGAATCTGGAAAAGATACACAGTAGCCAGAATCCTGCAGATATGACAACAAAAGTTGTAACCACAGATAAACTAGGAATATGCTCAGTTTCAATTAGTCTTCAAGGATGACGATGAAGATGAGAAACAACCAGGTCCAAAGAGGAGTCATTGTCTAGCAAATGAAGCAGCGGTGGAGTTGCTACAATCAATCTCGAAGTGGGAGATTGTTGGGTGTGGAGCCTGATTATCTTGTTTATTTTGTATCATAGCGTTGGACCCTGGTACCTTAATGGGGCGGCAATAATGCCTGTAATTAAATGCTTCCTCAGGGGTCCAGGGGTGGCGGCTGCAACATTATGGAGCCCCTCACTAGTGGGGGTTTTCGGGGGCAGGGCCCCCAAAGCTAAAAGCAAATGTAAAATTGCCTTGTAAAAGTATAGTAATTTCTTGTCAATCTGGGAAGTTCATTAGGAGGATAATCTGATGGTAGAAGCTATGTTTATTTTAGTGTTTTTTTCCCTAGAAGGCATCCCCTCGCTTGTATGAGGGTATTGTATTTCAACTGTGTATTGTATATGTATTCTCAGAGAAAGAAACAGAGAGGGAGACTGTGAAAAAGAGGAGAGGATATTACGACGGATCTGCTGTAAGTTGTGTCTCTTCATTTTGCTAGATATTAGAAAGGAAGGATTGGTTGTTCGGGGTGAACATAGCCCAAACTGGGTGAACCACGTATATCTATGTCTCTCTTGTTTTATGTTTTTTGTACGCCTGTATTTTGCGCATATTTTATGTGTTGCATTGCTCTGTAATATTCAATTTTCTAACAATTAAGACCCTAAGCTTAAAATTTTACTTCATAATTTAAGACTCCACTAATTTTATTAATGTAAAAGGTACATAGAATAAACACTAAAATATATGGAAAAATAGTGACACACAATACCAAATTAGTATTTATGGAAATAAAATTTATTTCTAGATAATTTATCATTTACATTATAAATCAATGCATTGACAACATCGAAGTATATTTTAAAAAAGAAGTTACATATAGTTGAAAGAATAATGCAAATATTTATGAGTTGTTTAAATTTTCCATTATAGATAATAAATTGTTCATGTACCTTTTAATAATGAAGAGAAATTTTTTTTTTTTCTTTTCAAAATTAGAGCTAACATGCCATTATAGAGCACGTAAATTTTATTCTCACAAAAATTTGACACGGAAGATATTTAACAAATATATACTCTTTTGGGATTGAGATAAATAAGGAAGCGAAGATGACAAGACATTGATACGTATAAGTAAGTAAAACTTATTGAATGATTGAACATTCATGAGTGCAAATGGTGACATTGATAAGTGCAAGTAAGTAAAACTTATTGAATGATTCAACGTTGAGTGCAAATGGTTATCTAATACATTAGAACAATATGTTACTCATTACATTGATGATATAAATGTAATGATATATAAAAAACTGAATAACATCCTTAAAAAAAGGTGAATAACACCATACGGACATTTTAGAGTTTTAAACTAATAAAATTAAAAAAAAATACCATTACATACTCCTTAAAAATTACCATTACATACTCCTTAATTTTAGTGATACAATTTATGGCTAAGAAATAATAAAATCATTAGACTATTGGTAATAGAAACATTCTATATCTAAGGAAGTACAAATTTAGTTAGGCACTTTATGGTTAAGAAACATTAAAATGATTAGACTATTGCTAAGACATTCTATATCTAAGGAAGGAAGTACAAATTTAACTTTGAATACACTAACAATTTGAATATTATATTCATAGACGATTTAATATTTAATTTGAGATGTCTAGATAATTATATTAAATAATGAAAATGGTCATAATTTAAAAAAACACATTAAATCTTATAAGTAATTTCTCTAAGAGAACTGTGTAATATATTTAAAATTCGTCTAAAGTTTCTAATGGTTACACTATGCATTATGAAAAACCAGAAAACTTCAGGAGTGAGAAAGCCAAATATATATTATTTTGTAAGAAAAAAAAAAATCTTACTATATACTATACCAAAAAAATATAACTAATATATTTATTAAACTTTTAAAAAATTATAATGTTTAAAAATATGGTAGACATTCTAAATTAGATTTCTTCATTAAAATGAAGATTAAAATTCATAGATAATTATATAACAAAACAATGTTTAAACGAAGATGAAGGCAGCATAAGTTCAGATGCGTTTAATAAGTGGCACCATTCATTTATATTAAACCATTTCTGAAATAAACATCAAGTATCAGTCAGTTTCTTCAAAGTTAGTATTATTCTATTTAACTTAATGGAAAAATATCAGTCTGTTTCTTCAAAGTTAGTTTTTTCTTAGTAAAATTTCTCCAAATCTTTCCTCTTTGCCTTTGATCACATCTATCTTATGATACCTCCGTGAATCAGACAATGGTAGTTCGGGAGACGAACAAGTCTAAAATAAGATATACACCTTTTATTTCTATTCTATATTTGAAAGAAATTTAAATTTCTTTGTTTTATTCTATATTTAAAAGAAATCAAAGCAAATAAGCCGTACACAACTTACCAAAACCAATGCTATTTTTTCTTTTCTTTTGGTTATCCATAACTATTAACAATCCACCACAATTCATAATTTCAAAAAGCACCTATCCAATCCATACATTGCAATCTACAGAACAAACATGTCCAAACGTTATAATCTTCCAGAGAACCAAGAACCACGGCATTTCGACATCATAAACGTTATAATCTTCCCCGGAACCAGGGCATTTCGACATCACAAAAAAATTTCCTGGAATGGTAGACGAATCGCTGGTTACTATGCACCTCTTAAACGAAAAAACATTTCAAAACCAAATAAAAGTAAAAGGGAAACAACCCACTTTAATAATTTGCATGTAAAACATGCTACCTGCTAGCAAGAACCCAACAATACGCATATCACTTCAAGGAACCTGAATGGCTATATCATGTTACACGGCATGTAAAATATTACTAACAAGGAGTTCGAATATAGATAGCAGCAAAGCAAGCAAACAGAGTAATTACAATAGATTTCCAGTTTTGTCATAAGCTCCGATATCACTCAGGCATGAACAAAACAACAAATCACAGTAAGAGGGTGACGCGCAGTCCGTAGCCATGGCAGAATGAAGAAACGACGAACGCTGATTGAGCCCGCCTCTTGAAGAAAGCAATTCTATGGGGTCAGCGATGTAATTTAATTAAGGTTATTTGTTTTCAATGATTATTTTTTTTCAATCTCTTGAACAAGGCCCAGGATCAGGATCAAATCTTACTGGCTGCCACTATAAATCTAGGCTAGGTGCAACAACCTGCAAGCCACACAATAGCAATTAACTTATGCCTCAACAAGAGCCGGGACGTCCACTATGGGGTCGCCTAATCTTCTAGCCAAGACACAACAGGCCATATACTCAATGAGATTTGAACCTCCGTCTCGTGGGTTTCACCCAACAAAACTTACCGTTAAACCACATGTCACTGTATTTTCAATGATTATTACTCTGTGTTTTAATAATAGGTTAGTGACGGTTAGTTTTTTTTCTTCGTTATGCTATTTTTTTTTGTTTATAATTAAGAGAATAAACATTCAAGTTGTCTTTAGAAATATATATGATACAAGGATCATGACATTAACAAGGCTATAAGAAGAGAGGCAAAGGTTAAATCCCAAGATTTTTATTAATTTCATTGTGTTGTAAGGTTTACCTCTTTTACATTGAGGGGGTTAATGATAAGATTGCAAAATTTTTAAAGAAGAAAGACATATTTTTCCATTTCAAACGAGTCTCGGGACAATCAAAGAAAGAATGAGATTTGTGATAGAAAAAATAGATCAATAACAACTTAAGGTTGTTTATAAGATTGATTGCTCTTGTGGTAACAAAGAATGAGATTTGTGAAAGACAAAATAGATCAACAACAACTTAAGGGTGTCTATCAGATTTATTTTTCTTTTTGTAAGAGAGTTACATTGAAGAAAAAAGATGTTCCTTGAAAGGAAGACTGAAGGAGAAATAAGATGACATTAAGGTTGAAAGATCTCGAACTTCAGTGCGTGTAAAACACTCTTCAAAGGCGAGACATCATGTTTTCTATGTTTTCTTAGAAGGTGCTAGAATCATTGCTAAGAAAGTCCACTATCAAAAAAGGAAGATTGGAGGCGCTTGAGGTAATGAAGCACCTTCATAATCTCAATAGGGATGGATGATGTCACTCATTACATTATAATAATAAAAAAATTGCATTAATAATAATATATAATATATTATATATTATAATTCAATATATAAATCTCATTATATTATTTTATTTTATGTAGTTTATAAAAAAATGTCGCTGTCAATATTTAATTTAACTAAATTAATATAAACATAACTGTGGAGCGATTTTGACTGCAAAGTCTATTAAAGCATACATACTCACTCGACCCCACACTAGTTTTGAACCTATGAATTTTTAGGAGAAAACACAAACTCTTAACCATTAGGACCACTCAACAAAATGTAATGTCCACTCAATAAAAGAAAATAAAGAAAATATATGGTTAAATAAATAAATAAATTATTAATTTCTTAAGTAGGTTATATTAATTTAGTTTTGACCTTTTATAATTTTGTTTCTTTTGTCTTATTATTATTTATACATTCTTTAGCTACATCATTTTTTCTTTCCTCAAGCATGGCCGACGTGATGAATCATTTTTGGGATTCGAAACATCAACAAATTATGAATACTAATGCGAATAATTTGAACTCTCATTCATGCTCAGATGAGGAATCATTTTTGGAATTCGAAACTTCGACAAATTATGAATACTAGTGTGAATAATTTGAACTCTCATTCACCAATGTTTTCCTCAATCATGGCTGAGATGATGGATCTTTTTTGGGATTTGAAAAGTCGACAAATTATGAATACTAAAGTGAATAATTTGAACTCTCATTCACCAATTAAGATGTAGGTATGAAGGTAGTTATCCTTAAAACAACACAATAGCTCATTAGTTCAACTCTATAATACAAAAAGTTATTTTTAAAATGTATGCAACTCTGTTTAACTTGAATTTCACTACTCCAATTCATTTCCATCCAATCAATTAACTAATGGTAACAAGAAATAAGATCTACAACAAAACATATTGTTATAGTTTGACAAAGCCACAATATCACCCCGAAAACTATGGAAATTTTTTACAATCCTGATTACATTGTCAAGTTTTAGGATTTTGAGTGCGACGATTTTTAATAATACTGAATCCATTTCCACTATTAAAAAATGATTCAAACACTCTCAATATTAATTTCTTTATAAAAAAAAAATCATAATCAAAACCAGACATATTTTGTAACTTCACCTCAACTTAAATACAGAGATGTCAAATTTATCACATATTTTTTTTTTTTTTTCACTTATGATGTTTCAAAATTTTCCACAGTTATCAAATATCGAAAAAAAATGTTATGGAAGATGTTAAACTTCGGGCCTGCTCGGCGTTTAAATTGCGTAAAATAGTTGATGCTATAAATCAGTTGGAATACAAGCATATCTACTCTGTATACATCCACGTTCTATATGATGACGAAATGCTCATGCTGGACAACAAAACGACATGTGATGTCACGGGCCATCAATGAAGAAAAAATTATGCGAGCGACAAATATACTGAGTTTTCGGTGAGCCTTCAATGCAATTCGAGTCTAGGATATTCATTTTTGACAAAGAATATTCATATATCGATTGCAAGTTCAAAGATATTATTGACGCATGATTATGTCAGCCAACTGTTTGTAAGATACAGGTTTAATTAAGTTCTTTTACTACCACAATGACATGGAATCTATCTCGACGTTCGATATAAGCGGTCTACGTTTGAAGATTCTGCATTTAAATGAAAAAAGAAGAGTTCTATCTATGCAACAATCCGCACCTTACTTTCAGGCATGAAAATTCACTTCTTGTTTTTTTTATCGAAAATTAGTGATAGTGACTAATGAAAAGGAATTCGTGTCGAGAAGGAATGGTTACGATTTTTACAACTTCATAATAAAAAAGCCTTTTGTTTGCGTTTTAGATGCTAGCTCGATGTTTGTTTCAAGCACCATATCATGGAAATATTGTTTATTAATGTGAATCAATTATCTTAGATGGCTTATTAGATGAAATATCAGATACACACTATATTCAATTAATCAAATAAAGTTACATATATACCTGATGTATTGTCTCAAGATAGGGAAGCTATCTTGGATGAAAAATAAGTTGGTTGAGGAAATATCTCAACCTCACACCAAACTAGGAACTTAGTTTTAACTAACCTATGAAATAGGAACAGACTCTATACATAGATAGTCACAATTGAAGACAATTAGGAATTACATATTCCAACACTCCCCCTTAATGACTATCTGTCTCAATGTTCATCTGCAAAATCTACAACTGGTCCTATTTGGTAATTATGTTGGTTCTATTTGGTAATTACACTTTGTATCTTGTTCATTCTATTGTTGATGTCCATATAAAGGAACAACCATCTACCAAAATGCATGGGTTCCCAACCACTGCAACCGCCAATCTACTAGGAAGTCCTTCACATACATGGTTCATCTAACCTCTTGATGAACTCCCCCTATATAAAATAATTTCACCTCATGGAGTCTAAAACCAATACAGCCCACCCAAGTGTATCCATCCCACATGGCACACTCTTCCAGGGTGTGAAAACTCTCTAATAGAGGGAACACATAACAAAGGGGTATGCATGCCTCTCTAGGTATTACATTGCATACAAACAATAAATGACATGTAGATTTTCTTTAATTACAAACTGTGACTCATACTCTACCATGGTCATGAGTCTATCCTACAAACATAAACAAACTTTCACTACATCATTCATATGCTAGAACACACCACTTCTTTGCCTTTTTACTTTGAGTATTTGACATCTTAATTTTTTACTTTGGCATGCTGGTCTGTAAAGTCTAGTTGTGGTCAAACATAAGAAAAAGGATATGTCAACGTCCATATAAAGGATCAACCATCCACAAGAATGCACGGGTACCAACTGCTGTAACTGCGAGTCTACTAGGAAGTCCTTCACATACATGGTTCTGTCAACCATTATGATTGCATACATGTACCTGTATCTACAGATCTCCCTCCAACATTGGTTTTATCGGATGACCCGTAACCATGCTTTCCCTTCATTGGTGAACTCTCACCAATAGTAGATCTGTCTTAGATCTCTTCGGTAAACTTTTACTGGATCCCTTCATCAGCGACCTTTCACCAGATTTCTTCATCGACGACCTTGCACCGAATCTCTTCATTGGCGACATTGCACCGAATCTCTTCATCAGTGGACGAACACTGGCATGACCTGTTTCCAGTCCACTACACTTACACGTGGTTTCTAGTTGACCATTAACCGACACTACAAAATGGTTTCTGGTTGACCACGAACCTGTAATTACAAAGTGGTTTTGAGATTACCACAAACTTTTACACGGATACACATGCCTTTACAAGGCTTACATACTTGAAATATTGGAGTTACCAAGTACATACAATGACCACTACAAAACTATCCTAGACTTGCTTACCATTCAACTCTGTGACTCATTATACAACATGCTATTGAGTCTATTCCAAGAAAATCACACAAAATAAACTTTCACAAACTTGATTGTCCATCATCCTTTGCTCCTCACCATACCATTCATATTCTAGAGCTTTCTCTGTCATATATTTTATACTTTTTAATTTCGGATATACTGGTCTTGAATCTCCATGCTATACCTCTCATTAGTTAGAGTTGCGAATTCTAAAAAAAAGACTTAATATTGAGGTTGCAAATCTCAATATGTATACAAACATTCAAGACATATTCCCTTCAAAACAATATGAAAACACATTCCAAAATCTAAATTTCACTATGACAAAATCACCAACCACAACTGCAGTATCTTAACTGTGCAATCATTCAACCTGGGTCTAAATCTGTGCTCACTAGCACCACGGAGTAAACACTCCCTTCTTTGAAATGGTGGAATTGCCATCAAATTCACCACCAGGTTCAAGTACCATTAA
Organism: Pinus albicaulis; assembly: GCA_034641835.2. NCBI lineage: Eukaryota > Viridiplantae > Streptophyta > Pinopsida > Pinales > Pinaceae > Pinus > Pinus albicaulis. Next base: position 606,598,883 of record CM076576.1, read on the forward strand.
CTCATTCCCTGGAAAAATTTGTGAATCCAGCACTCTAACAACTCTGCTTAGAGCATATTGAAACTAGCATTTGAGGACTCAGCCCTCCTCACTAGCCTCCTCCACCCTCTCACCATACCAAAATGGAACATACAGGAACACCCTGTATCCCACTCCATGCACACAACAATTTCGATTTTCCCCACAAACAAGATTAATAACATCGGCCATCTCTGTGCACTCGGGTCTGTAATTTGAGGTCTCGAGAATATCTAGCAAATATCCCAGTTTTCCATGTATCGGCATGCTAGCACACTAAGAATACACTTAGTCGAAACAGGCATAACCTGTGTTTGATCGAAATATTCAACATAGCGTGAAGATATCTTGTCATTGTGATTAACATAGAGGCAAGGAAACCAGTCGAGAAAAGTGACGTACGCTTTATCTGACTTGCTTAGGCTGCGTTCATCCATGCCTTTCTTTCCCATGGCAACTGCATAATTCAACAAGAACCAGTCTCCGCCATGTGTCTTCCCACCAACATTCTGATGGTGGCACCGAGGGAATGCTAGATGATCCACACCTTATTGGCACCATACTCTCACACACACTTATGGATGAGATCCAGAGCCTCTTCGGAATGAGTTTTCTTGTGAAGTTCGTTTCTGAAGATGCGCAAATTGAGGTTCATGTCTCTGACGAATGATTCTATGCTATTAGGGTGACGGACCTACTCGCTCCACTTGAACATTGCACCCATGATGATCATTTCGTCATTGGCTTTCTCGAGGAGCATTAGTGTGCCCGTAGTGCATCAGGTCAAAGCATCGATCCAACATGGCTGCAATTTGTTGCGATTATGAAAAAAATATCAAAATCCTAATCGAGGCAACTTGAATCCTATGTTTCAATCCCTAGAATTAGAGTTGTTAAATTGCCTACCCGGGCTGTCGTTGCCCAGAACGGCAGAAACCCGTTCCTACATCAGCATCTACTTATCCTGCATAGAGGTCAAAGCAGCCGTTTGTTTTCTGGCACTAGAGTACTGAATGTGTGCAGTGCCATTGGCATTAATGGAATGCTTGGGCAACATTTCTTTCTCGTGAGCTATCATCTCGAACAATGTGGGCGAAGATATGATCTTCTCGACAAGGTGAGAGGAGGAAGGATTCAGCAGACCAAAGCCATGGAGGTAGGAAAATCGGACTACAACTCCTGTCAGACAGTTATTCTGATGCCTCGTCGCATCTCTGATGGAAAAATAAATTGACACCTTCATCAAGCTGAAAATCCTCACTCACTCCACCACAGTCAACACTCCATTGCGGTCTACTGACATCTGGTACCAACACATGTAGCATGAGCTACAAACATTACAGGCCTCCGGCCCTGAAGCTCTCAAGAAATTTCCACCCTTAATTTCTTCCTGGGCTCGCATCAATCAATTGCCCAATATCCTACCAAGCACGACTTCTATGATTTTTTCAAATACATAGAGTGAATGATACGGATCTGTTCACGAATTGCACCATCGTTTTTCTTTCTAACTCCAATCTGAAACAACAAAAGCACCCAGATTTTAAATGATGAAAACACATCTTCCAGAGATTCGGTGACTTTTCTGGAGATTGGGAAAGCGGGCATTTGCTCTCGGGATACAAAGGGTGAAATATGTGAAATAAAGATCGGAATCGTCGACAAGAAGGTTCATATTTTTCCTTTTTTTATTGAAAAAATGGCGAAAGATCGGATTTGCGTACTGCCTTCTTTTCAGTCAGCATATTCATGGAACAAGATCTCTGATCTGCTCAGTGATCAGATGGGATCCGATCCGCACACTGGATGCCACGATTCTCATATTGCGGCAGTGGAAAAAACTACGTAGATGGGATTTAAATTTCTCTTTCATTTAAAAAAATGCCATCCGAATAACAACTTCAGGCCAGCCACTTGCTTCATCACAGCTTCAGTGTGACTACATATCTTGTGCAATTCACCACTCGACAGCCATATGGCGGATCCCCAGATCTCGTTGCCTGGCATCGATGAATGAAAATTTTACAGCGGAATCTTCAACTCGCATTCACGCAACAACAACCAACCTCTACGTATCCTCACGTCCTTAGATCGTAGACGCAACACAAATCCACAAATTCCATGATGTTTGTATAACTACAGGCCAACCCAAGCAATCTCGGTAGAATTGTTTTGAGTTTTAACTTGCACATTCACATTGCAATTTGCCTTCTCATGACCTCGATCGACCTATGTTTGATCCTTCCACAGCCAAGTTTTCTTTTTATATTTTACTGCAGCTGCACTCTAGCTCTAGTTCCAGAGCGGCACATCCGCTCTCATAGCAGCTCAGTGAATTAGTGTGTCCATCGAAGCCAGTGAAGGAGCATTCCTCTGACTCGCCCCCTGTGCCACAGCTCTCAGCACTCCAATTCATTCTATTCCATGTTTCTTGCATCGTGATTGCTTGATTGACATTCCTAAATTATCTTTGGAGAAAGAACATCTAGACACTACACTTCCACTGCAGTCACATGTAATACAAAGAAATCTCGCTCTCCAGACGCACTTTCTAAGCTACACAGTATGCTCCATAATCCACACCAGCAGCTCAATGTGACATAACTTGATTACTTTCGAATCATCTGGCGATGGAAAAACACAAAAGAAACTAAAAAAAAAATATAAACATATTTTCCTATTTCCCTCATTTCCTTCAGCCTAGGAGGGGCTGAGGTCTAGTCCCATATGGGCTCTGATACCAAGATGAAATCTCAGATACACACTATATTTCATTAATCAGATAAAGTTACATATATACATGATGTATTGTTTCAATATAGGGAAGCTATCTTGGACACACAATAAGTTGGTTGAGGAAATATCTCAAGCTCACACCAAATAAGGAACTTAGTTTTAGCTAACCTATGAAATAGGAACAAACTCTATACATAGATAGTCACAATTGAAGACAAGTAGGAATTACATATTCCAACATTATTAACCAACAACTGGCCCGTCACATACTACAAATCGATTATTCTAGGACGTCCTAAAATATTAATTTAGGAGACACAAAAGATCCAAGAAAGGTATGAAAAAGAAAATGTAAACTTGGATGAGGTGGAAAATTATGGCATCAGTCAAAATTTAAATGAATTTAACCAGGTTGATATTGCAGTTTTGGTGGATTGACAGTGGATCAACATTGTATCATACATTTGGCCGAGTTTTAATTCCCCAAATTACATAGTAGAGGGTGTCGGGCTAACCACCCCACCGAAATCTGGAAATGCATCACCTAGACTAACCACCACCCTAAGAACATGTCAATAACATAGTATTGTACATTCACAATAACGATAAAATTTTTTAAGTTTGCTAATGCCAAAATTTAAAAGTTGGCTAATGCCAAAATCTTGATGTAATAGGAAATCTCATCAAACTTGATCTATTTCTCTTTTTGGCTAATCTCCTCGCATCGTGAATTTCACCAGCTACAATGTTCGAAAACAGATTCATGACATCAACGTCAATGAAGCAAGAAAGAGACTCATGACGTCAACGTCAATGAAGCAAGAATGCTCCCTAATTTCCCAGATATATTTCAATTATGAGCTTCTAACTATTTCTGATGCTATAGACTACATTCAGGATTAGTGAATTCAGGCTCATTATTCAATGTAAAAAGTGTTAGAGATATTAATCTCAATGTTTATTAGGTCTCAGTTAATGTAAAAAGTGTTTTTACATATTAATCTCATTGTGTTTCAGTGGTCGTTATAATTTATGTAAAAAGTGTTGAGATATTAATGTCATTGTCTTTTAGGTGTCATCATATTGGTGTAGTAAATAGTTCATTTTTACTTTAGTTTAGTCGAATTCTACTCCAATCATTTATTATTGATGTTTACAATGTAATCTATTTAACTATTTTCAATATTGATAAAAATAATCTCTCCACTTTTTAGCTTTCATTTTTTATCATGTTATTAGACCTAAACTTATATAATGACTCGCTAATATAACACTCCTTAAAATCAACAAAGATTAAAGCTACCTTATATACTCTAGAACAACAACGTAAGGGAAGCTACTGAAATAGATTAAAGCTACCTTATATACTCTAGAACAACAACGTAAGCGACGCTATTAAAATAAGCGCAATATTTTAATATAGTTGAAATGAAAAGATCAAAAGGAAGAAGAACGAAGAAGCTAGAGACTAGGGAAAAATGGATTAAAGAAAGTTCATATTTAAAAAAAAAATAATTGTGGTGGTAAAACTCAGCGTGATTGGAGACTAAGCGTTCTTAACGCACCAGTCCAAAGCACATACGCACGTTAGTTCACACACGGTATGGAGGTGTGGCACCAACGTTAAAGTGATTTACAAAATAAAATTCATACCAAGCATGCCTCATGTATTATCATGAAAAATACTTCGTACTTGCCTTAAAATCATTCAAAGCATTTCTCTTAAAAGTATACAAAGTATTTTAAAAAGTGTATACGAAGGATTTTAAAAAGTAAGAAACCCATTTTTATGAAGAAAAGGAATTTTTATTAAAGTTGAAGAAAAAGGACTTTTATTAAATTTAAAAAAAAAATTAAATTGGTAAAGGTTAAAGAAAAGAAAAGGTTTATTTTTTTTAAGAGATTTTTTTTAATTCTTGAAAGGAGATTTAAAATAAGAAAGCACACTTTTGCATTTGATGAAATGGTTTTCTCTAGTGCTTTGCCACATACCCCAATTTTGTTTGGCAAAAATTATGAGTTTTGGAACTTAAGAATGAAGACTTTTCTGAAAGCTCAAGAGTGTTGGGATGCACTTTAGATCACCTATGTAGAGCCGACCAAGAAGCATGGTCGGCCATGACCAATAATCAAAGGAATGAAACTATTGAACTCAAAAGGAAGGAGCACAAAGCCAAATGTTGGATGCAAAACTCAGTCGATGACACTATATTCAACAAGATAACTCGTGCATCAATAACAAAAGAAGCTTGGTATATTTTGAAATCTGTGTATCAAGGAAACAATACAGTGAAGATAGTTGGATCAGTTCATGACTAGTCATGGGAATAGTCAATCAAATCAAACTCATTGGTGAAACCATTACAGATCAAAAAATTGTTGAAAATGTCCTTCGAAGTCCACCCAAGAAATATGGCATGATTGTTACAACCATTTTGGAACCCCAAGGGTTTTACAACTTTCCCATTAGAATAATTGACACGATCACTTCTGGGACACAAAATAAGACTAAAATTGGCAGAAGACTCCACAGAAAAAGCTTTGAAGGCACAAATCTCACTTGGTTGAGGCAGAGGCAGACGATATAGAGGCAACAACAAGCGAGGAAGAGGTTGTAGCAGTGGTAGATCATATCATAATCATGCAACAGAGCATTGGAGACCTCCACAAAACCAAACTCAAAGAGCTAGATCATGGAACAATTCTGTTGTCCAATACTATTACTACAATAATTTTGGGCATTATGAACATGACTTCAGAAAAAAAACAATCAAATCAACAAAGAGGTAGTGTTAATCTCTCTAAAAATGAAGGAGAATCCTCTGAAAGAATGTTTATTTTATGCGATTTTTCCGAAGATAGATATAGTTGGGACCTTTGGTTGTTGGACAATGGATGCAAAAATTGTATGACAGATATAAAAAATCTTCTTTCTTCTCTCGATGCTTCCATAACATAAAAAATCACACTTGGAGATCGTTCTTGTATTAAAGCGCAAGGGAAAGGGATTATCCTTATTCTTACCAAACAGAATCAGCGCAGATACATCCTTGATGTTTACTGTGTTCCACATCTGAAACATAACCTCATTAGTGTACGAAAATTAATGGAACATGCTTATGATGTATTATTTCAAAAGAACACATGATATATCTATGACAAACATTCCAATAGAATACTGGTAGAAAAGGTTGAAAAAACCAAGAATAAGATGTTTCCATTGACTCTTATAAGTCAAAATAACTCACAATATTTAGTCCAAAATGTATCAAGAATGGATGAGACTCATATATGGAATTATAGGTATGGCCACATCCCAATCAAGAGTCTAAGTCCGCTTCAAACACATTCTATAGCCATTAGTCTCCCTATTATGAATGAAAAAAATTGTAATTGTTAAATTTGGGTTCTATCTAAGCATAAAAGAGATATCTTTCCAACATCTTCCTCTAGACAAAAAGAGCCTTTATCACTTTTCCATATAGATATATATGGCCCAATGTAGACACAGTCCATTGGTCGGAGTTTCTGTTTTTTGACATTCGTTGATGATTATAGTAGGAACACATGGCTGTATTTTTTGGAAAATAAATCAAATACCTTCTCAATATTTAAAGATTTAAAAGCAAAAGCAGAAAAGGAGAGTGGAAAGCCTTTGAAAGTACTTAGATCAGATAGAGGATGAGATTACAACTCCAATGAATTCAAATTCTTTTGTCAGCAACAAGGAACCATAATGAAAAACACAACAAGACATACTCCATAACATAATGGAGTAACCGAAATAAAAAATCAATCAATCATGAACATGGCTAGATGTATGCTATGTGAGAAGAGGTTGTCAAATAATTATTGAGCTGAAGAAGTTTTGAAAATAGTGTATGTTATCAATAGATCAGGAACAACCAGTCTCCAAGATACAGTACCTCAAGAAGCATGGGATGGTTAAAAGGTAAATGTATCTCATTTTAGAACTTTTGGATTAGTAGTTTGTTCACATGTTCTTGAGCTGCTAAGAAAGACGCTTGATGATAGGAATGAAAGTTGTATAGTCATAGGCTATAGTGAGACGTCAAAGGCCTACATAATTTACAATCGAGGTACCAAGAAGTTTATTTTAAGTAGAGATGTCAATTTTTTTTAAAAATAAATCTTGGTATGATCATGTTAATGAAGCTTCAAATTAGTATTTTTATCCACCACAACCACCAAGATTTCAGGTTTAAGAAGAACCAAACCATTCTGAAAATGGTACATCATCAAGTTATCAATCTTCCGTGATCCAACATCTTCAGAAGATAGACAAAAAACAAGAGGCATTAGAGAAATATATGAGCAGAAGCATGAGTTTGACCAGCAAAATGTGTTTTCATTTGTTTCAACTCAAATGTCCCATTTTGAAAAAGAAGTTAATAAAAAGCATTTGGTTGATGCAATGAAGCAAGAGATTGCTGCCATATATAAGAACCTGACTTGGGAATTAGTTGATCTCCCAAGAGAAAAAACCAGAATTGGTGTAAAATGGGTATATAATACCAAGCTAAATGAAAAAGGTAAAATTGAGAGACATAAGCCAAGGTTGGTTGCCAAAGTATTCTCACAATAGTTTGTTGTCGACTATAGTGAAAAAATATCTCCAGTAGACACTGTCAAAACCATTTTTTCCACAACAGCTCAACATAAATGGAAAGTCTATAAGCTTAATGTAAAATATGCCTTCCTAAATGGTATATTGCAAGAAGAATTTTATGTACAGTAGCCTCTTGGTTTTTAAGTTCCAAAAGAGGAGTATAAGGTATATAGATTGAATAAAGATTTGTATGGTTTGAAATAAGCTCCAAGATCTTGGTACAGTCACATCGACGCATATCTCATCAAAAGTGATTTTTCCAGAAGCATCCATGAACCGAATTTGTATACCAAATCTCATGAAGGTAAAATTCCTATTGTATTCCTTTATGAAGATGATCCTCTTTGTACATGAAATATAGTGTTAGAAGACTTCAAAGCATCAATGTAAACAAAGTTTGATATGACAGATGTAGGAGTCATGAAATATTTCTTAGGCATTGAAATTCACCAATATGCTAATGGAATTATTGTTGTTCAACAAAAATATGTCATTGACATCATCCAAAAGTTTAGAATGACCAATTACAAATCAGTTGATACACCAATTTATGAAGTCACCAAACTTAGCAAAGAAGATGTAGCACCACCATTGATCCCACATTGTACAAAAGTATAGGTGGCAGTTTGTTGTATCTCACTGCAACTATACCTGATATTATGTTTGGAACAAGTTTTATCTCCGGATTTATGCAGTCAAAAAAATATTACTCATTAGAAGGTTGCAAAAAAGATCTTAAGGTATATTGCAGGGACCATAGTCTATGGTTTGCTCTATACACATTCTGAAAATTGTTCTCTTTCATGTTATATAGAAAGTGATTATGCAAGGAGTTTAGATGATCAGAAAAACACCATGGGTTATGTTTTTCATATTACAAACAATCTGATTTTATGGGCATCCAGGAAACAATCCATTGTTTCAATATATTCTTCAGAGTGAGAATATTTAGCAGAAAATTCAACATCTTGTCGAGTAGTGTGGTTGAGAAGATTATTGAAAGATATTTCAAATCTTGAGAAAGAGAAAACTCCAATTTACTGTGATGATAGTTCAACAATTTATCTATCAAAAAATCATGTTTTCGACAAAATGAGCAAGAACATTGACACACTTTTTCATTTCATTCATGAGCTTGTCGATGCTGGAGGCATAATACTTGATTTTTGTGGTTATAAAGATCAATGTGCAGATATTTTCATAAATCCATTGGGAAAGAATGTATTTGAATCTCAAATAGAAAAATTAGGCATTGTTAGTGCCTCCAATTGTAACAATTGAGATTAGGAGGGGATGTTGAGATATTAATATCATTTTCTGCTAGGAGTCATCACATTTGATTCTCTTGTCTGATAGGTGACATAGAGAATTCAATTTTACCATAGTTTAGTCAAGTTCTACTCGAGTCATTTATTATTGATGTTTACAATATAATCTATTTAACTATTTTGAATATTGAGAACATAAATCTCTTCTCTACTTTTTCACTTTAATTCTCTTTTAAAAGGGAGGAATGGATTGAAAATACAATGTCAAGAAATTTTTGTCACTAAACAACATCATGAAACTTCCTACATGTATGGTTTAAAAAACATAAAAAAATTAATAAATTAAATTGTTTTTAAAGTTGAGTTGTTCTGAATATTCAATTTATTTATAATGGAAAAATGAGATATTTATATGTAAGATGTTTGAAACTTTATAATTTATATATAATTGTTATCATTAATATATTCCATAAATTTTATATCAATAATACAATTAAAAAAAAAAAACTCACAAAATAATTAAATAAATAAATTTATTATTTATAATTTTATTTTAAATTGTATATAATAATGTTGTTTTAAGGTTAAATATATTTTCTACATATAACATATGTCCTTTAGTATTCCAATAAGGAAAATTGAATTTTCAATTATATATATATCCTTTGTTATTCCAATAAGGAGAATTGAATTTTAAATTATGTACTTGTTTCAGGTTTTGACAACATATGGTTTTTCCTATAATATTATTCTATAATATAGTCTATTTAAAAGAATAAAATTTCATCAAATCTACATTTTTATTACTCTGGGTTTTGAGAACCCATATCTTTTATTTAAAAAAATAATATTTGTTCAAACTTATAGTTGTATTACCCTCTGTTTTGACAACCCATGCTTTCGAGTAACACTCATAGATTCAACTAATATCATGTGAGTTACCAAACTAATGAAAAAAACGGGCCCTCCTATGGCATTGAGGGTTCCTTCTTATTAATTAAAACTCAAGCTGAGGTATTTCGCATTAAGAAAAAGTACAAGATAAGGTAGTTTGTTGTCGAGGAATAAGGATTGTGATTTTAGAAAGTGTTGCAATGATATTATCTCCAAATAAAAGGTTTGTTATTTGAAGTTGCAATTTACTGCTGAGATCCACAGACAAATAGTCAAAAGGTTTATGGATCTCTTTCTAGAAAATTTGAAAGAGAAGTTGTTGTTCAAGTAGTTTGTTTTACATAACTTTGATGACATATATATATATATATATATATATATATATCAAACAATAAAATTAATTCTAATCTAAATTTTACATAGTAAAAAAATAAAAAATAGAAAAATAACTTTTAAATGATGAAATATCTCGAGGTGCAAACCTTTTTTTTGAGTAAAAAACTTGGGAAAGGTTTTCACCTTGAGATAATTCATCCCTCTAGGTGCTTGATATATCTAGAGTTAACATGGATCTAGGATTGTTTCAGTCATATGAGACCAATGAAAATCTATAGAACATATGTTTAATTTTATGAGTAATATTTTAATACATCTAATATTAATATAACCATTTTAAATATGCTAAATATGTCTGTGATTCTCTGCACATTTTAATTTTAAATTTTCTTAGCTACCTAAGAAATTAATAATGTGATAGTGTTGAATTGTAGAAATGTGAATTAAGAATGTAGTCAATTACAAATAGTCAATCCGAACCTCAAACTATTTTCTTCTACTATTCTCGTTTTCACCCTTATTAGTTTTGTCATCTTTTCATATCAATTATATGAAAATGACACTTGAAATTGTAAACCATTTAAATATTTTTCTCCAGTTGTTCTACTAAAAATCATACCCTCTCTCTCTTGTTATCCAATATCCATAGGTTGAATTATTATAATACAAAAATAAATCTACATTCTAATTTTTTTTTGTTCTTGCACTGAAATAAATGCAAGTTATTAATCCAATAACTTTAAATTAATGTACCATCATACATCCAATTACATCAAATAATAAATCAACATATACACTAAAATCAATGCATCTAATGCAAGCAATAAAATAATATTAGAAAATAACATCTACACTGAGATCAATGCATCTAATGCAAGTAGTCAAATAGGATTAGAAATCAAAATACTCAAATAAATGTACGTAGTGCAAGTAAGAAAATATGATTAGAAACCAACATCTACACTCGAATCAATGCATCTAGTGCAAGTAATCAAATAGGATTAAAAAGCACCATCTACACTGAAATCAATGCAGTTAGTGCAAGAAATAAAAGAGGATTAGAAATCATCTACATTCAAATCAATGCATCTAGTGCAAGAAATCTAATATAATTAGAAATAACATCTCTATTTAAATTAATGCATCTAGTATAAGAAATCAAATAATATTAGAAATAACTGTCTATACCGAAATCAATGCATTTACTGCAATCAATCAAATAGGATTAGAAAAAATCTACATTAAAATGAATTCATCTAGTGCAAGTAATCAAATGCATTAGAAATCAACATCTACACTAAAATCAATGTATCTACTGCAAGCAATAAAATAGGATTAGAAATCACCATCTCCACATAAATCAATGCATCTAGTCCAAGAAATATTCTTCCCTCTTTACCCCCTTCATCTATACCTATATATCCTTACATCTCCCCCTATTTGTCTCTCTATCTCACCCCCCCCCCCCAATACACACGCTCTCTCGCTCCATATATATCAATCTCTTTGTCCCTCCCTTCCTTTATCGATCTCTCTCTTCTTTATATCCACCTTCCATATATCTCACTATCTCCTTTTGTCTCGCAATATAGCCCCAAAATCATACACTCTCTTTCTCCAATCTATATATATATCACTCCCTCCTCCTCTGCCTCTCTCTATCTCTCTTACCCTTCTCTCCCTCTCTACCACTTCTATCCCTCTTACCTCATGCTTTCCTCTCTCCTTCTCTGTCCATTTTCCTTATCACTCCCTCTCTCTCTATGTATTTATTCTTACATCCCTCTCTCTCCATCTCCATCTCCATCTCTCATTCCCTACCTCCCTCTCTTCATTACTCCTCTCCCCTCTCTTTCATTTTATCTCCATCTTCCCCTTGTCACTCCCCCTATTTCTACACCTCTATCACTATGTCTTCTTTCTTCCCTCCCATATATATGTATAGTTAATATATCTATATATATATATATATATATATATATATATATATATATATATATATATATATATATATATATATATATATAAATGAATAGCTTATTAATCCAAATTTATTACATTTAATAATATTAATATTATAATATATTAATATGAATATTAGACTTAATAATAATATTAATATTTTAATATTAATATTAGGGTTAAAAATAATTTTTTTACATGGTATAAATAATAATTTGGTGCATGGTATTTGGCCCATAGGTTTGATATATAATTAGATGTTGATTCTAATCCTATTTTTTATATTTTTATTTATTTACTATGCCTCTTTATACCTCTTTTATATTTATTTATTTACCATACCTATTTTATAAATATGGTATTTGGACTGAGTTATTAATAACAATTTTTCCCCTCATATTTGGCCCATATTCTTCACCTAAATATTTTTTTTTTTGAGTTTTTGTAAATATAAATAAGTTTATGGAATAAATATAAAAATAGGTTCTATTTATTTACCATACCTCTACTTTATATATATTTTTATTTATTTACTATGCCTCTGGTTTATTTCTATTTTAATTTAGTTATCATACCTCTTTTTCAAAATAGATGAAATTTTAACCTAAAAGTGCCCATGAAAATTTCATGTAATTTTCATTTCGTAATATGTTAACCAATAAAAATGCTTTAAATTTAAAAGTGGTACATGTAAATATTTTGGAGCGAAAAGAAGAAAAACTACTTTTTAACTATACTTTTATCTTATCTCCTTATAGGTTTACTCAAATTTCAAGTTCAGACACTCATTAGATGCAAAATTAAATTCCACATCTAACAACTACCCATTATGCATACTTTTGAGAGGACCCACCTTGATAAAAATTGTAGATACATTAAAACACGTTTTTTTTTTAATGTATCTATAGTTTTTATCAAGGTGGGTCCTCTCAAAAGTATACATAACGGGTACTCGTTTGATGTGGAATTTAATTTTGCATCTAATAAATGTATAAAATTGAAATTTGAGTATACCTATAAGGAGATAACCCTAAAATACAATTTAAGAAATAGTTTCTTTTTTCCCTCCAATATTCATAAGTCTTATTCTATTATGTTAACTATTGTTTTATTCTTTTTCTTTAGAAGGCCACTTTTAGGCTGAAATTTCCTCTAACGTGAATGTTCGGAAACCTCTTCATATTTTAAGTCCTTATACATAATAATAATTAGATTGATTTGTTGTGTTAATGAATTTTTAATTGTTCATTTATATGGTTATGTACATTATTGTTTAATTTGACATTAGATTTTAGTTTCTAGATTCTTTTTAGTTTTTTTTATTATTATTTTTGCCGACAGTAGTGATTTTTATTTTTTTTTGGATGCGGGTGGTGGGGGGGGGGGGGGGGGGTGGTGACATTAGTGAAATTTCATCTTGACCAAAAAACTTACACATCTCACCCATACTGGATGTGGAATGCCCCTCTCGACCCAGTGAAATTTGTATAAATATTAAACTATCCAACTTATTGCCTAATTAAAAATATTGATTGAATGTGAATGCAAAATTCAATAATTTTATTTTCTATTTGAAATGTTATTTTTGTTTTCCAAGAAGAAAAGGGTTCTTGTCTCTAATTTTAACCAATAGCATATTTATTTTAGTTTTTCATGTAAATATAAATTTATTTCTAATATGAGATTTAGTTCCAATGAAAGTTTTATTTCAAATTAATAAATTAATATTTAAATTTATATTAATAAATATTTTCATTTAAAAAATAAAGCTAACCTAGCATAACGCCCTCTTTCCACATCTACCCAAGTAACTGGCGAACTGGGTAAACATGTGACGAGGGGCTAATAATACGAGATTCAACCTCCTAGATGACTTTAAGGAAGTGGAACATCCAAACATATCTTACATTGCATCATTGGCATCCCTAGGAGGTAAACCAACCTTCCAGGGAATTATTCCCTAAGCGGGAACTAATTTATAACCTATTTGAGCCTTAGCCATAGAAATGTAAGAGATAGGGAGTTGTTATAGACCCTTATTTGTGGGATTTTCTTATTATGGTATCGGTTATGGCCCCAGAGGTCAGTTTTAGGCCTACAGCTCCGAGACTTATGCCACATTTTTAGCCCTTGAGCCCAGGTCGCTGCCCAGAACTTCTTGTAACTTCAGGAGAGGATAAATAAAATTAGAAAAAATACATGGAAGTAATCACATCATCAGAAACTCATCCAGCCCCACCCAACCATTACAAGGATTTCGTCAAACATGTCACAAGCATTGCCTCTACAAGTGTAAAAAACATATTTAAACATGGGGGTCTCTTACAAATATGATAATGGCTAAGAAGCATTGCTCCCACACATAATAAGATATAATAATTGTATTTTACCATAGATACATTATGCATTCATTTACCAGTAAAACATAGATAGAGCCATACATCATCATTGTTCAAATACATGTTTATAATCAGTGTAATAAGAGCATAGATACAATGGATATAATAACAAATAAATCCACACAATAACCAAAATATTTTCATAATGAATACTAGAGTTATGATCTCTTCATAACTAAATGTAAAACACATTTGAAGGTGGGACTTCCACATTCCACCTGACCATAGATTGGCTGATCCAAGTCTCACTTCAGCCAATGACCCTTGTTCCATATTCGAAGCAATAATGTGAGACTTTATCAAACACATCAATCAACACCAAACCAAGTCTCTAGAGATAAAACCATCTCAACCCCAAAACCAGTGATTCCACCTCACATTCGGACATCACTAAACATCATAGATTGATCTATACCCAAGTTTTTCTAGGGTTATAGAGTTTTTGTTCCAACCAAAGCTTCAGGACTAGAAATTGGACTCTAATTGTTCCTAGGCTCCAGAGTGTTTGTACAACCAAGTCTCCAAGATTGGTAACTCATCCCACCTAGGGTTGTAGAGCATTTTTCCAACAAGGGCTTTAGGACTAGTAACTCAACCCAACATTTATCCGCCGAGCTCCAGAGTTTTTGTCCAACCAAGGCTCCAGGAAATAATAACTCAACTCAACAGATAAAGGAATCATGATAACCAACCAGAAAAAAATCAATGAAAATAAACCCTCAATCACCATGGCTATCTAGGAAATGGCAAGGCTATGAAAATCAACCATCAATCTCGGTCATACTCCATGCCAATGGAAGATAGTAATATAGAAACCACATGTAATACCATGCATGCCAAAACTAGTGAGGAAATCATACATGCAACTCGGTACCTGCACTCAGAGCCTGTTGTAGATGTTGATCCTGATGTCCTCTTGCACTTTCCTGCTCTTCCTTTGATTTCTTGATCCAAGTCTCCACAAATTCCACACTATCCAAGTGTTCTCCAAAAATATTCCAAGTGTCCAAGAGTATGAGAGAGAGAGATATAATAATCAGAGCTCCAAAACTGAACTGACGAAAACTTACCCACTAACCCTCATAATCCTTTTTATTAATAAGGCCTCCATTTTCTTCATTTTCCATTATTTTCCTTCATATTCCCCCTCGCATGCAACTTGTGATCCTTCACCTTCCTTTTCTCCTATTTTCCATTATTTTCATAAGTAAAATTAAAATTAATGCCTCATGCCTTTCCAAATCCTTTTCCATTGTCTTTTCCAATTTATTTTAGCCATAATAATCGAAGTGAACACCCGTTAGGATTTTTTCCCAACATTTAGCTTGGAACACGTGGTTATATATATGTCTACATGAATTTTTACCATGGCTGTTACACCTAGATACATCTTAAATTCCAACCTACCAACTATCGATACGGATCAAATATATTGAGGTGTGAAAACCTCATTTAGAGTGAAAAGATATTTGATCCCTCTCAGTGCATAGTATATCCAAAATTAAGATGAACCTAGAGTGGTTTATTTTTAAAATGAAAATATTTATCAATATAAATTTATATATTATTTTATTAATTTAAAATTTAAATTTAAAAAAATTAAATAATAGTTTTTAATAATTTTTTAACAATTATGTGATATAAAACTAACAATGATTAATTTGAAAGGAATTGAAAACCATTCGCAATATGA
Organism: Pinus albicaulis; assembly: GCA_034641835.2. Lineage (NCBI taxonomy): Eukaryota > Viridiplantae > Streptophyta > Pinopsida > Pinales > Pinaceae > Pinus > Pinus albicaulis. The sequence continues at coordinate 606,614,819 of CM076576.1, forward strand.
AAAGATGTGTTTTTTTTTGCAGTTTTGTAATATCAAATAATATACTTTTTTTTACTTCTCTCTCTTTTTTTAAGGATAATGAGAATTTGGTATTTATATGCAAGTTTGAGCCTAGAACATAGAAATTATGTCAGGTAGTACATAGCTATATCATCAAAATTTCTCGCTCAACCCTCTTATCCAACGAAACTACACATTATTCTAGAGAGGCTCCAAATTTGACACCAAAAAATGGATTTTTGTCTCTATATAAGTTACAAAAATGACACACCAAAACAAATGATTACATGCCATAGTATTATATATTAACAATTAAATTCTGATATCCATGCAATGTGATTCCATTTAACACTAAGCAATAAGAGAGGTAATAGTTTGGTCAATGATTTTCAATCTCCAAATATTAATTCACACCCCTCATGATATTTAAATCTCCCAATGTTAATTCACACCATTCATTAACACATAAGTCCGCATATTTATTGGTTTTCCAAAGAACATGGAAATATGGTATTGGATATAACTCTTCAACTACTTTGTAATTTTTTCATATGCCTTTCTAATATTTTTTTCCCTTGGAGAGGATCCATTCCATAAATGAAAAATAAGGAGAGAGTCTCCTACAAATTAGAGAGATATTACCTAATTTTCTGTGACTAACTAAATACAGTAGTAGAGAGATGATTGATCTGGGAAATATAATTCAATGACTTTAAAAGAAATTGCATTAAGAAAATGAAATAACCATATGTGAAACATACGTGAAGAATCGAACACATGAAGAAATAAAAATATAGACAATTGCACCAAATTTGCATAACAGAGTTCACCCACAACATCTGAGATGTGTCTCTAGGATCCACTCAAATGCATAGCTTCTTCATTAGTTGTTATTCAATGAGCCTATTCCTTGTCAATAGAAGAAATGAACTATTACTCATTTTGAAATGTTTATCCTACAAAGGGACATTATCCTTCGACAATACAAAAGGAATGAACTCTCACAAATAAGTGGCACAAATTTTTCTCCCTTTCTTGGAATCTCAAGTAAAGCTGCAAAAATCCTCTTTGAATATACTACTCAGAAACAAGAATATGTGAAAATGCATGTTCTCCATTCTAAAAATTGCTAAAGGGGAAAATAAAAAATTAATGAGATTTACATTGCTTTCACTTCCAAAAAGTTCAATCATATAATAAAAACTCGGCAAACACAACACCAACATGTGACAGGTCAATCTCATCATTTTGCAACTTTTGACTATAAACATGACCAGCTTCTGAAAGGTGCATCTCTGTCTCAAAATTCATGCCAACCATTAATGAAATATGTGGGATTTTAACATAATGCCTGAGATCCGCTGCTAACATATAATTTTTTTTTTCACTAGTGGAGTCATCTTGGAAAATCATGAAGAATGACTATAAACACCCTATGGTTTTGTCATCGTCATTGTAGGATCCCTCTTGGATCCACTTCTTTAGGTTTTGTTGGGGGCCCAAAATTTTTTGCAACAACATTGGGGAAAGCCACCCGTTCGAGGAATTAAAAACCGTCCCTTATCCATTTGATATGGTGGACCAAAATGGATTTATGGGACCAATTTCCCAATGTGTTAGGTCCCTATATTACTAGTATAGTCCCTTATTTTTGTTACTGTAACCCCCTTATTGTTATTATTGTACCCTTGTAACCCCCGTATTGTTATTATTGTGCCCTTAAATTATTATTGTTAGGTCGGCTAGGATTACATTGTGGCCCTACTAGGATTAAATTATGGCCCCATGGACTCCTATATAAAGAAAGGAGGTTTTGTAATTTAAATTATCGAAGAATGTTTCATTCGTGTAATGTATTGGAGGTTTCCCCCTCAAAGTGGCTTATTTATAAGGCGTTGATATCACTTTTCCTCTCCTTTTGGAGCTGGTTTCATAACATTTGGTTTCAGAGCTTTGAGATTATGGGGTTTCATTACTCCAAACAGGTCAGCGTGGAATTTTCGATATAAATTTTTTTCTACGAAGGTTCAGAATCTGAAATTTTTAGAGTGCGAAGCCACAATCTTGATGAACATCGCCAAAACATTTCAGATATTGGTTTGGAATATTTTTGGAGATATGATCTGTGGAATTTAGTGCTTTTTGAGGCTTCTGAATTTCATCTCAAAGAGGTGATCATGGGAAAATATTCATAGATATCTCTTTGAGCATCGGATTGGAATGCTTTAAAAACTAGCCGTAAGTTCACGGACTGTATTTTTGATCTACCAATTTCAAAGGCAAAGGAGGAAACAATGACACGTGGCAAGTTGTACAAGTTTTCTCTACTGAACCAGTAAAAAATTGGGTCATTGTGGGAGATTGGACATAACTTTTCCTTCAAGAATCCAAATCAGATCAGACTTGTGGAATTTGAAAGAAGCTTTAGAGGGCTACTACAGGGCTGAATTTCAGATATTGAGGATCCGCAATTATAAATATCATTCAATTTCAATATCGAGCTCCTCAAAAGCAAGTAAAAGGTGTGTATTTTTTTTTCCGAATTGCATAGGTCTTGTTTGAAGAATCAAGTTGAATTGATTACAAGGGCATATTGTAGAATATATATCAGTATTGAATTCTAAAATGGTCCCTAAAAATAATTCAACAACCATTAAGCCTTTAGAAAGCTCTACTATGACTCATGAAGACAAAGAATGGAAACATGACATATCAAACTTACAAGAGCAAGTGCAACAGATTTCGCTCTCGCAAAGAGCAACAAAAAATGACATGGAAGTTTTGAAGAAATGCATGGAAACTAAGATGGATGGTTTGAATAAAGGCGTGGAATCTAAGATGGATGGTTTGAAGAATGGCATGGAAGCTGACATGGAATCTAAAATGGAAAAAATGAAGAATGATCTAATAGAAAATATGAAAGGTTTGAAAATTTTGATACAAGAAATGTTTCCTAATGGTGAAAAGATAGTAGAGGAAACTCATGATGAGAACAAAATAAATGTTAATCATGATTTCATAAAATCTAATGTTGGCGGAGAGAACCACCATATTACAAAAATGAATATGAGGAAGTTTGATGGAAAGGATCCTATAACATGGATACTACAGATGGAGCAATATTTTGATCTCCATAATGTGCAAAACACACAAAACGTATGCATTGCAACTGTACATTTAGAACAAAATACATTTGTATGGTATCGATGGCTTTTATCCCATAAAATTTTTTTCACTTGGGTCAATTTTTTCGGAGGAAATGATAGCACATTATGAGGATACAAAGAGCAACACATTCTTTAGCCAATTGATAAATCTCAAAAAAAAGGGTTTAATTGGGGAGCACATTGAGGACTTCCAAAGATTGAATATAAGGGTAACTGATATTCCAGAGGAACACAGTATTGATCTCTTCATAGGTACTTTAAAGGATAACATCAAACATGAAGTTCACATTTTGGAACCTGATTCATTGCAGAAGGAATTTAGGTTGGCAAGAAAAATTGAATGTAAAATTATGGCGACAAGGAAGCCTGTTACTTACTTCTATAAAGAGGGAAGCCTTGCTACTCCTAGATTTCCACAACCTACAAGGTTGACACCACAACAATTGGAAGAAAAAAGAGAAAAAGGGATTTTCTACAGTTGTGATAGCAAATACACTAAAGGTCATAAGTGTGCTGAGAAGAAATTATTTTACATAGATTGTGAAGAGGAAGAAGAAAATGAACAACAAGAGGATATACACCAGGAACCAACCCAAGAAGAGGAAGAAATGAGTTTTTCCATATCGTGTAATGGATTGGCAGGAATTACCACTCCTCAAACTCTCAATAGAGAAGGACATATCAAGAAGAAAAAGGTAATAGTGTTGATTGATTCAGGTAGTACCGATAATTTTATTCATTGTAAGGTAGCCAAGGAATTGAATTTTTTCCTATACCCAGCACCAGAATGTCAAGTGATGGTTGCAAATTGAGGAACTATAAATTGCTCTAGAAAATGTCATAATATCAATATATCCATGGGGGAATATGTATTTAATAATCCAATGATTTTGATTCCTATGGGAGATGCTGATGTTGTACTAGCAGTACAATGGTTACAATCTTTGGGGACGGTAGCTTTTAATTTTCAAGAACTTTTCTTGATTTTTTTTTTCAGAAGGAAAGGAAGTAGAATTACTAGGTATTTCAAGGAAGCCAGGAAAGATAATAGGCTCTAATGTCATGAAAAATCTTCTAAAGAAAGAACAACGAAGCATAATTGCACAAGTATGCTCACTAGAAGTTCCAACATCAAAATCATCTATTTCTGCAGATCTCCAAAAAGTCTTGGACAATCATTCCAAGGTTTTTGAAACTCCAAAAGGACTCCCACCTATTCATGATCATGATCATGCTACTAATTTTATTCCAGGAAGTGTTCCTCCACACATCAGGCCTTATAGATATCCTTATGTCCAAAAGAGAGAAATTGAACGTATGATTGCAGAAATGTTAGAGGCAGGTATAATTCAACTTAGTCAAATTTCTTTCTCTACTCCTGTAGTATTGGTACAGAAGAAGGATGGATCATGGTGCATGTGTCTGGATTATAGGGAGCTTAATAAGCTCACCATTAAAGATAAATTTCCCATTCCTATGATTGACAAATTATTGGATGAATTACATGGAGAAATTTATTTTACCAAGTTGGATCTTCGTTCAGGATATCATCAAATTAGAATGAAGACTGAAGATAATCTGAAAAAGGCATTTCGAACTCATGAGGGTCATTATGAATTTTTGGTCATGCCTTTTGGCTTTACCAATGCACCTTCTACATTTCAAGGGTTGATGAATTCCATTTTCAAACCCTTCCTTAGAAAATTTGTGCTAGTTTTTTTTGATGATATACTAATCCACAGCAAGTCTTGGAAGGATCATGTTCAACATGTTGACATGGTACTCAAACTATTGCAGGAGAAAGAGTTATATGCAAAAACATCCAAATGTTTCTTTAGAGTACAAGAGGTGGAATATCTGGGTCATATTGTATCTCACGAGGGTGTTAAGGTAGACCCTAACAAAATTAAAGCCATTAAGGAATGGAAATTCCCCACAACCATAAAGCAGTTGCAAGGATTTATTGGGTTAACAGGGTATTATCGAAAGTTTGTTAAGAATTATGGGAGAATAGAAGCACCTCTAACAACATTATTGAAGAAGGATGCATTTTGATGGACTCCTGAAGCAACTAAGGCCTTTGAACATCTTAAAGAGGCAATGTGCCTAGCACCAGTCTTAGCTAAGCCAGACTTCACAAACACCTTTATTGTGGAATGTGATGCCTCAGGAAATGGAATAGGTGTTGTTTTAATGCAAGAAGTAAGACCCATTGCTTTTGAAAGTCGTCCAATCAAAGGAAAGTATTTACATAAACCTATTTATGAAAAGGAAATGTTAGAAATACTGCATGCACTAAAGAAATGGAGAACTTACTTAATGGGAAGACACTTCAAGGTAAAAACTGATCATGATAGTCTTAAAAACTTTTTGGAACAAATACTATCTTTAGAAGAGCAGCAAAAATGGGTCACAAAGATGTTGGGTTATGACTTTGAAATAATATACAAGAAAGGGAAGCTAAGTGTTATTGCAGATGCACTCTCAAGAAAGAATGAAGAGGTGGAAGCATTTCTTTGTGCCATTTCTATTATCAAACCATATTTGATAACCGAAGCAAGAGATGAATGGAAGAAGGATGACGAAGTGTGGACACTCATTCAAAAGTTGTGGCAAGATCCTAGTACATCTGATACATTTAGTTGGAAAAATGATTCCTTCTAGTACAAAGATCGCTTATATCTTTGTAAGAATTCCCAACTAAAACAAAATATTATTTTGGAATTGAACACTTCTACTTTAGGAGGACACTCAGGATTTTTAAAAACTTACTACAGGGTGAAGAAATAATTTTTTTGGGATGGCCTTAAATATGATATTCAAAAGTTTGTGGTGGAATGTTTTCCAGTAGAATAAAGTTGAGACAATTAAGACCCCAAGTCTTATACAACTTTTATACATTCCAAGTCAACGTTGGGAGGAGACTTCAATGGATTTTATCACTGGTTTACCTAAGTCCAAAGGAAAGAGTGTCATCATTGTGGTAGTTGATAGACTTACCAAGTATGCACACTTTTGTGCATTATCTCATCCATTTAAAGCAAGTACAGTTTCTAGTACATTTATATACATAATTCAAAAGCTACATGGAAACCCAAAGGTTATTGTGAGTGACAGAGATCCCATTTTTACTGGAAATTTTTGGACGGAGTTATTTTATTATTTGGGTCCTCAATTAGCTCACAGCTCATCTTATCATCCTCAATATGATGGTAAAACTAAGATAGTAAATAAATGTTTGGAAGGATATCATTGTTGTTTTGTATCTGATAAACAAACACAAAGGGTCAAGTGGTTACCTTTATCTGAATGGTGGTATAACACTTCCTTCCATACTACAGCAAAAAATACCCCATTTATGGCACTTTATGGATATCATCCACCATCCATCACATCATCTTTAAGAGAAAATTTGAAGGTTCAAGCAGTGGAAGATCACATCAAGCAGCAACAAGAAGTTCTCCAACTCTTAAAGGAAAAGCTTAATTTGGCACAAAATCAAATGAAACAACAGGCAGATCAACATCAAAGCGAGAGAAGTTTTGATGTAGGAGACTGGGTATTTTTATGGCTACAACCATACAAACAAATGTCCCTCACAAAAGCTAAGAAGGATAATAAATTATCGCCAGAGTACTATGGTCCTTACAAAGTGTTGCAAAAGATTGGTACTATGGCATACAAATTGGAGCTTCCTGCTTCTTCACGATTGCATCCAATTTTCCATGTTTCATGCTTAAAGAAGGTTATAGGTGAAAACCTTCCTGTTCAATCAATATTTCCAAAACTTGATGAGGAAGGAAAAATAATATTGGAACCTGAAGCGGTCACGGAAACAAGAACTTGACAGCTACGGAATCGATCAATTTTAGAGTATCTTATCAACTGTAAGAACTTACCCACTAAAAATTCTACATGGGAGGATGAGAATTTTATACAGAAGCACCCAGAGCTACTCAAGCATTGAGGACAACACTTTTTTGAAGGAGAGGGGCATGTTAGGTCCCTATAATACTAGTATAGTCCCTTATTGTTGTTAGTGTAACCCCCTTATTTTTATTATTGTACCCTTCTAAGCCCCCATATTGTTATTATCATGCCCTTACATTATTATTGTTAGGTCGGCCAGGATTACATTGTGGCCCTACTAGGATTACATTATGGCCCCATGGACTCCTATATATAGAAAGGGGGTTTTGTAATTTGAATCATCGAAGAATTGTTCATTCATGTAATGTATTTGAGGTTACCCCCTCGAAGTGGCTTATTTCTAAGGCGTTGATATCTCTTTTCTTCTCTTTTTGGAGCTGGTTTCACAACACAATGAAATATAATTTGTTGGATGGGGGTATTTTAACTAATTGTAACTCGATATATGAGAGTGATTACAAGCTTGAAGAAAAGAAATACACCTATATATATAGGTGTATTTGTTTTCTTCAAGCTTGTAATCACTCTCATATATCGAATTACAATTAGTTAAAATACCACCCATCCAACAAATTATATTTCATTGTGTTAATCGCTCAAGGAGGAGGATTGTCAGGAGTTCGAGATCAGCCCGCGGCATAGCATAGACACTGCGTTTAAAGATAGTCTTCAGGTGAATACAAGTTCTGAATATACAGACACATAAAGACATGAAAACAATTTAAAATAATTGATTTAATTAAATAGTTAATTAAATCGATTTAACAAGCACATATCCCATCTATTTATTGAATATATTTAATATGTATAAAAAAATGGAAGTCGAACATGTTGAAAAGTTAATTAATGCTAGATGGTGTTAAAAATACACATATAACAAAACATCATAAGAAAAATCAACTTTTTATCTCTTGAAACAGAAAATTGACATAAATACAAAAGTACCATATATTTGATAACTCTGATCATTTAAAAAACAATATCTATTACAACCTTTTCTATTAAGAAAATTTTACAAGTAAAAAATTGTGACTTCTGTAAAGTTTTCTTTTCAAACTTTCAGGACCCCTTCTTAAAATACATGAAGGGATTTATATAATAGAATAAAGAGTTCAAAAATAGTAATTACATAAAGAGATGAGGAGGTTTAAACAACTCTCCTTAAAGTAAGTGAAATTAAAAATAGAAACATAATTTAGTGGGATGAGTCATTTTAGGATTGTGTTGTTGTCTCATTGGACATTTGTTCCTTTAGTTGAAGGATGTTTAGAATAGGCTGAACCTCAGGAGGTTGGCCTAGCCTGATGGGAAACTGTGCTATAAAAATTGCATCTGAAAGTGGAGGAATAGTGTAGGAATAAGTATATGTTAGACAATGCAACATTAGACATTCGCTATGTGGCTTAACCAAATACTTCCAATACTTTTCTGTGTCGAGCTTCTCCAATTTTCTCATGATTTCCTCTTTTACCTTGTAAATTTCCTGTGATTGTATTATTAAATCTTTCACAACAGATAGAGAACTACGAGGGAATCTATCAATAAGGTTAGCAACAATGATATTATGGCTCAATTTTTCAACAATGTTGTTAGAAAAATCTCTAGCTTTACAAATTGTCATTTCAACTTTTTTTAATTGTATGTCCCAGTCAGTAAATAAAATTTTCTTTTTGAAATCTTCAATCCCAAGAAGATTAGCCTTTCGGCCTTTAGTAGTATCTTTCGAGGTGACATACTACAACAATTTTTCATCTATCTTATCAAAGCTGATTCTTTGGTCTGCTACTCGATTCATCGGTGAATCACTTTTTTCAAATAATTCGATAATACTAGACAACAATTTCCAGTAAAGATCTTGTTGTTTGGCCAACAAGGTATTCAATTCCAATGCTTCCTTTTTGAATTCATCTATTTTGGGATTGTCTTTTAATTTATCAACAATTGATTGAAATTGAGGTGTCTAAGTATCTTTAGTACCAATTTCTGATTGGTGTTGCAGGTTAAATTGATCTAGGCTCTCCTGGAGCTGTGATACTTGTACCTGTAACTGATGATTGATGCTCTACTTCTCTACTTGTAATTCATGTTCCAGTTGAAGGATTCTTTCATCCTTTTCCTTAACCAACTATTGAACTTCGATGGCCTTGTCTATAATAGCGAATGCATAGAATATTGCAAAACGAGTTAAACGAGTTAGATCATGATAATGATCTACTTGTGAATATTCAAAAACTACTTCCATAGGGACATCTTCGGGGACAAGGATTCCATACTATTTTGTTCTCCTCCTCTTCCTCTGCCTGCTCATGAAAACTTTATGTCTGGGACTATAAACTATATCTAAGGGAAGAATTTATTAAATTTTCAATACAATCTCTGAAGTAAGGTAGGCCGAATGAATTCCATTTGTTATGTGTTAATAGATTTGTCATTTGATCCAAGAATGAACAGGTTATGAGTTTTTATTTGAGGTGTTTCCATTTCTCATTGATGATCAATGATCACCATTTCTTCATCTCCTTGAAGTTGTCTATTAAACTCCTTCCAAAAATCATTTAAATCACTTGGAAATTTTAGATCTTTGGCTTGCACTTCAATAGAATTATCTTCTTTTGTTTTTCTATGGAGTTTAGTATCATTAGTTGGTTGCTCCTTTTCCTACTCTTTTTGTTGTTATTCCTTCTGTGAGATGGTTTGGGATACCTCTAATATATTTAAAGGAATCCATTCAAATATTTTATTTATGTAATTCTTGAAATTTGAAATTTGATGTCGATCGAGGCAGGATACTGCTAGTTTCTGAACTACAGAATAAGTGTCGACTGGCTCAAACAAGTCATCAAAATCGTCATCTTGACACACAAATGGTATGATTTTCACTTGAGCTGTGAAATCATTGTCAACTATGTGTGGGTCGTATTGTCTGTTTGAAATTGTAAATGATTTCAAGTGTTGAATTTGATTTAACTCTAATTTTCTATTGCGTAGACACCATAGTGAATAGGAAAAGAGGGCCAGGAAGATTTCTTTTCTTCATTAAAAATCCATTACCAACAGTCTGATAAGAAATTTATTTTGAGATAATATTATTTATAATAGACAATGGTAAGAAATTTAGTCGAGCCAAGCTTTTGAAGACTAACATAACTAAAAAAACCTTCACCGAACCATTTTCCAATGGAGGAGAAGTCTACTTGATATTTCTTGGATAATCTAGGGGCGTTTTCATTAAACACGGCTTGAAATAATGGGAGCATAACTCCATGGTAGATTTTTTAGAAATGTGGTTCATATTTTGATTCCCATAAATTATTATGATAGACATGAATTGGAAGAGGGTCTTGGGTAGTCCATTTCCAGCCCATGGTTGGAAAATATGAGGTAAAACATACAACATCCATAATATAAGCACTCATGTAAAACAAGGGAAATATTGCGGATGAAATGGAGTGATTATTTCTATATTCAAGAATCCGGGTAGCGATATTATTGGAAAAAATGGTTCCCTGGTCCATGATATAAGAATATGTAACTACTTCCATGAGGGGAACCCATTCAACTAAGAATTTAGTTGTATCGAGCTAGACGAAGAGTCTAGACATAATTGCGCCAATATAACAATATGGATTGTTAAGGGAATTAGTGGAATACATACCCTTATCATCATTCTTATGCTAATTTTGGTTGTTCCTCCATTGTTTGATGGGATTTTACTTTAGTTCATTCTCCTTAGTGAATGGTGCTAGAAATTCTTTATAATAGACCTTCGCTGGGTCTAGAATGTGATACATTCTCTTCAAATATCTAGCTTTGAAAGATCCTATAATTGTCCTGCTAATTTTCAAGAAATTTTTGTCTCCAATATTGAGATTGTCGATTATCCATTTTACCATATCAGTATATGGTAAAATTTTGGGGTGTGCAACAATCCAATGTAGAAAAGAGTTGGCAATGTATTCTATAGTAGTTTCCAAAGAATCAGAAGCATTTGTAGTAGCTTCTGTTTCAACCTTGTGGGGTTCCTCATCTTGAAAAAACCTTTACATTACTTCCCAGGAGGAAGAACCACTCTCCAACATACATGTCGTGTATGTGAATAAGGGGAGCATATTTGTTACTTCAATAGTAGTAGCTGTAGGATTTTTGGGTGCCATGGTTTTTTTTTATTTCTTTGCAACCTTTGACATTTCTGAAGATATTTTCTTATTTGGACTTGCCTGTGAAAAACCAAGAATGATAAGTAGAAAATGGGAAATCTTGTTTAAAATGGGAAAGTACTATACTAATGGAAATAATGAACAAATGAAATTAGCATGTGGATAATCCAAAAATTGAATACTCTTGTGGAAAAATCATTTTTGGAGACATGAGCTTTTAAAACTGTTTAAGTTATGACATTAATGGGAAGCATGGGTTGATGTTCCCATGCAATCACTCAAGCATTTAAACGAGATATTTCCTCATCGCAGAAGTTATTTGTGTGTGAGCCTTTTATAAATTTCGATTAGCTACCTTTTGCTGATTATGATATCGCAATCAAAATTTCTGCAGAAATGAACAATGAGCATAAATGGTCATGTAGCGAAAGTGCAATGCAATGGAGTATACCACATTGCGGAAATGTGAAGGATGTTTTAAGGAAATTCATGATAAAAATGCGATATGCGATTTGTGACTGCTTAGGTGGCGACATTGTGACCCACAATTTGTTTCTTGTGGAATATCATTCAGGCAAAGGAATTTTTCCTTTATTAAAGTGTTTTATTGTATTTCGCATCGCAAATTATTTAGACTGGATTTTTAGAAGCCATATTCCTTTCATGTGATCTTGCAATTTTTCGATTGCAATTTAATTTCATGTTTGCTTTGCATTATCCGCTTAAGTGTCCATTAAATTAAAACTCTATGTTTTTAACCCATTCCATTCTTATTTATATTTGAATTAACCACTTAAGGGTTTTATTTGTTCTAGTCTAAATTTTTTAAAAGGGTCTCCATTATTTTCTAAGGTAACAATTCTAAAATAATGGGGGTTGTTGAATAGCACAAGAGGTTCATGCCACACAAAAAAAGTAATATAGTAGAGAATATTCTCCACCTTGGAAATAATTCCCTTGTTGGGACACCTCAAACTTCCATTGTGTTAGCTATCGTCAATGCATGTATATGGCCTATGTGGGGGCACCCTCCATGACTCCTAATATTCCCATCTATGCCACTATTTGGTTTGTTCCGTAGGCTCTCCTCTCCAAATACCACCTACCAGCTCCATGCATGGGTCATACATGGGTGTCGTTCCGCAAGAACTTACTCATACACAAGTCTCTTGGATCTGTTGTTGGTTTTCCTTCCTCCCTTGTACAATAATGAACAAGGCTTCATATAAGATGTGGACGACGAAGTACCCAATGATTCCCTTGGGCATGTTGGTTGGCATGACTATATTGAGATTTTTTTTAATGGGGATGTCCCGGTGTCAACACTCATTGGCTCCCCCAATTTTATTTTATTTTTATAATATATATCTAAATACAAAAATTTTTGTTATGGTTCAAAAAAATCCCACAAAATATTTTTAACAGAAACTCAATGAACCACAGTGGACCTATCACGTTGTCCAACCCAAGAATTTTTGCATGCCCAAATTACCTATCTAATCGAGTGTTGTCACGTGGCTACCTTGGCTTGGGCCACTTTACCTCCAATTATTCCCTCACATGTGACCTTGGTCCCAAGCCACATCAATGTGTTCTTAATTTTTCTAGTGCAATTAACAACAGTACAATTTTTCAAATTGATAAGTACTTCTAATGATACAATTATTCTTCTTATATAATTTCAATGATTAAAAAATTATACATGAAAATTTTCAACCATTCACTTTATTAAATAGAGAGTTACATATCATAGTAAAAAATAAGACACGAGACAAGATACACCAATATTTTGGTTAGCAGCTAGAGCAAAACCCACAAGGGGAAAACCCAATAATATTTCCCTATGAGAGAGAATTCATTTCATCAATATGTATATAAGAATATTCCAAAAATTATTCCAATTTTTTGACCTAAATATTCTAATTCAAACTAATCAAAGGAGAGATAAAATATTCAATGTTGGTCAATGTCATAGTTTTCAACAAAAGGAACGAATTTCGGCCCGAGGTAGCTAAACAGAAGGGTCAAAGTTGTCAAAGTCTCAGTTTATGAACAATTGTAATTCTCATTCAAATCTTAGAATTGAATTGCAGACAATGATATCAGAACATAGATAGATTCAATGAACCATAGATGAACTCAGCCTCCTAGATCAATACAATTCTTAGTCAAACAAAATAAAATTCTCCCAAGTAAACGTTGCTCAAAATATATGTCAAAAAGTTGGTCAACAAATAAGTCAAATATCATTCCTCTTTCCTTCGAACGTGGACCCTCACATTCTTTTTTCATATCAAATAACGATATGGATGACATGCCAAAGTGAGGTCAACTAACTTCTATTTATATGTGATCTTGGGGGAGGGTTTTTACCTTGGGTTCAAACCCATTTAAAGAGTGGGGCTCACTTGACCAAGTGAGGTCGACTTTGTCAACATGCCAAATACAATTTTATCCTTTACTTTTCCAAGGAAAATACCCACCATAGCTACCAATTTTCAACACTACCTATTAGCTACGGAGGTACTTTTTATTCTCTCTATCCATATCAATCTCCCTGGCCAAACCATATGTCTCTCAACAATAACCAAAGGGAGAGATTAGATGTACAAGTCTATCTCTCTCTTCCAATATCAATCTCCCCATCTAATCCATAAGTCTCCAAACAACTCCCCAAAGGAGAGATCGTATGTACAAGTCTCATTATAAGAGAAGATACATATTATCAAAACACATCACATAATCAAAAAACCAAAGGAATCAGGCTTAGTGCCCAACTAACCATGGGATCAATCAATGAGGAAGAAATCTCCAACCATATGCAATGGAGACACAGGGTTCATCTTCCTAACCATGAACAAGGTCTCTTTTTCCACGACCCAAGGGAGAAATCCATATCTCAATTGTTGACTATATAGTCTCTAATTCAAATGAACTAAGGAAGAGGAGTAAAAAAAAATATCCCCAACCAAACTGGTCTCTCTATCTTCATTACCTAAGGGATCAGTTCATGCCTCAGAACCAACCTCCCCTACAAGACTCATTGACCTCTACGTTAAATTACCTAAGGGAGTGATAATCTTCCTATGGCCTCTCAGATACACTCCATGGAGAAATTTCAATCACATGATGTTATACAATCATTTCTCACTCTCTCCTAGAGATGGTTTCTCAACAAATCCAAGTTATTATTTGAAATAAGAAAACTTCATCAGGGATAATCGCTCTGTTAAAACATCAACAAAATTCTCATCTGGAGGGACATATTCAAGCCTTACATCTCCCCTTTGAAAAATATCCCATACATAATCATACTTTATCTCAATGTTCTTCAACATGTCATGAAATAATAAGTTATTAGAGAGCTTCAAACAACCTTGATTGTCACAATATATGATGTTTTATTCCAACATATGATTAAACATACCGACAAACATATTTCCAGGCCACAGAAATTCACAACAAGCTAAAAATGCAGTCGTATCCTCAAATTAATTTGTATTAAGTGTAATAAAAGTTTTCATATTACTAGAACAGGAAATGATAGCAGAGCCCAAGCTAAAACATAATTAAGAAGTGTGATTTCTACCATCAGAGCATACTTCCCAATCAACATCAGTAAACCAACACCACTTCCATTTTCCATTAGAAACATATCTCAGATCATAATAAATGGTTCGACATAGATATATCAATATGTGTTTCACTAGGCTGAACCATGAATTTTCTCAATGTGTTCACAATATAGCAAATATGAGGTCTAATGTTCACAATATAGTCCAATAAGTAAATCAATTTGTCATAGGTAGAGGGATGAATTAAATTATAATCACAGTCATGTATCTTCTTAAAATTTTTCACTATGAGAGAGTTGATGGACTTGTAGTCAATCATGCCAAAATTCTGAAGGATCTTAATAGTGTACTTTCCTTGTCTAACAAAGATTCTATCGGGGTTTTTCCAAATTTCCAATCCCAAATAGTAATGCATCAAACCAATATCCTTCATCTCCAATTAATAAAACATCTCTCTTACATTGGACACTGATAACTTCAAACTTTGTCACAAAAAAATCATCTACCAACAAAGAAAAAATTAAGGGCTCACCTTCAACAAATTTGAAGTAAAAATTCATATCAACATCACTCTTTTTGAAACCAAGGCTCAAGAAATAGATATCAATGCTAGAGTACCATGCATGAGGATCTTTCTTAAGCCTATACAAGGATTTACTCAATTTGTAAACATGTGTCTCTTTATCATGAATATACAATCCATGAGACTGCCAATATAAAATTATTATTTAATGACTCCATTTAGGAAGGTAGTCTTGACATCCATTAATTGCAATTTTCAACTTGAAATGGAAGAAAGAGCAATAGAAAATCTAATAAAATAACTCATTTCAATGAAATAACATGTTCCTTCATAATCCTCTCCATATTTTTAGGAGAATCCCTAGGTCACAAAACTTGCCTTGTACTTCTTAATACTTCCATCATCTGCATGCATGATTTTCTAGATCCATTTGGAACACATAACATATTTCTTGTCATGAATTCAAACGATTTCCCAAACACAATTCTTAAATATAGATTTCTACTCTTCAATCACAAAATATTTCCAAAATTTATGTTCAACAACGTCTTCATAGGTAGATGGATCAAACTCAATGATCTTAGAGGTCATTGTTGCATCACCTAAATACTTGTTTTACCTCTTGATTTCCTTGAAGGTCCTAGGAGGTGTAACATGTACCTCAATTTCCTTCAATGTTCTTTCAAAATAGGAAGGCCTCTTTCTAGTGTTAGGTACAATTAATCTTGGAGAGTCAACGAATTCATGTGTATCATCTAACTCTTCATGAGGATAGTTTTCCATAGTTTCAAGTTATTTAGATTTTTATTTCCCAGTGTTTTGTGAAACTTGAAACTATTCATTAGAGTCCAAGTGTGATACCTTGGGATTTCAAACAGTAGTGTCCTATTCAAAAATAACATCACCACAAGTTTCAATATAACATTTTCCTGGTAGATACACTCTGAAGGCCTTTAAATTTCCATTGTAACCAACAAAATTTCCTTTCTTCCCAGAAGGTTCCCACTTCATCCTTTGGGTACATGAGCTTAAACATGACAAAAAAAAGTGCCCAAGTGTTAAATATTTGGTGTCTCACTTGTGAATACTTCTTTAGGATTCTTGTATTCCAGTATCTCGTTATGGCATCCATTTTGAACATAAAAAAATTTCTTCGAAGCTTCTCCCATAAAAACATCAACAACCCTTGATCATGAAGCATGGATTTGGTAACTTCCATAATAGTTGTATTATTAATTTTGGAAACTCCACTATTTTTAGGATATTAGGGAACTATCAACTCTCTCTTAATTCAAGCATCCCTACAAAAAGAAATCACTTCCTTGGATACACAGTCTCCTCCATTTTTGGATCTTAAGTTTTGTATCCTTCTTCCTGTATAACTTTCAACCTAGGGCTTAAATTCCTGAAACTTATCAAATACTTCATCCTTGGATTTAAAGAAGTAAATCCATGTTTTATGAGAGTAATAATTAATGAAATATACATAGTAAAAATGACCACAAAATTATTTATCAAACATGATACTCCACAACATCCAAAATTCCTTTCGATCTGCTATCATTGATAGTACACATTCCTTTGAAATTTTCCCCAAGGGAACATCCCTTGCAAACTCCATAATTTTTAATTTAGATTTCTGGTACACCTTTAACAAAATATTCCATTATAGAAATTTTTTTATAATGAACATGGGTGTATCTTCGATGCCATAGTTCACAAAGATCATATTTGTTATGTATTATTACCTAACTTGAGGCACCAAGGAGATGATATAGGCCTCCAATTCATATAATAATGAATTTAGCAAATTAAAGGGAGGCATCCTTCTTAAAAACTAGAACTTATACATCAATGAAAGAAATTACATATCCTTTGTCTTCAAGAGATGAAATAGACAAAAAATTCTTCTTCAAACCACGTTCATATAAAATATTGTTAGGAGATACATTACCTCTTGATTCCAATTAGAAATATGACGAACTAATTCCATTCACTTGATATTTTCCATTATCTCCATCTTCAACCCTTTGAAATATCTTCTTTTCAACAAATTCAGAGAGATGTTTCTGACTTCTAGTCATGTGCCTAGAGTAACCACTCTCCACCAACCAAATTTCATCATGAATTCCAATGGAACATATAAAATCATATTAAAATGAGTTTTCATCATCAAAATATTTCTTTCTAGGCCTCTTTTTATGATATGGGTCATTTAGATAAGTGAAAAAAGCATGATGCTTCCCTACATTTTTTATCAACATTTCTTTAATAGTCATCCCTTCGAGGATTATTCATTTGACGAAAATTATTTCTATAGTGACCATATGATTGGAAATGATCGTAATGAACATTTTTCATATCTCTTATTTCTTGAGATGGAGGAAGAGACTTTCTTTGTGGGGAAGGTCCCCTTCCTGGAACAATTCTTGGAGAAGATCTTGAATTAGGTCCTCTACCAAAAATTATTTTAAATATTCCAAAGCTTCTTCTTCCCTTGTTATTCTTTGAGTGGGTTGCATAAGCTTTAGGATCTTCACCTAGATTTGAAATAGTCCATAAGGATAAGAGCATTGATTATTCTTCACTAGAAGGACCCCATAGATTATCAAAAGAAGGAACATTCTCTATTCCACTAATATTTGCTACGAAAGGATCCCGTGATTCAGACAAACCACTCACTACCATAACTACTAATTCTTTATCAGATACCTCAAATTAAATAACTATTATTTGATCTCTTAGTTGACATATTCATATGAATTATGATGCCACAATATCATTATTTTTCGTCTTTATCTCAAAAAGTTCACCCCTTAGACTTATAAATTGCTTGATGTTGTCGATGTTGTATAATCCATTAAGGGAATCATACATCTCCTTGGAATATTTGATATTAGCAATACAGGGAATAATATAATCCCTAAAAAAAACCATAATGAACATCATAGCCAATATTCCATCTTCTTTAAATTTTTCTTTTCTTGTTTGATCAACTGGTTCAATAACTGTTCTTGTAACAATGTCCAAAACCTTATTCCTTGATAGGATAATATTAACTCTACTCTTCCATGCCTATAATTTTTAGCTCCTCCAAGCTTGTTCTTGGTCTTCATGAAGGAGTTCATGATTAAGGTAACCAATTAGAAAATATCAATGTTCTTCAATGTTGTCCTAATTCTCTTCAAGGTGATCTCAATGCTCTTCTTTATTCACCAAAGATATGATACCATGTTGACCTTTCTAGTGAACTCAAGCCTAGTAAAATATTTCAAATTGATAACTACATCCAATGATTCAATTAGTTGTATTATAGCATTTCAATCATTAGGAAATTATACATGAAAAAATCCAAACATTCACTTTATTTAATAGAGAAATAGATATCATATAAAAACAGTAAGATAAGAGATAAGAGATTCCAATATTTAGGGTAGAATCCATGGAAAAACATACAACAGTAAAACCCAACAATATTTCCTTATTCGAGAGAATTTAGTTCATCAAAATGTACATCAAAATATTCCAAACAAGATTCTATTTTTTTTTTCTCAACATTCCAAGTCAAACTAGTGAGAGAGAAAAAATAAAGAACATTGGTTAATGTCATAGTCTACAACAAAAGGGTTCAATTTCAACCTAAGGTTTCCAAATATAAGGTTTGAATGGTCAATGTCTGAATTAAAAAACCATTATAATTCGCAGCAGGGAAAATTTTAAGGATGGAAAACTATCTTGAAGTTTAAAATATTGGCGAATCTCACTGGTCCCTAATATGCAAACTATAAAATGTTTATTGATATATTTATGAAATTATTAGAATTTATAATGATTATATATGTATTATCTATACAATGTTGGCGATTTTTAGGGTAAAATAATTTTATATTGTAAATTTTGGGCGAATCATTTTTAGAAAAAATGGAAATAGGCGAATCTTTTTTTTGGAAAAATCACGGAAAATTAGCCCACCTACGAATATTAGCCCCTAAAATTTTCCATGGTTCTCAGTCAGATATTTGAGTTGACTTTTGATGAATGGATTGATAAAAAATATATAAATGTTTTCAAATAAAATTAACTATCGATACATGAACTCGCCCTCTTAGATCATTCAAAGTCTCAATCAAATAGATGAAGGAGCGCCACTCTAGGGGACACTACAAGCTTCGCCCACTCTGATATGGGTCATACACCATCACTAAGGTTGTAAGTGACAATTATTTAGAGCTCAAGGTTCCACAGTTCCTTTTCCTACACCTAGTATTCAATGTGTACCGGTTACAACCATACTTTCCCCCATTCTTGGACAAATCTGACATTATGGGGTAGCTGACACCAATATAGCTCAACCCAAGGTTTATCAAACAAGCTACGACTAACATCATGGAAACACAGTTCAAGAATACTCACTAGCTGAGGATCCAACTATATCGAGCTTTCAAAGCAGGCTAACTCCATCACCAGGGCAGGTGGCTCACGAGGGACGAGGTTCAACATAAATTTCCTTACCTCATGAAAGCTCTCCATGAAATGGGGAAAATTGCTTCCTAAGGGGGGAATACTAATCCAGGTGGATATTGGTGTCCACCCACCTATTCCATGTAGACCTCAAGTTGGTTTCATCATTTTCCTTGATTGTCAAAGAATTTACTTTTTTTAGCATTTTTTCGGGTCCTAAACTTCCAGAGTTGTTTTGACCCCCTAACCGACATATTTTCAGGTCTCCAACAAACCCATATCCATAGGAAAGGTCCTGTCACAAATATTGTAGCACTTATAGAGGCCTTTCTAGCAAGGTATTGTATGCATCAAACAGAGATCATATGACTAAGTTACGACGATGGGAATCCAGTTGCCCAACTAATCCCAACGAGCCCCACAAACTCTTTGTGTTCCATCTCCTAGGATTATTTTTTTGGTTTTCTAAGGTTTCCCTTTATCGTTCAATAATAAAAAAGGCCCTTAAGCCTCATTGTAACACAGTTCACAGGCATGTATCTACCACATCTCTTCTCAGGGATAAGCTTCCATCGCCCAAACTAGTTTATTTACATTCTATATGTAATCATTTTCCAGTTCTTTGATGTTGATGAAATTAAGATTTATTTGTGTTGCATATTTTTCTTTATGTTTATATTTGTATGTTGTTTCATTCCTATATAATTCTGGATCATCCAACTATCAAACGCCAGAATACACA
Organism: Pinus albicaulis; assembly: GCA_034641835.2. Classification (NCBI taxonomy): domain Eukaryota; kingdom Viridiplantae; phylum Streptophyta; class Pinopsida; order Pinales; family Pinaceae; genus Pinus; species Pinus albicaulis. The sequence goes on from CM076576.1 coordinate 606,635,374, forward strand.
CACTACACCACAGAAGGCATTCCCATACTTCAATTTTTCAACCATCATTGGAGGATGAGGAAGTATCTTCACCTCCTCACTCGAACAATATAAAACAATTTCCTCAAACAATTTCCTCCCATCTCAGTAACCCTACAAATTAATACACCTCGTAGAACACAATCTGAGGTAGTGAAAATAAAGTCCTTCTACAATTCACCCCTGGGAATGAGCCAAGAGTTCATTTGGGGATACCTCCAAGGCATCGAATGAAACCATAGTAGCACCCCCATCAAGGACACATAAGATAAAATTAGTATCTGTGTTATATAAATTTATTTATAGATACTTAGTATTTTAAGTTCTAAATCAATAAATTGATAAAATATGGGTTATATTTTAGAGAAGAAACTACATATCATTGTGGGAATAATGAGAATATTTATGATTTATTTTAATTTTCCATAATTGGATTTTCTTGTATGTTTCATATGTTTATTCCATAAATAATAATTTGTACATGTACCTCTAATAATTACTCCTAGCAAACCCCTGATTGGGGTGTACAGTTGTCAGTATGAAATCTTGGAGGTGGCAACTTGGCATGCGCTCCCACTACTTGCAATTAATACCATTAAACATGGATTGTCAGTTCAGTTGGGTGAAGTGTGCAAATGCCCGGATTGGAATGATGGCGCAGACAGGACAGGCTGTATGGACAGGATGCGGAAAGCTAGCTTCGTATAAGGTATGTGCTTTCCCTCCACCCATTCACTCTTTCATGCACAATCTATTGCATGCAATAGACTGGAGGCGACAGCGGAGGCGACCCAACGATTTTCAGCCCAGCAATTGTTCGATCCTGAAAGGGTATGTTACAGTCATTCTCTCAGCTCTTCTGATGACTTTTGAAGAAGGTTTGTTTTGTTTTCAGTTTAATCAAGTTATTTTGGGTCTGAGGAAGAATTTTCTATGGCTTAACCCTGAAAGGAATCCTATTCCTCCCTGTTTTCGAGACCCATGCAAGTGCTCTCTCCTCGCTCTATACCCCGGTCGAATGTATGGTAGTATAACCCTCAAACCTATTTTCTATCATTGCTGCATCCAATGGTATATAGGGAGTCACTTAACAATGTGTTGGCTAGATTTCCAAATCCAGGCTTGTCTTCGTCTCAATTTACATTTATGCAATCACTGTCATGCAATTTTACCTCTCTGTTTTGGTTCTAAGAGCGTAATTTTCTGGACCTTTTCTGTTTATACCACTATGACGAAACCTAGAGGAGTTCTGGGTAAACTTAGGAAGAAGATAGGGAGTCTTTGGATTGTATCCAATTATACCGGTCTGCTCCTCTGCCTGCTTAATTCGATTCCTAGACATAATATTTTCTATCCTCTGTCTATTTCGCAAAGTCGTCCCACAAATCTGGGCAGTAAGCTTGCCTGCTCTTGTAAGAGGTATGTTAACTTATGGAATCACATGATTTATATGGTCACTCAGCCAGCCAGTCAAAGCTCTGATTATTTGTATCAGCGGTATAGTAAAGTCAAGGGGATGGGGCTCCTGTGCCTGTATGGTACTCCGACAATCAAGGTTAAGGAATGGTGCATACTCTGTATTAATATAACTCCTCACATATTTGCAGTTCAATTTTGTATGTCAGTGCTTTTACAAAAGACCCATCTTGCAATGGGAAAACGATGCCAAAGGGCCGTTCCCACCAAAGGAAAGCAGCATGCTCAATTAGAACTCGGGGCCAAGAAAAGGGGTCACAAAACTAATCTGGAACACCTGGAAACACTTGCCGCAAATTATGTCATAGGCAATTCCTCTGAAGTTTGCCATGACATTTGTGGGTGGGAAAAGGAAATTCAGATGGAACCTAAAGATAATGAGGCAGACGCCGAGATCCTCGATTTCATTACAAATCTAGGCCATACTCGTGGACGCCTTACATTGTTCAATCAGACTGTCCAGAATTACTGGATAGTAAAATGTTTGATTGCAAAAGCTTTACAGAGTAACCAATCAGTTCATGACAAGACAGAACTAGTTAAACCAGACCTCTGCACTCAGGCTCAGCTTTTCGAGATTCAGGACCAGCAGCAGCATATTAAGATAACACAATACCAGGCAGCAGATCGAGTAAGCTGACTAGATGATAAAGTGGGCCGCATGGAGAAAATCCTCCAAAAGATCCTTCAGTAGCTCCAACAAGCAGAAATGCCTGGGTCCAATGTCAAAGACCCTGCTCCAGTCTCATCATCTGATGGATATAAGATTTAGATTTTAGATTTTGATGGTTTTTTGTTAAATATGAACTTTTATTATCTGTTATGAATGTACAAACTGAAGTAGTAGAATAGTTAGCTCAGGAGAACTCTATACGTATGAGACAATTTCAGTACTGGGATGCTCATCATGCTTTTAGATGGCCAACAGACCTAGTTTCCCTCGGGCAGGTTGAGGTCAAAGACTGATTTTTATATTTTGTAGCCTGTCTTTTAAATATAAATAAAAATGGTAAGGTCCCACCGAATTTACAAAAAAAAAAAAATTAATCCTAGCAAAAATATTTTTCTTTTTTTCCAAAATTGTAATTGCAACTAAAATGTCATTAGATGTAGAAAATAAGTTGATTAAAAAAATTTAAAAATATCTATCACAACATTTTGATATAAAGGATAAATCATTGTAACAACAATTTGACATGAAGGATAATTTACATATACATTACTCTTTAGGCATTCAGATAAAGAGGGAAAGGAAGATGAAAAGACATTGATTAATAAAAATAAACATGCAATGAAACTTATTGAAAGGTTCAACATACATGAGTGGAAATCGTTATCTAATTCAATAAAACAACCTGCTAAGTTTACATTGAATATCTTTAAAAAAAAAGTGAACACCCTATATAGATAACTTGTGAGAGTTTGAAACTAAACCAAAATAAGATCTAGTATTGCATACTCCCTAAGTATAGTAAGCCAATTATTGACTAAGAAACATTAAAGTAATTAAAACGTTGTGAAGAGAGAAATATATATCAAAAATAAATATAAAATTAGCTATTTAAATTAAAATAAATATAAATTTAGCTATTTTAATAAACTAATAATTTAATAATTTAACCGTTAGATTTGTAAATTATTTAATATTATATTTTGAAATATTTAAATAATTATCATGGAATGAAAGTAATAAGAAATAAAATGTATCACACAATATGAAAACACATTAAATGTAAAAATTATTATCATATATCATGAAAACACCTTAAATATTATTAACATTGTTTTGTAGGAGAAAAAAAATCTTATTTTATTATAATACATATGAAAACATGCTTAATATATTTATTAAGCTTTAAAAAAATTATAATATTTAAAAATGTGTTTCATATTATACACTATATTTCCCCATTGAAATAACATTAAAATTAAAAGATAAATGTATAACAATTATTCAATAAATGTCACTATTAACTTGTCTTAATCCATTTTTCGAAAAATTTCCATCAATAATTTCAAAGTTATTTCTATTCTCATTGTATAAACATTTAAAAGAGATCAAGGAAAAGCAATACAATATGTAAAATATATGAAGGAAAATTAGCCATACAATATTTAAAAGAGATCAAGGAAAATCAGTCATGGAAAATATTAGGGGCTGATATTCATAGGTGGCTAATTTCTATAGTTTTTTCAAAATAAAAAATCAACAATTTACATTTTTTATAAAACATATTGGCCCAAATTTTACAATGCAATATTATTTTAAATTTAAAATCAACAACATTATATAAATACTATATATAAATTCATTTTAAATTTGAATATTTTAACAAATATATCAATAAAAGTTTTATAGTTTGCATATTAGATCCTAGTTTTAAACTTCAAGATAATATTCCATCCTTAAAATTTTCTGTGAAACCAAACATAGACAACTAATCTAAACCAGAGTCTACTTTTTTTTTTTTAATCCATAACTCACCACTTCATCATAATAGAAAAAAGAAAGCTACTCAATCCATGAATACAAAACTACAAAACAAACATGTCCAAACGTGATAATCTTCAAGTCTCCACAAAATTTTGACATCACAAAGAAAGTTTCATCATAATATCAGAACGAAAGCTACAAGATCCACGAATACCAAACTACAAAACAAACATGTCCAAACATGATAATCTTCAAGTCACCACAACATTTTGACATCACAAAGAAAGTTCGTCGAAATAGCATGAGGAATTGCTGCAATTAACTCCCAACAATCGCTATGAATAAGCAGTGTCAGCAGTCCACAATTCAATCAATTTTCTAGTAGGGAAGGACAAGTAGCAGGATTTTCAATCTGCAAGCGTTTTCACACAATCCACTGTTGGAACGGGGTCTCCTAAAAAGCTACGAAACTGACCCATTTTGGTTATTTTTATTTAGTATAGCGTAGGGGATTTGGGGTGGGTCAAAGCCCTGAAAAGCATTATAATGGGGTTAAAGGGTAAACTAGGGGTCCAAAAACCATGGGTTGTGGACCATAGGAATGTTAAAGATAGATTTTTATAAATAGAGAGGGATTTCGGATTGTAAGAGGTAAGAATTGGCTAAGATGTTAATGCGATCTATTGCGTAAGCGATCTGTTAGGGTTTTTGTCGAACAAACTCCTGTTGGCTGTGTGCGCAGGTTGGGAAGGGAATTGTAAGGGTAACGAATGGAAGGATATGCAATATTGTTGGATCTGAATCTGTGAGTACTATTGAGTGGATTGCTGCTAATTACTATGTTGTGCATTTCTCTGTCTTTGCGCTGCAAAGGTCTATATATTGAATGATTGAATATATTCTTCTTTAGTTATATTTTGCTACGGAAGTCTGTGTATTGAAGTAAATCTAGATCTGTTCTGTTCGGATATATAATGCTGTATTAAGGTTATGAGAATCATAGAATTGTAGATCTAGTGCACGTGGATGAAACTAGACCTATACTTGATCCTGCGCGGAGATAACCTGAGCAGAACACAACCTTGCTTGCCTTACCCTTCCTTTCTCAGGGTGCGGAAACCTGGTTCTAGCACCCACCCATACTACTTTGGGTGAGACTGTGACCTGCGCAACCAGGTCACTACCGAAAGGGCCAGTAGTATAGGGGTTTGTTGGCAAACCTTGCACACTGAACCTGGGTCAAGACCCCTCAAGCCAAGAAATGGTTCTGTTGCCAGGACCTGAAGAGATTTGAGAAAGGGATCGGGTAATGACAAGAGAATACTGGAACCCTAAAATAAAAGAGATCGGGGACTGGTTTGAAAGGCAGATCCAGGAGTTTACAGTAAGAGAAAACCAAAGAGAAGAATTAATGGTGGAAAGGTGGAAGAATAGGTACGTTCTTACTGAAAGCTATGAAATATTCTTTGTAACCTTTACAATTGAGCTTTAGGAGTGGCTGGCCAGGCTGGTAGAATTCCAGAAGTGCTGGAAGGATGAGCGAGTCATTCTGTGGACTCCCGATCTTCTTGAACAGCTGGAGAGAACCGATAACACTATTACACGCACAGTGGATCACTGGGTGGATAGTGTGTTGGGAGGCTTTGTGATAAAGTTTTCCATTGACCAATATGTATCATACTCTGAGGCAAAGAGATGATTCTTCAAATGATTTGGAGGTAAGTTTCTGAGGACATTACTGTTACTGATCAAGAAGTTTCTGTGCGAAAAGAGAATTTTGTGCAGCCATACAGACTGAATGACCTTGGATCCAGACAGGAGTGCGACACGCAGTGGTAAGTATTATCGGACCAACCTTGACGGGGGAAGGGCCGCCTATATCCCAATTTAGGAACCATCCACATCACCACCTAGGGCACCTAGGGGTAAGAACTCACCTATAATGTCATCCCTGGAAAGTGATATGGATGCACATCTGAAACTACCTACCTTCAAGGGGGTAGGATATGAGGACATGGATCGATTTTGGTTCATTGTAGACTCTATCTGGACTACGCACAACGTGTCAAGCACTACAATCGAAAGGGCGCAACTGTCCTTAGCCTTCAAAGATAGGGCACTGGACTGGTATATGTGATATGTTGCCCAGAATGGGACCGCTTCCATTCAAGATATTAAGAATGATCTGAAGCAACAATTCAGCAAACCAAAGTCCTATTCCCAGTTAGTGGCGGATGTAAAATACTTCATACAGGGTGCATCTGAGTCAATGTGGGAGGTGGATCAGTGGCTGAAGAAGATGATTAGGGAAGGAGGGTTCGAGTATGATGATGGACAACATACGAATGGTTCATCACCATGTTGCTACCTCACTTGCACACGCCAATGAATCATTAGACCTTCGAATCGAAAGAGAAAGCTGTAGAAGACGCTATCAAGTTAGAAGCTTCTCCCAGGGAGGATGCCTCGGTAGGAGTCCAACAGATCCAGGAACAACTTGGAGATATGCACCTAGAGATAAAGAACCTATGAAAACATCAAGGAAAATACATCTGCGCAAATCTCTAGTGTATAAGTTGCCGAGTGTCTGGTCACACAAAGGATCAGTTCCCTCTACTGACTGATTATATCCAAGATGGAGGACCTAGCCCGCTATGCCCAGGGGTAAGTAGGGAGCCTGCCCTGTTGCGACCAGGATCAAGTGAATCTGCGCTATGGTGCGATGATTGTCAGATAGCAGGCCTTCACGATACGAACCATTGTCCTTAGCTGGGTGCATATGTCCCAGAGCTAAAACAACAATGGTGCTAATTCTGTCGATCTATAGGACATGACCAGTGGAATTGCCGAACATATGACCTGATGATAGATCACTCGAACTTATATCGGGTAAAATCAGACCCTGCGTCGCCCAGACTAACTATGCACTTTGGAGGACCCCTGGCCCAAGGCAGAGGAGGCCAAGGAGGAAGCACAGGCCGAGGACCAGGCTAGGTGACCTGTTATAATTGTGGAGAAATAGGGCATTTTTCTAGAGAATGCCCTAATCCCACCTGACCGCCATGTAAATACTGCAAACAACTGGACCATGAGGTAGAAGACTGCCTGATCTTAATAGATAGAATGTAGGAAAAGTAGCCTACCCCTACATAGAACGTATAGAGGGTTAAAACTGAAATAAGAGAATCAGATCCAAGTTTAAAGCTCATAACATGTAGTGGGCGGGAAACTAAGGAAATCAAAGAGGTACCCTGTGAAGAAAAGACACTATCAGCAGCCCCTGCGCAATTTCAGAGCACGGAAGAAATTGATACCTTCTTGAAGGTGTGTCTGAAATTACTCAGGAATCTGCAGGCCATAAGAAACCTCCTGGCTTTAATGAACACCTATGCAGCTCAGCCCACCTTGATCCTGGAGACCAAGGATGTGCAAAAATTGTACATCTGTAAGAAATGAATAGCGAAAGAAATGCAGTTAACTGCACAAATCGGGGACTATGAAACGGATCAGGTTATATTGGATCTTGGATCAGATGCCAATGTTTTACCTAAGCAAACCTGGCAACGAATGGGGAAGCCCAAATTGGAGTGGTCCACTATCTAGCTACACATGGCGAACCAATAGAAAATCATTCCCTTGGGTAGGTTACCAAAGGTTATGGTTGACGTTGCAGGGGCAAGGGTCCTAGCTGACTTTGAAGTAATTGAAATAGTTGAAGATGTGAACCCCTACCCTGCGCTCCTCGGAAGAGATTGGGAAATGGACATGGGAGGCATTATTAGCTTAAAGAAACAAGGCATGGTGTTTGAAAGCGAAAGCACCCGTGTCATAGTACCCTTGGATCTCGTGGAAGGTGCTCGATATATTAAGCCTATCCACATGAAGGAAGAATTAGATCATATCTATAAGATCACTACGCAAGATGAAGATCAGGTTAACCCCACAGATGAAGGGTTGCTCCGTTGGGAAAAGGACAGTCAATGCTTTTCTGACTCTGATGAAGAGCTGGAGAACTGGTAGAGCTGGCTGCATGAGGTTTCGGCACTTCACAACCTTCAGACCGTCAAAATTTTCCATTGCATCTCTACCATGGAACGAACCTTTCCTTGCCAAGAGGCCACAGATGACACTTCGAAGCTTGCGAAGCCAAAGGGGTCCACGAAATATAGGTCCGAGGCACTACCACTAACTCGATACGAAGCACCTACGCAGGAGCTTGTCTCCCCTGCTCAGATGAACTAATAGATTAGGGTAATCCTGCATATCGATACCGCCTTAGCTAGATGGGCCCGAAAATCAGCCGAACTACGTGCTGACCTGCTCGCTCAAGGATGCGCTTGGCCCTTGCCCAACCAGATTATGGACCTAGCTCCAATCATGAGTATCCAGGAGAATTTACGGATGACTGAAGAATTAAATCACCTATGGACATCTTACGCAGCTATCCTGCACAAAATTGATCCTTCCACGATCGACATAACTGCCTTGAAAAGACTCCTGATAAACTTAAAGGCTCGCTGTGTGTTAATCGTCCGTTGAAGTACGAAAGGACCTCCAACATGTCAGCCACACTCTAACAGCACGACGACATGACCTTGGATACAAAAGAAGAATATCTGCTCATCCAGACTTAATGCGAAAAGACACTTACAAACGGAGGCAAAGGGTGGTAGATTATCAATATCACCATTTATGATCAAGGGTACGCACCACATACGACCTACATTTCCATTAAGTGACTTCGATTGGGGCACGAATGGCTGGAAGAGGATGGCTCAGGCTATTTATTCAACTATCAAGTGGTATTGGCTACCTACCTTACGTTTCTTTCTACTTATTTCTACAATTCATGTCGCTCGTCTCTCCAATATGGACCCCAACACACAGGAGGAACAGATAAAACGGTCGGAAGAAGCTAAGTTCAACAATAGGAGTGCACGAAGGCCGACTGGAAGGATTAGCTGTGAACCAAGTTTGGCAGGAACTCTGCGGTATTGAAACCTGCTACGACATCTTTGCCTTTTCCAGGCCCCACCCACTAGAAGAAACATATGTTTACTCCCCCAAATTGTCACTTCTGAATCGAGTTTTGGGGACATACAAGTTGACTTAGCATAGCTCTCTACTATAGAACTACGAAGCCTGTCAGCCAGCGTACTGCAAGAGGTACACCGCCGCGGCCAAGAAAGACACAAGCAGTATGACCTGACCCCGGAAGAACGCGCCAAGTGAATTTTCGTGGTCACTAACACCACACACACTATTCAGGAACAACTAGTGCAGGGAACCCAATAGTTTTAAGAGGCTACGTAGCTATGGAAGAAAGCACTGCACCATCCCACACTTCAGCATGTCCAAAGAGAGTTGACACAGGTAAAAGATGCTCTAGATCGACTTCGGGACTCCATACCTCCCCCCGGCCACGCGCAGTGCCTAGCCGCCATGCACTAGATTTAGGACCTTCGTCACTCCAAGAAGGTTGAGTACAAAAATTTGAAACCATGGACTGATGCTGCACTCCGGCTTGCACATGATGCGTAGTCTGCGATTTCATGTCTCCACCGGTTGTTGGAACGCATTGGTCTGGATCTCGAGGGGCCTACTTCTCTGACAGTGATCAACATCACGCAACACATAGCAGCTCGAAGAAAGGAAGGGATTCCACCCCTCCATCGCTCCCTGGCTACCTTACACGCGTAGATTGAAGGCAAACCACCAAAGTGACTCTGGACGAATCACAAGAGTGTTGGGGGGGCTGTTGGAATGAGGTCTCCTAAAAAGCTATGAAACCTGCCCATTTTGGTTATTTTTGTTATATTTAGTATAGCGCAGGGGTTTTGGGGTGTGTCAAAGCCCCAAAAAGAATTTTAATGGGGTTAAAGGGTAAACTAGGTGTCCAAAAACCATGAGTTGTGGACCATAGGAATGTTAAAGCTATATTGTTATAAATAGAGAGGCATTTCAGATTGTAAGAGGTAAGAATTGGCTAAGCTATTGGTGTGATTTTTTGTGTAAGTGATCTGTTGGGGATTTTGGGGAATGGACTCCTGCTGGCTGTGTGTGCGGAGATCCTAGTCCAGCTGTGTGCGGACCCTGCTGTTGTGTTCGCACGTTGGGAAGGGAATTGTAAGGGTAACAAATGAATAAATATGAAAGATTGTTGGATCTGAATCTCTGAGCACTATTTATTTGATTGGTGCTAATTACTATGTTATGCATATCTCTGTCTTTGCACTGTAAAGGTCTATATATTGAATGATTGAATATATTCTGCTTTGGTTATATTTTGTTGCGGAAGTCTGTGTATTGAAGTAAATATAGATTTGTTATGTTTGGATATATAATTTTTTGTTAAGGTTATGAAAATAATATAATTGTAGATCTAGTGCATGTGGATGCAACTAGACCTATACTTGATCCTGCGCAGAGATAACCTGAGCAGAACGCAGCCTTGCTTGCCTTACCCTTCCTTTCTCAGGGTGTAGAAACCTAGTTCTAGCACCCACCCATACTACTTCGAGGGAGACTGTGACCTGCGCAACCAGGTCACTGCCGAAAGGGCCGGTAGTATAGGGTTTTGTTCGCAAAACTTGCACACCGAACCTGGGTCAGGACCCCTTAAACCAACATCCACGTAAAATCCAGAAGCAGAGTACTGTGGCCATAAATTTGCATTATTTCATTACCCACCTCCTTTGACTTAACTTTTTCCCATAGGCGCAGACCACAACTTTTTTTTTTAGCTCTTAAGTCTTTCACTACAATGTTAAAACCCCACCGATGCAATATCTAGCAGGATCCACACTTACCTCCACCACAATTTACAAAACCCATAAATCATTTGTATTCCTCATTTCCCTTTGATTTGTGCATTTTTCACTTACCGTGACTTACCACATCGCCGCACGCACTTCAAAAATCTTAAGCCTTAACCTTAAGCCTTGACCATATGTTATGTTTCCACTGATGCGATCTTGGTGGGAACCACATATCCTTACAACATCGTCTTTCCGCTTATCCCTTTTTTTTTGCTTACAGCACTTATCGCATTTAAGCCACATCATGCCCGCAGTTTGTAATGTTTAACCCTTACCTTTCCACCATCCACAAGTTATGTTAATTTTGTTGCGATGCAATTGTTCTATCGCACATCGCAACCGCAACGTTTTACACTTACCATATATTGCCCGCAGGCTATCTTATTTGAGCCACGATGCGATCGTGCCACGCACATCGCAATCACAAACATTTTATGGTTTCCATTAAAGTTTTTGCAAGCAATGTTATTTGGGTTTCGATGCGATAATGCCGCATCATATCGCAATCACTAAAGGTTGAGTTTACCATTAAATGCCAGTTGGGTATTTTATTTGGGTTGCGACACGATGTGATTTTAGCACCAAATTGCATAAAATTTTCGATCCAGATTTTATGGTTTTGTACGCATTTTTCGTGTAGAAACAGCAGAAACAAAGCAAAGGACGTTTTTGGTTGTTGCACATCCATTCATTATCAAATATGCATTGGTAGTGCTATTATTTTTTCATGCTTCGGCCATTTTTTTGTATAAATAATATAATTTCCATAGGTTTATAGAGTTGCATAGAAACATAATTTTTGTTCCTCTCTTGTGTTTGTACACTGCCTGTATGTGAATTTTTATTTCTACATTATTGTGCATTCTTTGTGTTGTGGGGGAAGCATCCATTTGTTATTATTTGTTCAATATTCTCAACATGGTATCAGAGTGGGTCTAGGCTCTCAGTGAAAGAATCATGATTCCGCTCTTTACTAAAGAAGTTGTAAGATTGATTTAAGAAGCGGATTTCTCCAGCAGTGAGAAAGCTTTTATAGAAGTGAGAAAGCTTCTATTTTACACAGTCAAGTTAATTGTTCATTTACACAGTCACAATGGCAGCAGCAGGCAGAACCCTGAAAAATCCACAATTACCACAGTTCAATGGTAAAAATTATGACTATTGGGCCATTACAATGAGGGCTCTGTTTTCTTCACAAGATATATGGGAGCTGGTGGAAAATGGATTTCCAGAACCAGCAGATGCAGTAGCGCTTAATGCTTTGACAACCATAGAAAGAGACTTGTTGAAAGATAATATAAAGAAGGACTCCAAAGTCATCTTCTAAATATTCCAAGTTGTAAATGAGAGTATTTTACCAAGAGTTGCAGCAAAAACAAAGTCCAAGGAGGCATGGGATATTCTCAAGGAAACCTATCAAGCCATGGAGAAGGTGAAGATAGAAAAATTATAAATGTTGAGGAGAGATTTTGAAAATCTCTGTATGAAAGAGTTTGATAACATAGACTCATTTGTCACATATGTGATTGGGTTCTTTACCCAGATAAGGTCTCATGGAGAGACACTTGAGGAAAGGAGAATAGTGGAGAAAACCTTAAGAACTCTACCATCGATATTTGATGCCATAGTAGTGGCCATAGAAGAGACAAAGGATCTCTCAAAATTTTTAGTGGATGAGCTTCATGCATCACTGATGTTTCATGAACATAGACTCAATAGAGCAACGAACTCCTCATTCGATCATGCATTCAAGAAACAAATGTCTTTTGGTCGAGGTAGAGGTTGAGGAATATCAAACTACCGAGGAAGAGGAAGAAGCCCACACAGAGGTGGAAGAATCAGCCCTGCAAGCACAAATGGAAGGGGCAGCAACCAGAATCAAAGTGAAGGCTCAAGCCAAAATCAAGCACAAGGACAGAGGTATGATAAATCTCATGTCCAATGTCATTATTGTAAAAATTATGGACATTATCCCAATGAATGTAGAAAGAAACAAAATGATATGGGTAATATACCTACTATAAATTTTACAAGAGAAAATCAAAACCAAGGAAATGTGCTTTTAAATTGTAATGTAGCACAAGAAAAACAAGAAAATGTATGGTTCTTAGACTCAGGTTGTAGTAACCATATGACTGGAAACATAGCAATGTTTTCAAATCTATATGAAAGTGTGAAATATGAAGTAACAACAGGGACTAATAGCAAGGTCTCTTTCATGGGGAAAGCAAGAGTATCAAGAATAATAAGGAAGGGAGAAAATAAGTTTGTGCCAGATGTCTATTATGTACCTGTCCTAAAATGTAACCTTCTAAGCATTGGAAATCCAGTGAATAAGGGCTACAATGTGTTTTTTAAGAATGATGTGTGTACAATAATGGATATACCTCCAACTAAAAGGGTCATTGTAGAAGTGCATATGATAATCAATAAGATGTTTCCTCTCAAGGTCAGAACATACTTGAAGGAAGGAGGTGTTGTAGCAGAAGTGACACAAGATATATTTAAGGAATAAGTGAAAGATGAAAATGGGTTACGGCATTTGAGATTTGGAAATCTCAATTTTGGAGGTTTGAACCTGTTTCATAGAAAAGGGATGATAAAGGGATTACCACTCATATAGAAGCGAGACAGCCTATTCGAAGGCTGCATCTTGGGAAAACAACACAAAGAATAATTTCCAACAAGAAAGAGTATAAGGGAAAAGGCACCCTTGGAGATTGTCCACTTAGATTTGTGTGGACCAATGCAAATTCAAAACTTAGCTGGCATTCATTATGTTTTGAAATTTATAGATGATTACACAAGGAAGACATGGGTTTATTTTTTAAAATATAAAAGTGAAGTGTTTGAACAGTTCTACCACTTCAAAGCTCTTGTTCAGAAGAAAAGTGGGCACTACATAAAAGTGTTGAGAACTGATAGAGGTGGAGAGTATATCTCCAAAAACTTCCTACATTTCTGCAGGGAGCATTACATACATAAGAAGTTTACCACAAGGTATACACCACAACAAAATAGGGTTTCATAAACAAAGAATAGGACCATCATGGACATGGTCAGAAGTATGTTGAAGGCAAAGCATTTTCCAAATGAGTATTAGGTAGAAGCTGCAAATTATGCAGCTTATATTTTAAATAGATGTCCAACCAAAGCTATTATGAACAGAGTTCCAGAAGTAGCATGGAGTGGAACAAAGAAGTTTGTCACTGACATGAGAGTATTTGAATGTGTGGCATATGCACATGTCCCGGATAAATTAAGGAAGAAGTTGGAAAACAAGGGAGAGAAGTGTATTTTTGTTGGATAAGTGATGAATCCAAGGCCTACAAACTCTATAATCCATCAACCAAGAAAGTTATAATCAGTAGAGATTTTCGGTTCATTGAAGAAGATGCTTGGGATGGAAGTTTACATAAAACTGTAAATGTGAAGACATGTGTTTCACATGAAGATAAAGAGGAATTTATTGCCGAAAATAATCCCTCAACGGTGACTCCTCCTCCACCTACACAAGCTCAACAGAGCACACCACAAGCAAGCAAAATGATAACAATGAAGATCAAGGAAGTGCTTCTCCAAGCACACCACATGGATCTGCAACTCCCTCGAGTTTAAATGGAACTCCTAGCACACCAAGAAGACCAAGATTCAAAAATTTGAGTGAAATTTATGAGCAAGAATAAGTAAATAATAATACTAATCCGAATTACTTATTTTCTGTATTTTTTCATGTTGATGATCAAATCCATTTTGAAGATGCAGTAAAAGAAGAAAAATGGATTCAAGCAATGAATGAAGAAATTGGAGCAATAGAAATGAATGATAATTGGGTGTTAGTAAACCTCCCACAAGGTAAAGAAGTCATTGGAGTAAAATGGGTCTATAAGACCAAAAGCAATTGAGAAGGAAAAATAGAAATACACAAAGCAAGACTTGTTGTCAAAAGCTACACGAAGCAACAAGGAAGAGACTATGAAGAAACCTTTTCACGATTTGCAAGGATGGGGAAAATGAGGATAGTGTTGTCCATAGCAGCACAAAAAAAGTGGAAATTTTATCAAATGGATGTAAAGTTATAATTCTTGAATGGAGTTTTGAAAGCGGAGGTGTATGTTGAACAAAATCCTGGCTATGACATAGAGGGCCAAGAGCACAAAGTATGTAAGTTGAAGAAAGCTCTTTATGGGCTGAATCGAGCACCAAGAGCATGGTACAATAGGATTGATGCTTACCTTATGGATAATGGGTTTGACTAGTGTTATGGTGAACCCACACTCTACCTAAAAGAAATTGATGGTAAAATCATTATTGTTGCTTTACTTGTAGATGATTTAATTTTTACAGGCAATGATGTTTCTCTCATTACTAATTTTAAAGTAGTCATGAAGAGTGAATTTGAAATGACTGACTTGGGTTTATTGAGATATTTTCTGGGCATTGAAGTAAAGGAAAATGAAAATGGAATTTTTATTTCCCAAGGAAAATATGTTGCAAAAGTTTTAGAGAGGTTTAACATGCAAAATAGTAAAGCAGCAGCAACTCCAATTGTCATGGGGTTAAAATTAAGCAAAGAAGACTACAACAAAAATGTTGATCTGACATTGTACAAGAGCATAGCTGGCAGTATAATGTATTTGACTACAACTCATAATGATATTATGTATGATGTAAGTTTAATTTCCAGACTCATGGACACACCAAAGGAAACACATTGGCAATAAGGCAAGAGAATATTGAGGTATGTTAATGGAACAACGAAGTATGGTGTTCTATACTCCTCAACTGATAATTTTAAATTAATTGGTTACACTGACAGTGATTGGGCTAGAAGTGTAGATGATAGAAAGAGCACATCTCGGTATGTGTTTCATTTGGGATCGGGAGCCATTTCATGGGATTCTAAGAAGAAACCAATAGTTGCATTATCAACATCAGAAGCTGAGTATGTGGCAGCAATAGGAGCATAATGTCAAGTAGTATGGATGAGAAGGATGTTGAGATATTTGTGTCATGAACAAGATAAAGGAACCACAATTTATTGTGATAATAGCTCAACAATTACATTATCAATGAATTATATTATCCACAAGAGAAAAAAGCACATAGATGCCAAATATCCTTTTATAAGAGAATTGGTTAACAATGGTGATATTTTTTAGCATCATTGCAGGACAAAGGAACAATTGGCCGATATCCTCATAAATCCGTTGGGAAAGAGAAGTTTTGATTATCTGAGACAGTGTCTAGGAATGACTAATGGCGACAATTGTAATTAAGGGGGAGTGTTGGAACTAACTCCCAACCATCGCCATGAATAATTAGTGGTAGTAGCCAACACTTCAATCAATTTTGTAGCAGGGAAGGGCAAGCAGCATAATTTTCAATCAGCAAGCGTTTTCACGCAATCCATGCAAAATCCAGAAGCATAGTACTGCAGTCATAACTCAGTGTTATTTCTTTATCCACTGCCTTTGACTTACCTTTTTCCCACAAGAGTATCCCGCAATTTTTTTTTTAACTCTTAAGCCCTTCGCCACAATTTTAAAACCACGCTGATGTCGATATCTGGTGGGATCCACACTTACCTCCATCACAATTTGCAAAACCCATAAATCCTTTGTATTATGCATTTCCCCTTGATTTGTGCACATCTCACTTACCATGACTTACCGCATCGCTGACCACACTTGGAAAATCTTAAGCCTTAACCTTAAGCATTCACTGTATGTTATGTTTCCACCAATGAGATATCGGCAGGACCCACATATCCTTACCACATCGTATTTCCACTTATCCCTTTGCTTTTTTCTTACTGCACTTACCATATTTTAGGTCGCATCATGCCCATAGTTCGCAATGTTTAACCCTTACTTTTTTGCCACCCACAAGTTATGTTAATTGCATTGCGATGCAATAGTGCTATCACACATCACAACCGCAATGTTTTACACTTACCATATACCACCCGCAGGCTATCTTATTTGAGCCATGATGTGATCGTGCCATGCACATCGCAATCACAAACCTTGTATGGTTTTCGTTAAATTTTTCACAAGCAATGTTATTTGGGTTGCGATGCGATAACGCCACATCATATCACAATCGTTGAAGTTTGAATTTTCCATTAAATGCCCGTTGGGTATTGTATTTGGGTTGCAACATGATGTGATTTCACTGCCAAATTGAATAAACTTTCAGATCCAATTTTTTTGGTTTTGTACATTGTTTTCTTGTTGAAATAGTAGAAACAAAGAAGAGGATGTTTTTGGTTGTTGCACGTCCGTTTCACATCAAATATGCACTGATAGCATTAGGTTTTCAGGCTTCAACCATTTTTTGTATAACTAATGTAATTTCCATAACTTTATAGAATGGAATAGAAACAAAAGTTTTGTTTCTCTCTTATGTTTTTACACTGCCTATATGTGAATGTTTATTTCCACATTATTATACATTCTCCGTGTTGTGGGGGAAGCATCCCTATGTTATTTTTTGTTCAATATTCTAAACATGAACATCTAGTTACATTGCACCTGCCATGCAAAAACAACATTTCAAAATACATCAAAAGTACATGGAAACAACCGACTTTAATTATTTTCAAGAAAAACACGGTCCCTACTAGCAAGAACCCAAGAAAACAATGCCCAATTCTTTGATAATGCTAACTAGAATGAATAAGAGAGAGCATATTTCCATAGAAAATATTTTTCGTAACGTGTCATATGGTTTCACAAGAAAATAATTTTGGCAATCGATATCATATATTGTCAATGGTTCAGAGGGAAACAGTCTGCAGTTATATTCAAGCTATTTTTTTTGTTATGGTTTTGTTCCTATGGGTTGATTTGTAAGCGGGACACACTTCTTATATGTTTGGGTTTAACCTAATAGATAGTGGCAAAGCCACCATTTTTTTTATCAAATGGGTCGTCTCTCATATATTGATAGGAGCATGACTGCTATGTCGAATGCCAAGTGTTGCATGCCTGTGAAGGATGAGCAATGTATATTACTAGGACCCATGTGAAGGTCGAGAAATGTATATCATTTGACCCCTGGGATGGACGATAAATTTTTATCGGTGTCATTCCTATGAAGGCTTAGAAACATATATCATCGTGGTCCCTGTGGGAAGACAAAAGCACTATATATCATCATGATCCCTGTGGTGACAACATTTTATATCATCGTGATCCCTATGGTGAAGGTTGAAGTAATATGTATCAGTGTGACCCTGAAGTGAAGGATGGCGCATTCTATATCATTGTGACCCCTATGACGAAGGAAGAAGCATTGTATGTCATCTTGGCCCTGAGGTGAAGGACTGTAGACATCATGGAAATATTACCATGAGGCAAAGTTATGTTGGATATTTCTGCGGGTCATCAGGCATGTTTCATATTTCCCTGAGTCATGAGGCTAGGGTTTTTTACATTAGCGTGATTACTGAAGACATGGAAATATCCAAACATTGATGCCACTATGGACCTCAGATTTTACATAGGCACATACATTGAAGAATTGTTAGCCTGAGAACGAAAGTAGTGTAATCATTCGTACTGTAATAATATGGACTCATAGAGGTTTGGATGTTCTGACTTATAACGAAACAAGTATCACACAATATTCTAAGGTACATCAGGGGGGGAGTTGGTAGGTCATTATTATAGTGTGTGGGTGGCTGAGAGATTGAATTTTGGCAAGTTTCTTGTCTATTTGTTGAACGCACCTAGGAAGTTTCTTATCTATTTGTAGAATGCACTAGGACGTTTCTCGTCTATTTGTAGAACAATCCATTGGTCATTTATATTTGTAGAACACATCATTGGTGATTTTGTTGAACCATCTATTTTTATAACAATCCATTGGTCATTTTTTGGAACAAACACCGTAATCCGTTGGTCATTTTGTGGAACCCTCTTGTTTATTTGTAGACGATTTCTTGTTTATTTGTAGAAAACTCGATTGGTCATCTTGTCTATTTGTAGAACACTCCATTGGTCAGAATGTCTTGTCTATTTGTAGATCACTCCATTGGCCTTCTAGTCTATTTGTAGATCGTTTCTTGTCTATTTGTAGAACACTCCCTTGATCATTTTGTTGAACCAACACGATAATCAATTTGTCATTTTGTTGAACCATCTTGTATATTTGTAGAACACATGGTATTTTTGTGGAACCAACACCATCAACCATTGGTCATTTTGTGAAAATAACACTATTTTCTTTCTCGTGACCTTTCTCGTGACCTACACCATAATCCATTGATCATTTTGTGGAACCGACACTAGTATTTTCACTATTTGTACAATGCACCTAGGACTTGTATTAATGTCAAAAAAAATAATTGAATATATGGTTATTTATAGTTTTGTGGGTTTTTTGAGTTATTTTTTATCCAAATTGAAATCCATAAGATGATGGGTAATTTTTAATGTATCTTCCCCTTTTTGGTGTCCCATGGTTAACAAATTCTAGTGACTTGCATCGGAATCCATTAGTCATTTTGTGGGACCAATACTAGTTTCTTTCTTGTGACTTGCACCCGAATCCATTGGTCATTTTGTGGAACTAGCACTAGTGTCTCCTCTATTTCTATAATGCACCTAGGAAGTGTATTTATGTCTAACAAATAATATAATATATGGTTAATTATAGTTTTTGTCGGTTTTTGGAGTAATTTTTTATCCAAATTGAAATTCGGAAGATGTTCGGTGATCAAAGTTCAGAGGCCAATGCATCCATATAGGTTTGATAATGTATTGACACATGATTGATGAACATATCATCTTGTGTATGTTTTGAAGGTCTATAGGATGTTGTAGATGTATTGGACACATCAAGATAGCAAATTGTGAGGAAGTATTTGAGTGACCAGATTGCATTTTTGGTTGGAGCATAGTTTTAGGACAACAATATGATAACCAAGAATAGAGAATGAGATGATTTTTGTGACAATTGAGAAGTTGGTTCAAGTTGTAAGGTAGTAGTTACAGGTTGCAGGACAATATATTGGTTTCAAGTTGCATGGAAGAGACAATAATTGTGGAAGTGGGAAAGACAGTGACATTATCAATATGTATTAATTTCACACTATTACATTACTTATGATTTGATGATATATTATGATCATGGATCCGATTTGAAAATTTTATGAAATAGAGGTCCACAAGGAAGTAGAAAAATGAGGTGGGAGCCTCAATTAGGTTAGACCCTAGAGCAGGTTGGAGTCTTAATAAGGTTGGAGCCTACTCAATATCAAGTTTGGATCCTAGATCAGGTTGGAGCGTAGTTAATCTCGAGGCTAGAGGCTTTATCAAGTTGTAACCTACAATGAGAATCTACTTGCATATTCAAGGTCAAAACCTCAATCTAGTTGTACCAACCATGTGGAAGGCCCTAGGGGCACCACATCACCTTTCTAATGTCACCAAAATGATGTGTTAGGTCATGTCATCCCCTTGTGAGGGAAAATTTTAGGGGTTAATATTCAAATGTGGGTTAATATTCCATGCTTTTTCCAAAAAAAAGATTCGCCAATTTCCATTTTTCTAAAAATGAATTTGCCCATATTTTATAGAATAAAATTATTTTACCTTAAAAATCACCAATATTATATATTGTATAATATAAGCTAATTAGAAACATAAACATTTTTACAAAATTATCATCGAACATTTTAAAATTTTGATATTAGGGACTCGCAAGATTCACCAAAGTTTGCTACACTTTAAGATAAAATTCCATCGTTAAAATCTTCCTCGCCCCTTGCTTTCCATGTAATTTTATTCAAGAAATCACTCTTCGCACATCACTAGGGTTTCAATATCAACTTTTGTGGCCAATCAATTTTTGACTCATGTTAGAACTAAAACTTTGACACTTTGGCTCGATCAAAGTGTGCCACATGGCACTGCATGACTAGAGATGATGGTAGGATGTTCCCTTATTAATTATTGAGCATGTTGGTACAATATGGCACCATTCAATCATTCACCCATTCATGATTTTCCTGATATGAGAAGAGTTTTTCAACCATTAATAATGTAAAAGTTCATGCATGTTTGGCCGATATTTGATGTTGACTTAAGCACAGAGAAATGGATCCACCTAGAGGATGCACACTATTTAAAAAATTTAGTGTTTGAGAATTATGTTCCATAGTTTAAGACCTTCAGTGATGATCACCTTCAAATGAATAAAACTTCTCATCCAGGAGAAATTTTTTAGAGTGTGATATACCATTAGAAAGGTCTCAACAAGGACTATTGAAATATGTTATCTATAGACTCATTAGGATATCATAGCTTCATCAGAAGTTTAATAAACTTAAAACCTATTTTATTTCACTTGGTGAAAGCATGCAAGAGATCAGGCCGTCATATTATTGCATGGATGATATTGATGCTTCCTTAGGCACCCCCTTTAATTACACTTGTTTTCATCAATGACAACACTAGGTGTAACATTAGGCATCATGGATGTGTCTTTGATATACAACCATTGGTAAGGGATAAATTACCACAATGTGTGCTCAAACCTATGAATTAAGCTTTGTTGGTTATCATAAGAATGAAAGTATGAGGTATTAGTCATCATGGATGTGTCTTTGGACTATATCCATAGATATGGATCAAAACAACAAGAGATTCCCCTAAACCCTTTTTCCTAGGCTCAAGCATGATGAATGAATGCTCAAACATTCATTCTAAGACTTTTTGGTTATCAATGAGATCAAAGGGTTCTACGAGTGTCACCAATAGGTTAGTTGTGGATGAATAATTCTACTAATTTATAGCCATGGTCATAGGAGGCGAATAATGGTCCATGCGTCTTAAATGATGTTTGTTAATCTTAATTTCCTTAAACAACACATAAAATCCATAGAGCATTACATCTATTTTAAATACTTTGACTATGGGTAGTTTACCAAAGGACACGATGTTTTTAGTAACAGTTGGGCCACTAATTTGTATTATTATTATCACTTCTTTACATCCATTTAATCCATTTCTAATGTTTTTTTATCACATTATTTATCATAATTTATTATATAATTCCATTTCATAATTATTTATGCTCTTTTGGATAAATAATATTTGTTCTCCTTTATTTTAATAAATTAATGATTATTATGATTATTATGCATCATTTTTCTAATGATGGTTTATTAATGAGTTCGTTATAACATCACTAACTATTTTATCCCTCAAGATCTCTTCCATATTGTAGATTTTATCTTCAACTGATAATTAAATATTCCAACTTAGAAATTCGTTGGGATAACAAGAGACAATTTTGTGTTGAACGTTTTGGGAAAACGGAGAAGAATCCTGGAAATCTAAAACATGGGTTTTGTGTAGAGCGGACCAAATCAGTTTCCTATAATAACTTTTCCAAAATTCAGTCTTCACTGAGAGAAACACATCGTTATTCGAAGGAAATATTTGCAGATTTTCTTTTGTGGTCGTTTTCCAAAATTGCCCCAATTGTAATTGCCAGATTCGACTTGTGCCAGCTGAATCATGATGGAAAGCTCTTTCAGATCTCATCTTGCTTATTGATATTTTGTAATCAGTCTATTTCCCTTTTTTTTTGTATATTTAAAGGGACACAAATCAGAGAGAAGGGAGAAGGCATATGGGGATAACGCAGATAGGGTTGGCTATGCAGGGAATGGAGATCTGTAACAGAACATTTCATCGAGTTAATGCAAGTTATCTTCATGTTAGTCATGTAAGTTTTTGAGTACATCGCAACCCTAATCAAAGAGTTGGGCCCACTATCCTGCTTAGGTGCTGCATTCTTTCTGTACATTGTTAATTCTATTTTTTGTTTTGCATATTTCGTAATTGCCGTAACAGTAGATGTAATTGTTGGTATCTTTATTGTTGTGAATGCATTACAAGCTTTACATTTATTAATTCCATTCTTTTATTTCTATTACAATGATTTTTTATTTTTTTAAATTATCAAATGCATGATTGATATCAGAATTGTGTTATTGTATCTACACATATTGTGCGCGTTAGCCTTGCAATAACCAACGCACCCGGATTGATAATTAATGTGGGAAAGTGTTTGAATATTCATTCACACTTGGACACCAACATTTTTGCGTCGTTTCTAGGGAGGCCGACAAAGGTGCAAGAACACGATTCATATTGATCTAAGGATCAAAATCTTGTCCTAGGAAGGGAAATGCTACCATGCTCTAGGTCTTGAGCATAGTTTTTTTGTTTTCCTTTCTCGATTGATTTCTTAGGAACCAATCTCTTGTCTTAGGGAGGGAAATGTGACATTGCTCCAGGTCTTGAGCATAGCAGTTTTGTTTTCCTTTTCGATTGATTTCTTAGGAACCAATATCTCGTCCTACGGAGGGAAATGCTACCTTGCTCTAGGTCTTGAGCATAGTTTCTTGTTTTTCTTTTTGATTTATTTCTTAGGAACCAATCACTCGTCCTAGGGAGGGAAATGCTACCCTACTCTAGGTCTTGATTTCTTAGGGTCCAATCTCTCGTCATGGGGAGGGAAATTCTACCCTGCTCCAGGTCCCGAGCTTAATATTTCATTGATTTTATTTCTTTATTTGTGTTTAAACATGAAATCTCTCGTCCTGGAAAGGGAAGTTTCACCCTGCTCTAGGTTGTGAGCTTTAAGAATTGTTTGAATTTTTTTTTTTCCTTCCTCTAGTTCTATGAACGGAGATATAAAAAAAAAGGCAGATGAAGACCCCCAAAACTCAGAGGATGAGTTCAAGGAAGAAAGCATCAACATAATCTCAAACTCAGTCAAGGAACTTCGGGATGCAAAAAATTTGGGAAATCAAGACTATATTGAAGGATGGTTTCACTCTATTTTTTTCTTGCAGCATCACATCACACTTCAAAAACTCTTGGCACAATCCTTAACAGGGAAGTTGGTCTCTCATACCCATTTATTTATTAACATACATTTTTCAAATACGAGTGTGCATAATCGAAGAATTATTTCGAAAATGGCTTCACTGGAAGTACACTTATATGTATTTATATTTTATTTTTCAAAGTAGAGTAGTGTACTGTAGAATATAGAATGAATAAATACAACTAAATAAATTTATTTATATGGAAAAATAGTTTTTTTTGTTGCAACATGCTATGAAAATTAACATCGGTGATTAATATTCAAATTTACTTATATATGTAGATGAATTATATTGAAAACAATTTTTTTACAAACACTCATATTCATTTTGATTACCTTCTCAGAAAAAATCATAGATTATCATATTTTATGGCTTGCGAGTTTGATGAAAATCAATGAAAACACAGTCAAGACAATCATGCTTTGAGCGACCAAATGGGAATATTTTCAAGAATTTTTTCTATCCTACGTAGCCATTTATGTCTACTTTATAACACAATTTGAATCACTCTATTTGGATTTGAAACAAAAAATTTATGAGGAAAACAATGACAGGATGTCTAGTAGGCAGCTTAGGAACAAAGTCGGGACAGTCCGTTTTTGGAGGCCTAAATGACTAGATTTTCAAAACCTGTTTCTATGGTATATTCCCGTATGAATCTAGTTTACAACGCAATTTAATCACTTCATTTCGATATAGTATGAGGAATTTATGAGAAAAATATTGACTGTTTATCGTAAATCAACACTTTTGAAACTTTGTTTTCCCGACTGTTCACTAGCGAATTTGACCCATCAATTATTCATGACTTAAAATACTGTTTCTATTGGAGATATATAAATAAATATGCTTTAATTTCCAATTTTAATCAATTCAATCCATCATCAAACGAAAACTTATGCTTAAAATATTAATTGTTGGTCTGAGTTGGGAAATTGAAAATGGCTTTGTTATCATGGAATTTTTAAAACCTGTTTCTATTGGTGATATATCTTTATATTAGCTTTCATTTGGATTTTTAATCACTCAAATCGAATGAAAAACGAAGAAGTTATGATTGAAACACTCCTGGTTAGTATGGTTGACCACTTCTCTCCCGCAGGTGACAAATAAATTTTGTTTTTTTTTTTGTGGATTTGCTTTGCAGAGTAGCTACCTGTTATTTTTTTTCATATGTATTGGATTATGAGAGCCTAATAACCTCTTTTCTTCCATGATTTCATGTTTTATTACAAGTAGACACTCGTTTTTTTGCAAGTCCCAGGAGAGTGAATGAGGTCAATTTATGAACAAGTGATTCCAGAAGACAATGATAATGAAATATTTTCAAAGACGTTTCCTCGCACGGAGAAAAGAACATTAATATTTTTCATCAATTAACATATTTGTAACATGATAAATGTGGAATTGATTTTTATTTCAAGATCCAAGTCATTTCCGAAAAAAAAAAAAAAAAAAAAATTTTTCCATTCATTCACCATTCACAAACAACATTGCTGCAACAAAAATCATAACCATTGTAACTTCAGTTATTTATTTGTTTATTGGTTTTCAATAAAGATTCATTTATTTTCTTATTTCTCTTATGTTTTTATGCTTAAGGTATTGTTTACTTCAAGGTCACATTTTTTTTGTTTTGTTGTCAAAATAAAAGGAGCGAGTTCTTAAGTTTCGTGATGTTGTTACGTTTTGATGTTTCTACTCATGATGTTGTTACTCCTTGGATGCTGCTACTCCATGATGTTGTTACTCCGGATGCTGCTACTCATGATGTTGTTACTCCAGATGCTGCTACTCGTGATGCTGTTACTCCATTGATGTTGCTACTCCGTGATGTTGTTACTCCGGATGCTACTACTAATGATGTTGTTACTACTTGGATGTTGCTACTCCGTAATATTTTTACTCATTGGTTGTTGTTACTCTATGATGTTGTTACTCCAGATGCTACTACTCATGATGTTGTTACTCCTTGGATGTTGTTACTCCTTGCTTGTTGTTACTCCTCGAATTTTGTTACTCTAGATGCTACTACTCGTGATGTTGTGACTCCTTGGATGCTACTATTAAGTAATGATGTTACTCCTTGGTTTTTGTTACTCCTCGGATGTTGTTACTCCGGATGCTGCTACTTAGGATGTTGTTACTTCTCAGATGTTGGTACTCCACGATGTTGTTACTCAGCGATGCTGCTACTCCTTGATGTTGTTACTCCATCAATGTTGTGAATCCGTGTTGTGAATCCATCACTGCTATTACTCCATCAGTGTTGTGAATCTGTCACTATTTTTACTCCGTCGGTGCTGTGAATCTGTCACTAGTGTTACTTCACTAGTTCTCTGAATCCATCCTTACTATTACTCCACCGACGTTGTGAATTTGTCATTGTTGTTACTCCATCGATGCTGTGAGTCCATCACTATTGTAACTCCACTAGTGTTGTGAATCTGTCACTACTATTACTCCGTCGGTGCTACGAATCCATCACTTCTATTACTCCATCAGTGCTGTGAATCTGTCACTATTGTTACTCCATTGGTTCTTTGAATCTTTCACTGTTGTTACTTCGAAATTTTTTTCTAAATGTTGGATGTTGTTACTCTATTGGTGCTATGAATCCGTCACTGTTGTTACTCCATCGGTGTTGTGACTCGACCACTGCTGTGACTCTGTCACTTCTATTACTCCTTCGGTGCTATTACTCCTTCGGTGCTATTACTCCAATTTTTTTTTTTAAGTATCCAATGCTATTACTGCTTTGGTTCTGTTACTCCTCTGATGTTGTTACTCCAGGAAATTTTCTAAGTGTCCAGTGTTGTTACTCCTTTGATTTTGTTACTCCTGCAGTGATGTTACTCCATGGTGATAGTTTTCTAAGTACTTGGTGTTGTTACTCCTCTAGTGTTGTTACTCCGCCAAGGTAAGTCGCTAGGTACGTCCTCAACTGAATTCGTCGATTTATTTCGTATTTTACTTATGACATGATCAACTATGATTGATGGAAGACATACTTTATTTGGGGGGAGATCTCATATATAAAGGATGATTATTATGGTAAGTCTTTTTAGGAATGATTCACTCTTAATTCCTCATTATTTTGTAAAGTGAATAATCCTCCTTCATGTCACCTTCCTAACATCTTTATTTTTCCCCTTTCCTTGTTATTACCTCAGTCACAACTATTGTTGTTGGCGAATTTTTATGTTGAATTCAATATATGTAGGTATTTCTAATTTGTTTTTATCTTTGGTGAATGGGAAATACTTTTAATGGTCTAGGCCCTCTTTGACATAATCATTGGGTAGTCAATTTATCTTTGTTTATCTCTGAACATAATCTTGTTTTTAAGGAATCATTATGCAAAGATGATTTCATCATGTTAGCTATCAACTTTCCTAATTGGTCAAATATTTTATCTTCTAAAATTTATGATGATGACAAGAGAATTTCATTTAAATATTTCCGCCATTATCTAATGAGTTGTTCATCAACCCCAATCTCAACAATGAAAAATATATTTATCAGCAGTCATTTTAAGGTTATTATTTTTTGAGAAGCAAAACTATAAACGTTGAAAATAGTTACTACACAAATTTTCATGCCACCCCTAGCTCTAAAGGAGTTGATCTGCCACCCCATCTATTAAGTAATTTTTTATTGATTAACAAAAACCATAGTTGAATTTTAAACATAAATGGTTGAAACTAGAGGATAGGAGGTCCCATCACGAGCTGACCTACCATGATCATAGGTGATAATAAAGTGACATTACTACTGTTGGTCACCAAGCCACGGTAATGGCCTTTGGTCATAAAAATGAAGGACAAGAGGTCTCATCATGAGCTGAATTTTTCGCTTTTCTTAGCTCCCATGAATGGCATTGTTATTAACTAGTTACCACGCTAGAATAATGATCTTCAATTGAAATCTAACTAAATTGAAAGGCTTTTTGCAACTATGTACTTATTTCTAATAGATGGGACACTAGCATCTCAATGGGTTAAAAAGGCATCCCTGCCGAGGCTATGGACGCCTAATGGTAGCAGTGGCTATGACTATGGTATAGAACTTAATTAAATACTATAATATACTTGGTTACCTTGTTTTCTCAAAGCTAATTTCCGATAAAGCTGACTGTTGCATATACAAGGTTTTCTAGGACTCATGGTTCATGGGGTAATATTAATGAGTTCTTAGATGATGGTGGTTATGGTTTATATATATATTATTAAGTTATAAATATTTAATTTACATGTCAAGGATGAAGCTTTTAGGATATTCGATATTTGACATTTTGTATCATCCAATTCATCATTCCTTTATTCTACAAGTATCATATCTTTAACAAAAGGTAGTTGCTTTTCCCAATCAGTCACCTTTTATTCATATCATAACAACACCACTACTATTTGAGGTAGAATAAAGAGGCCTAATTCTGATTTTGAATCCCAGGTAACTGGACTAACCTTGTGAAGAAAAGAATGGGATGACTAATTCTCTTAATTTTTGTGATCATAAAAACCAAAGCTTATGGGTATAGGGAATGGATATTTTCTCTTCTTATCCATTATTATCCCATGACATTCACAATATTATGATGTCACTTATATATGTAATGAGGTAATTGAGGTGATGAATTACTCATTAAGGATACTCATGGGATTTTTTATAGATGACAGGGAAACTAATCAGTTTGGTAGAAGGAAACCCTGCTATAGTTTCTGATTAATGTTTCAACTTGCATGGCTTCAGCCTTACGCATCACTCTCAACATCAACTCAACCTACATCAGCTTCAAGAAATGTCAATCCATACATGTCATTCCACTTTTTCTTATAGAGGTAAAACTTGAGGTAAAATAGCATACGGGTTTGATTTATTAAAAATTTAGGAGGATGTCATGAAAACCATTGAGCATTATTCACTCATATTTTTCAACCATTATTTCCTTTCTTTACCAATTCCCATTTTTCAGAGACACAAAATCTTTCAGTCTGGGGGAGTATTACTTTCAATATAATGAACATGCCATTAATATTCTTTATCATCCATCGATCTCATTATTCATTCTCAAAATCTCCCTTATTCCATGTTGTTATACACCAAACAAAGATTCAGCCATGATTGTAGCAACCACCTCAATTTGTTTTCTAGTGTAGCATGAGGGCATGCTAATTCTTTAGTTTGGGGGAAGGGTTGTTATGCATGATGAATGACTTATCATTTTTCCTTTTAAGCTATACAATCCTAAAATTTATTTGTGTATATCCTTAAAACTATCATCTGGATTCTTGTGATTTTTGGACATCAAAGAGGTTTCATTAAAGCCATAAATTTTCAAGCTAAATTTATTATTCCAAAAAAATAATGCATTACTACCTACAACCATTCTGCTAACATATTGAAATCCGTTCATTGCATTGATTTGATTTTCGGATTGGAGAAGCATTGATATAGTATAATTTTTCCTACAAAATTTCAGCAAAATCTGGTTTGGAATGAAGCTTGTATTTACTTGTATCATACCTTGTTGTAACTTCATATACATATGGTTGAAACTATACATGAAAATTATTTTAAGGAAGAATTTGAGGGAGAAGCCTGCTCTTCCATCAATATCATGTGCTAGGGTGAGAATTTTGATTATTGTATTACAACTTGGTTAATACTGAGGCATTGAGCTGCATGAGGACATGCAACATGTTATGTTTGGGGGAGATGTAGGGCCACTAATTTGTATTACTATTATCACTTATTAACATCAATTTCATCCATTTCTAATGTTCTTTTATCACATTATTTATCATAATTTATTATATAATTCCATTTCATAATTTTTTATGCTCTTTTGGATAAATAATACTTGTTCTCCTTTATTTTGATAAATTAATGATTATTATGCATGATTTTTCCAATGATGGTTTATTAATGAATTCATTATAACATCACTCACTATTTAAGCCCTCAAGATCTCTTCCATATTTTGGATTAGATCTTCGGTTGATAATTAAATATTCCAACTCATAAATTCGCTGGGATAGCAAGAGACAATTTTGCGTTGAATGTTTTGGGCAAACGGAGAAGAATCCTGAAAATATGAAACATGGGTTTTCTACAGAATGGACCAAATTAGTTTTCTATGAGAAATTTTCCAAAATTCAGTCTTAATTGAGAGAAACATAGGGTTCTTCCAAAGACAGATTTGCAAATTTTTTGTTGTGGCCGTTTTCCAAAATTGCTCTAATTGTAATTGCCAGATTCGACTTGTGTCAGTTGAATAATAATGGAAAGATCTTTCAGATCTCATATTGGTTATTGAGATTTTGTAATCAGTCTATTTCCCTTTGGTGTTTGTATATTTAAAGGGACACAAATCAGAGAGAAGGGAGAACACATAGGGGATAACGCAGATAGGGTTGGCTATGCAGAGAATGAAGATCTGTAATAGAACATTTCATTGATTTAATGTAAGTTATCTTCGTGTTAATCTTATAATTTTTTGAGTACATCGCAACCCTGATGAGAGAGTTGGGCCCACTCTCCTAATCAGGTGTTGCATTCTTTCTGTACATTGTTAATTCTATTTTCTATTTTGCATATTTTGTAATTTTCATAACAGTAGATGTACTTGCTGCTATCTTTATTCCTCTGAATGCATTCCAAGCTTTACAATTTATTAATGCCATTCTTTTATTGTTGTTACAATGCTTTTTTATTTGTTTAAAATATCGAATCCACGATTGATATTAGAATTGTGTTATTGTATCTACACATACTGTGCGTGTTAGCCTTGCAATAACCAATGCACCCGGATTGATAATTAATGTGGGAAAGGGTTTGAATATTCATTCAAACTTGGACACCAACAGTAACACTGATGGGGATTTGCATCTTAAGAATGACTAGGGAAGTATAAAAATGGCCTTGAACATTTAACAAAATGTATTTATATCAAGAATTGTGAAATATGCATTGAAAAACAACACATATTTATTAGATCTTTGGCTTCTAAGAATAATATATTTACCTTGGGAATTTATGTTGGGCCTACGTTCCTAGATCATGGATGAAAAGGAAAAGAAGTGTCGTTCATATGAAAAATAACCACCTAGGATTCTTGTTCTAAGTACATGGTCTTCAACCATGACACAATTTCTTTCTATAAAATCTTTGAACCCTAAGTTATATTATATATGCAACTAAGAATTTTTTTAGAAATGAGATAGGACTATGATCCCTTACTACACATAATATAGGAACATATGTCCTAGTTTGAATTATTGATTTTAAAATCATTACTAATAAAATATGTGGTAATGCTGAAGGATAGGGAATTTTTGCATGGCTATGGATTTATGTAACCAAAAAACATGTTGGTTATTGTAAATTAACAATAGTTTGGTGCAATTGACTTCTTTTCTCTGTATTTAATGAGCTAACAACTTTTTTTTTGTAAGCTTCGTAGAACCCTTCTATTATCAGAAATATTAAGGGCAGAGATTCATACATGAATTTACCTTTGTATTAACATACATCAGAGTTCTTTTTACATCAATAAATACACATTCTTTTTCTAACTTTATATATTAAGGCCCTCAAACATATGGTTAAAATTTGACTTCATAATTTAGGACTCTACTAACTTTATTAATGTAAAAAGTATATAGTATAAACACTAAGATATATGGAAAAATAGTGACACAAAAGACTAAATTATAATTTATAGCTATAAAATCTATTTCTAGATAATTTATCATTTAAAGTATAATTTAAAGGAAAAAATACATATAGGTGAAAGAATAATGGAAATATCTATGAGTTATTTAAATTTTCCATAATTAGATTATCTATGCTTCATATTTTTATTCCATGTATAATAAGTTGTGTATGTACCTTTTTAATAATGAAGAGATTTTTCTTTTTTCCAATAAAATTATTTGAAACTAACATGTTAGTGAAACTGATTGACTTATTCAACATTTATGAGTGGAAATGGTTATGTAATACATTAGAACAATATGTCATTTATTAAGTTTATGAAATGTCAAAAAATGAATAACATTGAACGTGTTTTAAGAGTTTTAAACCAATAAAATTAAAATAAGATTTACCATTACATATTTTCTAATTGTATAGTTACATAATTGGTGTTTGAAACCCTTTTGTTTGTGGGACAAGGGACAAGAGATCTGTCTCCACTCAATTATTTGAGTGCTAAAGTCTATGAAAACATACATAACCTACCCATTTTGGTTTTAAAATTATAACCTCTTACAAAAAAACACATACTCTTAACAATCTATTTAATATATTTGAGTGCTAAAGTCTATGAAAACATACATAACTTATCCTCTTTGGTTTTGAAATTATAAACTCTTATAAAAAAACACATACTCTTAACAATTTATTTAATATCTAATTTAAAATATTTAGATAATTATAATAAGTAATCAACATTATCATATAGCAAAAGAACACATTCAATCTTCATATTTATTTTAAAGAAACACCAGACTATAGAAAAATATAATTAATATATTTATTAAACTTAAAACAATTATAATATTTAAAAATGTGATAGATATTCTAAATTAGATTTCTTCATTAAAAAGAAGATTAAAATTAAAACTAATAGATAAATATATAACAAACACTGTTTAAACGAAGACGAAGGTAGCAAAAGTTTGAGATGCGTTTAATAAGTGACACAATTCATTTATATTAATCCATTTCTGAAATAAACACCAAGATAGCCTATGTACATATATTACTGCACTTTTCTTAAAGAAAAAATATCGGTAGTTAATTTGAAAGTTAGCTTTACAGGGGGAATCCTTTTTCAAATAAACATCAAGTTAAGTTATATACATATATTATTCTATTTTTTATTTAACTTGATGGAAAAATATCCGTCAGTTTCTTCAATGTTAGTTTTTGCCTGGCAAATTTTCACGAAATCTTTCCTCTTTGCCTTCGATCACATCTACCTTGTGATGCCTCTTTGAATCACGCAATCGTAATTATGAAGACAGATAAGTCTAAATCAAGGTAAACAAGGAGCGACTGTCCTAGCGGTAGTCCCTGCCGGAGATGAATGGATAAAATATTTCCATTTGTATTAGATGAAGGCTTGAAGGTTTGGAAACAACTGATGAAAAATTGTATTTCCTAAAAACAACTGATAGAAAAATTGTTCTTTTATGGAAACATTTGTCAATATGGAAATTATTTCTGGAATAACTGTTTATGGGATCTGTTTATGGAATCTCTTCATATCATATTGTTTTTTCATGAAAACATTTGTCAATATGGAAATTATTTCTGGAATATGAAAAAACAACTGATGAAAAATTGTTCTTTTATGAAAACATTTGTCAATATGGAAATTATTTCTGGAATATGAAAAAACAACTGATGAAAAATTGTTCTTTTATGAAAACATTTGTCAATGTGGAAATTATTTCTGGAATAACTGTTTATGGAATCTCTTCATATCATATTGTTCTTTTATGAAAACATTTGTCAATATGGAAATGATTTCTGGAATAGCATATTGTTCTTTTATGAAAAAACTTGTCAATATGGAAATTATTTCTGGAATAGCTGTTTCTGGAATCTTTTCATATCATCTTTTTAGACTATTTCTGGAATCTCTGCATATCATCATCAAAAGACTATTTCTGGAATCTCTGCATATCATCATCTTTGTATGTTAATGACTCCTCGTCTTCTAGGTATTTAATAATTGTTCCGCTATTAAACACATGAACAAACCTGGCCTGTAACAAAATTGAAACAAAGTCCACTATGCTAAAAATTCATGATAGTTATTAGTTCCCTAAATTTCCTTTAAAACATACTTTCAGAGTGTTACAAACCTGGCCTGTAACAAAAGTAAAACAAAGTCCACTATGCTAAAAATTCATGACAGTTATTAGTTCCGTAAATTGGCTTTAAAACATACTTCCAGAGTGTTTATTTTCCTAAACTGGCCTTAAACCGTGGGTCCAGAGTGCTTACTTGCCTAAATAATCCTTAAACTATCGTTCCACTGTGTTTTCTTTGGTAAAATTCCTATAAACCATTTTTCTATGACGCTTGCTTGCCCGATTCGCCTTTCAAAATACTGGTTTCAAGTGCCCAAATGGCCCAACTTTCTTCAAACAATACTTCGAGGGTGCCTATATACATAAATGATAATATGTGCTTACTGGCATTAGAATTTCTCAGCTGCCCTTAAACCAATGCTCCAGATCGCCAAAGTTTGCAAATTGCTATTAAACCATAGTTTCAGTTTTCCTAAGTACCCAGACCAACCTTAAATCACAGTTTCAGAGTGCCCAAATTCCCAAACTGCCCTTAAACAATACTTTCAATTTCCCCAAGTGTCCAAAACCGTTCTTAAATCACAATTTCCACTGTTCAAATAGACAATCTGGCGTTAATTACAATGTCATGATGCCTAAATGAATAAGATGCCTGCAAATCCAGAATTTCAAGTTGCATAAATGTTCAGATTGCCTTTAAAATGCACAATTCCAGGTACTTAATTGTAAATTGCATTTAAACCATGAAATCAAGGTAGCCATTATTTAGATTAGTGATTTGCTTTTCATATCAGTAGTTTATGCGATATTTTTCATAGGTGAATAGAGGGGAAGCGCGTGTGGTTTGCAGGAAGAAAGACATTCATCCCAAGTACTATGATCACGCTAAGGTTTACTTAGGAAATGCAAAATTCTATAACAAAAATCAATACAAACACATAGAAAGAGTGGCAGATATTTTTGGCATGCCTGGTACAATGCTTGAATTACATACTTTAGCATGGCAATGAAGGGTAAAGGATAGGGCTATCCATGCAAATATATGTAGAGATATGAAATTTTGCATTCCTTACAGTGAAAATCTGCAAATAAAAAATAGAGTTACAGAAGAAAATTTTGTAAACTTTTTCAAGAACGTGAAGGACTTTACCTAAATCTTTTTCCACCCCTGTATGCGAAAACTGAAAGGCAATGACATCTATCTTTCTGCTATTATGGTGGGCTGAAAGGCCATGAAACATATCTTTCTGCTAAGCCGAGCCTTCATTGAATAGTGAAAGATGAAAAACCATAAGAAAATCAATAGAGGGATATCAAATCTTCGTTGAATTCCATGAAACTGAGAAAATGCAAGAAAAACAACAATGGGTTAGTAAATTAATACGTGCATAAATGCTGATGAATTTTGTTGATGGGTGTAAAGCCATGAATGAGCCATTTTCCTGTTTATACTGTGCAGGTTATAAGAAAAATGGAAAACCTTACCCCTCATTGCTGCTTTAGCGGGCTTCTCTCGTATCCACGAAGAAGCAAACAAGCAAACAGGACTTCAGCTGGCATCTCTCTTGTATCCACGAACAAGCAAACAGAATGAACAAACAACCAAAGAAAGAAGACACAGGCTTCAACGAGGTTCTCTCTTGCATCCACGAACAACAAAATAGGACGAGTAAACCTCCAAAGAAGAATACCCAGACCCCAGACCCTGAAGGAGTCGGGGCAAAATGCATGTAAAATAGTGTAGACTATTCCAAGTATAAGCGCTGAATCTACTATGAACTTAACCAACGCATTTGACATAAACATTAAATGTTTCCCTATTAATGTTAAGTCTATAAAAGAATTAAACGGGCATCGAATTGAAAATCAAAACTTTTCAAAGCGTTTAATGGTAAGTTTAAGTAAAAAATGGAAAATTGTACTCTTTTCCCTGCAATAAGAGATAGAAACCGAAACATTGGATAAAAATTTGTTTAGTTCCATATTTATATTCAAACATAGGTTAAAATAGCGAACTTGATTATTGGTCAAAGCAAATTAACGTTCGGTCAATACCAAACGATCGCTATAGTCCCTCATCGCTATAGTCCCTCATTGCCTTCGGCAGGGAGTAATAAAATATACACCTTAAATATAAATTTCTATTCTATATTTCTATTCTATATTTAAAGAAATATAAATTTCTTTGTTTTATTCTACATTTGAAAGAAATCAAAGCTAATCAGCCGTACACAAGTGACCAAAACCAATGTTATTTTTTATTTTCTTTTGGTGATCCATAACCATCAACCACGTTTCATAATTTCATAAAGTAACTATCCAATCCCTGAATTGCAATCTACAGAACAAACATGTCCAAACATTATAATCTTCCCAAGAACCACGGCATTTCGACATCATAAACGTTATAATCTTGCCCAGAACCACGGCATTTCGACATCACAAAAAATTCATGGAATGGTACGAAGAATGACTGGTTACTATGCACCTCTTAAACGAAAAAACATTTCAAAACCCAATAAAAGTAAAAGGGAAACAACCCACTTCAATAATTTGCATTTAAAACATGCTACCTGCTAGCAAGAGCCCAACAATACGCATATCAGTGCAAGTAACCCTGAATGGCGATATCATGTTACACCGCATGTAAAATGTTACCAACAAGGAGTTTGAACATAGATAGCAGTAAATCACGCAAACAGAGTAATAGCAATAGATTTCCAGTTTTTTCATAAGCTCCGATATCACTCAGGGATGGACAAAACAACAAATCACAGTAAGAGGGTGACGGGCAGTCCGTAGCCAAGGCAAAATGAAGAAACGACGAACGCTGATTGCGCCTGCCTCTTGGACAAAGCAATTCTATGGGGCCAGCGATGCAATATTATAGTATTTGATGAAAGATACTATTGCGGTAGACATAAACGCCATGCCACGGGGAGATTCGATTTTTCTGTTTCGTCGTATGACAACGAAATTGATTTTTACCTTAAATGTGCGCGTTCTGGATAGAAGAAGGGCACGTGACGTCACTGGCCAACGACACACAAGTTAGAAGTTATGCCCGGAACTTCAAATTTATCTTGCTCGTGAAACGGAAATTTGATTACTGTTTTTAATGATTATTACTTTATGTTTAGGTTAATGACGGTCAGTTTTTTTTCTTGGTTACGCTATTTTTTTTTTTTTTAATAATTAAGAGAATAAACACTTAACGTATGTCCTTAGAAATATATGATACAAGGATCATGACATTAAGAAGGCTCTAAACAGAGTTGAGGGAAAGGTTAAGGAAAGGTTAAATTCCAAAACCCTTAATCTTATTTTGTGTGGTAAGGTTTATCCTTTTTACATTTAGTGGTTACTAATAAGATTGCAAAATTTTTAAAGAAGGATATATTCACTCATTTCATATAAATGAGAGTGCAGGGACAATAAAAAAACGAATAAGATTTGTGTAGGAGAAAATAGATTAACAATAACTTAAGGGTGTCTTCAAGATTGATTGTTCTTGTGGTAACAAAGAATGAGATTTGTGAAAGTCAAAATAGATCACCAACAACATAAGGGTGTCTACCAAATTGATTGTTTTTGTTGTAAGAGAGTTAGATTGGAGAAAAAAAACATTCCTTCCAAAGAAGATTGAAGAAGCACTGCTGACATTAACAATAAAAGATCTCACATTTCAATGCCTCTCAAACATTCTTCAAAGACCAGATATCATGTTTTCTTAGAAGGTGCTAGAATCATCACTAGGAAAATCAAGGATAAGAAAAGGAAGGTCATGGAGAGGCTTGAGATAATGAAACACCTTCATAATCTCAATAGGGATGAACGATGTCACTCATTATATTATAATAATAGTAAAATTAGCATTAATAATAGCATATAATATATAATTTATTATAATATATTATAATTCAATATATAAATCTTATTATATTATTTTCTTTTATATAAATTATAAAACATTAAAACATTATGGTCGTTAATATTTAATTTAACTAAATTAATATAAAAGTGGAGTCATTTTGACTCCAAAATCTATCAAAATATACATACTTTAGTGGCTGTAGTTTTGAACCTATTACCTTTCAGCAGGAAATATAGGCTCTTAACCATTAGGCCAACTGAAAAAAATGTAAAGCCCACCCAAGAAAATATATGGTTAAATAAAAAAATTATTATTGATTTTTAAGTAAGTTACATTAAGTTAGTTATGAGCTTTTATAATTTGTTTTTTTTTGTCTTATTATTATTTATTCATTCATGCTTTAACTACATTGTCAAGATGATGGATCCTTTTTGGAATTCCAAACCTTAACAACTTATGAATACTAATGTGAATAATTTGAACTTTCATTCACCAATTAAGACATAGGTATGAAGGTAGTTATCCTTAAAACAACACAATAGCTCATTATTCCAACTCTATAACACTAAAAAGTTGTTTTTAAAATGTATGCAACTGTATTTAACTAGAATTCCACTATTCCAATTCATTTCCAGCCAATCGACTAACTAATGGTAACCAGAAATAAGTGCTACAACAAAACATGAGTGCTACAACAAAACATGTTGTGATAGTTTGACAAACCCACAATTTCGCCCAAAAACTATTGAAATTTTTGGAAATCCTGATTACATTGTCAAGTTTAGAGATTCTATAGAATCCATTTCCAGCATTTAAAAAATGATTCAAACATTCTCAAAATTAAGTACCTTAAATATTACTTAAATATTAAATAAATACATAGATGTCAAATTTACCACACATTTTTTCTCACTTCAGAGGTTTCAAAATTTTCCACAACCCTCAAATATCGAAAACTAAACGTTATGTAAGACGTCAAACTTCGGGGCTGCTCGGCGTTTAAATTTCTTAACAGAGTTGACGCGATAAATCAGTAGGAGTACAAATATCCACGTTGTATATGGTGACCAAATGACCGTGCTGGACAACAGAAACGCACGTGATGTCACGGACCATCCATGCAGAAGTTCAAAGTATGAGAGCCACAAATATAACGAGTTTTCTGTGAGCATTCAGTACAATTCGACTCTACGATATTTATTTTTGACAAAGCATATTCATATATCGATTGCAACTTCCAGGATATTCTTGACGCAGGATTAGATAACTAACTGTTTGCGAGATACAGCTTTGATTAATTTCCTTTAATATCACCAGGACATGGAATCTAGCTGCAGGTTCGATACAAGCGGTCTACTTTTGAAGATTCTGCATTTAAGCTAACAAAGAAGAGTTCTATCTGTGCAACAATCCACACCTTACTTTCAAGCCTGAAAATTCACTTCTTGTACTTGTATCAAAAATTAGTGATAACGATTAATGGAATTCATGTCCAGAGGGAACGGTTTACGATTTTTACAACTT
This sequence comes from Pinus albicaulis, assembly GCA_034641835.2. Lineage (NCBI taxonomy): Eukaryota > Viridiplantae > Streptophyta > Pinopsida > Pinales > Pinaceae > Pinus > Pinus albicaulis. Next base: position 606,674,258 of record CM076576.1, read on the forward strand.
CATATTAACCAAGCGTGTGTGTTTTAAATGCTAGCTCGGTGTTTGTTTCAAGCACCACATGACGGAAATATTGTTTATTAATGCGAATCAATTATTTTAGATGACTTATTAACCAACAGCTGTGGCGTCATTGACTCCAAATCGAGCATTCTAATTATTATAATAGGACGTCCTGAAATATTAATTCTTGGTGTTTGGTAAAACAAAAAATTCGAATTTTGTTGGATGCAATGTTTTTTAGAAATTCTAAATATTGTTCAATCGCGTGTGTACATTGGAGACAAAAGATCCAAATGTATCGCGAAAGAAATGTAAACTTGGATGAGGTGGAAAATTATTGCATCAGTCAAAATTTAAATGAATTTAACCAAGTTGATATTGCAGTTTTGTTGGATTACGTAAATATTTAATTCCTTTGGCTCAGTTTCAATTCCCCAAATTACATAGAAAGAGGGTGTCGGGCTAACCACCCCACCTCTAGAAATCTGGAAATGGATCACTTAGACTAACCACCCCACCTCTAGAAATCTGGAAATGGATCACTTAGACTAACCACCCCACCTAGACTAACCACCTCCCTAAAAACATGTCAATAACACAAGCCCATAACACAATATTGTGCATTCACAATAACGAATAACGGTAAAAATTTAAAAGTTTGTTAATGCTAAAATTTAAAAGCTGGCTAATGCCAAAATCTTGATGTAATAGAAAATCTCATGAAAAATTTGTTGGAATTTTACTCCCAACCACTGCCATGACTGAGAAGCGGCAACAACCCACACTTCATCAATTTTGATAGCAGAGAAGGACAACAACACATCTAAGAACTGAAAGTGTTTTCACGCATCCAGGCACAGATCAAAATAGAGTACCGAGCTTTAAACTTTGCGTTTAATTCCATCTACTGCATTGACCTACTTTTTTCCCGTAGCGCGCAAGTCTTTTGTTTTACCATTTAAGCTATTCGCCATATGTTGTTTTAACGCCGACGCGATATCTGGCGGGACCTACCTTATAGCTTACCGCATGGACCAAACTTTGTTTTGGGTTCATTTTCTTTGTATTTCACTTTTCGCACTTCCCTTTGTTTAGCAGCACCGCAAAACGCATTTCACATTGTTTATGACTTACCTTTCAGTAGCCGCAAGTTAAGTTATCTAACATGAGATGTGATCGTGCTATCGCACATCACATTCACAACGGTTCATGTTCTCTTGTTTTGCGACACGATTGCACAATTATAAATCGCGCCTACAACCTTTTATGTTTATCTGTGTTTGCGCCAGATAAAAGTTAAGCTCGTTGATCTGCGATCTGCGATGAAGACTCAAGCCAAATCACGTAAAGTTTGAAGTCCGCTAGTTTGTGTGTTTGAAAGTGTTTTTGTGTGTTTTTGTGTATAAGCAAAATACGGCCTGTGTGCCAATTAAATGCAGAAATGGGTCTTTTGACAGCGAAAGGAAGAATGTTTGTTGAACGTTTGTTCAACATTGAACAAGATTGATTAGAATTAGGTTTTCAGGCTTCAGCCACTTTGTATTAAAAGAAATGTAAATTCATTTTGATAGTGTGATGGAATGAAAAAGAAGTTTCAGTCCTCTCCTTTGTATCGCTACCTGTGTATATGTGATTTTTAATTTCCGCATATTGTTTGTATTCTCTGTGATTGGGGAAATGCATTCCCTCTGTCTGATTGCATTCAAAAATTTCCAGCATGGTATCAGAGCTTGCCATTGGAAATTCCAACATGGTACCATAGCATGTCTAGGCTCTCAGTGAAATATGCACAAGCTCGCTCTTCACTGCAAAAGCTATACAATTTATTTGAGAAGCAGATTTGTCCAGCAGTGAGAAAGCTTTTGTTTTACACATTCAAGGTTGATTGTTTGTTTACACAGTCAGAATGGTAGCAGTAGGGAAAAGCCTGACAAATCCCCAACTACCACAGTTTAATAGGAAGAATTATGATTATTGGGCCATTATGTTTGCTTCACAAGATATATGGGGGCTGGTGGAACAAGGTTTCCAAGAACCAGCAGACGCAACAGTGCTGGCTTCTTTGACAACAACAGAAAGAGACTTGTTGAGAGATAATAAGAAGAAGAACTCCAAAGCCCTCTTCTATCTCTTTCAAGAAGTGCATGAGATTATTTTCCCAAGGATTGTAGTAACAACAAAATCTAAGGAGGCATGGGATATTCTCAAGATAGCCTATCAAGGCATGGAGAAAGTGAAGACAACAAAGCTACAAATGCTTAGGAGAGACTTTGAAACTCTCTGTATTAAAGAGTCTGATAACATAGACTCATTCTTCACACATGTGAATTCGTTGGTCACCCAGATAAGCTCTCATGGAGAGACACTTGAGGAAAGAATAATTGTGGAGAAAATCTTGAGAAGTCTACCCTCAAAATTTGATGCCATAGTAGTGGAAATATAAGAGACAAGGATCTCTCAATATTTTCAGTGGATGAGCTTCATGCATCCCTGACGTCTCATGAACATAGACTGAACAGAACATCAAACTCCTCATTATAGCATGCCTTCAAGACACAAATTTATTTTGGTCGAGGTATAGGTCAAAGAAGATCGAACTACCGAGGAATAGGAAGAAGCCCACAGACAAGTGGAAGAAGCACCCTTGCAAGCACAAGTGGAAGTGGCAACAACCAAAATCAAAGAGAAGGCTCAAGCCAGAGTCAAGGACATGGAAAAAGGTATGATAAATAAAAATTCTAATGCCATTATTGTAAAAACTATGGGCATTATGCCAATGAATGTAGAAAGCAACAAAATGACATGAATAATAGCCAAAATGTTAATTTTGCAAAAGAAGATAAGAACCATAGTAGTGTGCTTCTAACATGTAATGTAGCACAAGAAAAACAAGATGTATGGTTCTTAGACTCAGGTTGTAGCAACCACATGACTGGAAACATATCAATGTCTGCCAATCTGGATGAAAATGTGAAACCTGAAGTGATAATAGAGACTGATAGTAGAGTCTATGTCAAGGGAAAAGGAAAGTGTCAATATTGACAATGAAGGGAGAAAAGAATTTGTGCCAGATGTATATTATGTACCTCACCTAAAATGTAACCTTATAAGCATTGGACAACTTGTGAACAAGGGCTACAATGTGTTCCTTAAGAATTATGTCTATATCGTCATCGACATACCTCCAAGTAAAAGGGTCATTGCAGAAGTGCACATGAAAAAGAATAGGATGTTTCCTCTCAAGCTCAGAACAGACTTGAAGGAAGGACATGTGGTAGTAGCAGTCACACAAGAGGTCTTTCAGGAAGAATTGAAAGACGAAAATTGGTTATGGCATTTGAGATTTAGGAGGTTTGAACCTCTTGCATAGAAAAGGGATGGTAAAAGGATTACCACTCATAGAGAAACCAAAAATCCTATGTGAAGGCTACATCTTGGGCAAATAACAAAGAGAATCATTTCTAACAGGGAAGAGTATAAGGGAAAAAGTACCCTTAGATATTGTCCACTCATATTTGTGTGGACCAATGCAAACACCATCTTTAGCTGGCAACCAATATGTTTTCACATTCATAGATGATTACACCAGAAATACATGGGTGTATTTCTTGAAACATAAGAGTGAAGTGTTTGAACAAATTTACCACTTCAAAGATCTTGATGAGAAGCAGAGTGGGCACTACATCAAAGTGATGAGAAATGACATAGGTGGAGAATATATCTCCAAAGATTTCCTACATTTCTGTAGGGAGAATGGCATACACAAGCAGTTTACCACAAGGTACACACCACAGCAAAATAGTGTTGCAAAAAGGAGGAATAGGACCATCATGGACATGGTTAGAAGTATGTTGAAGGAAAAACATTTTCCAAATGAGTATTGAGCTGAAGTTGTCAATTGTGCAGCGTATATTTTCAATAGATGCCCAAGCAAAGCTCTTATGAATAGAGTTCTGAAAGAAGCATGGAGTGGAACAAGGAAGTTTGTCACAAACATGAAAGTATTTGGATGTGTGGCTTATGCACATATCCCAGATCAACTAAGGAAGAAATTGGACAGTAAGGGGGAGAAATGTATCTTTGTCGGATATAGTGATGTATCAAAGGCATACAAACTCTATAATCCATCCACCAAGAAATTTATAATCAGCAGATATGTGCAGTTCATTGAAGAAGAAGCTTGGGATGGAAGCTTAGAGAAAACAATCAATGTGAAAACATGTGTTTCTCACGAACAACAAGAGGAATGCATAGCAGAAAATAATTCCTCCACGGTGGTTCCTCCTCCACCTACACAAGCACATCAGAGCACACCACAAACAGGAAACATAACATCCTTGAGAAATAAAGGAAGTTCTTCTCCAAGCACACCATAGGGATCAAAAAATCCTTCGAGTTCAAATGGAACTCCAAGCACACCAAGAAGACTAAGATTTAGGAATTTGAGTGAACTTTATGAGCAAGAAACTGATAATGATAATGGTCTGAACTCTTTATTTTCTTTGTTTTGTCATGTTGATAACCCAATTCATTTTGAAGATGAAGTAAAAGAAGAAAAATCGATTGAAGCTATGAATGAAGAGATTGGTGAACTTTAAAATAATGATACATGGGAGTTAGTGGACCTCCCACAAGGTAAAGAAGCCATTGGAGTAAAATGGTTCTATAATACCAATATCAATGTTGAAGGAAAGATAAAAAGGCATAAAGAAATACTTGTTGTGAAAAGCTACAAGCATCAACAAGGAAGATACTATGAAGAAACCTTTGCACCTGTTGCAAGGATGGAGACAGTGTGGACAATGTTGTCCACAGTAGCACAACAAAAGTGGAAATTCTACCAAATGGATGTGAAATCAGTATTCGTGAATGGAGTGTTGAAAGAGGAGGTATATGTTTAACAACCTCTAGGCTATGAGATTGAAGGCCAAGAGAAGAAAGTGTGCAAGTTGAAGAAATCTCTTCATGGATTGAAGCAAGCACCAAGAGCATGGTACAACAGGATAAATGCTTACCTGACACAAACTGGGTTTGAAAAATGTAATGGTGAACCCACACTCTACATTAAAGAAAATGATGGTAAGATTCTTATTGTTGTTTTATATGTATATGATTTAATATTTAATCGCAATGAATTTTCTCTCATTGTTGATTTTAAAGTAGTCATGAGGAGTGAATTTGAAATGACTGATTTGGGTTTATTGAGATACTTCTTGGGCATATAAGTAACTAAAAATGAAAAGGGAATTTTTATTTCCCAAGGAAAATATGTTGTAGAAGTTTTAAAGAAGTTTAACATGCAACACAAGAAAGCAACAATAACTCCAACTTTCATGGGGTTAAAATTAAGCAAGGAAGATTGCAGCAAGAATGTCGATCCAACATTGTACAAGAGCATAGTTGGTAGCCTCATGGATTTGACGGAAACTAGGCCTAATATTATGTATGTTGTAATTTTAATTTCTAGATTCATGGTGACACCAAAGGAGACATATTGGAAAGCAGCGAAAATAATTCTGAGGCATGTGAATGGAACGAAGGAGTATGGTGTTCTATACTCCTCAACTGATAATTTCAAGTTGATTGGTTACACTGATAGTGATTGGGCTGGAACTGTAGATGATAGGAAGAGCACATCAAGGTATGTGTTTCATTTGGCATCAGAAGCCATTTCATGGTCTTCCAAGAAGCAACGAATAGTTGTTTTATCAATAAGAGAAGTAGAATATGTGGCAACAACAACAACTACATGCCAAGCAGTTTTGATGAGAAGGATGCTGAGAGATTTACGTCATGAGCAAGACAAGGGAACCACAATATATTGTGATAATAGCTTAGCAATAGCATTGTCAAAGAATTATGTTTTCCATAATAAAACAAAGCATATTGATGCAAAATATCATTTTATAACAGAATTAGTTAACAATGGTGAGATTGTTTTGCAACACTGCAGGATAGAGGAATAGTTTGCTGATATCCTCATAATTCCATTAGCACATAAGAGTTTTGAGTATCTCAGAAAATGTTTGGGAATGACCGATGGCAGCGGTTGTTATTAAGGGGGGGTGTTGGAATTTTACTCCCAACAACCGCCATGAATGAGAAGTGGCAGGAGCCAACACTTCATCAATTTTGATAGCAGAGAAGGAAAGCAACAGATCTGCAAACTGGAGGCATTTTCATGCATCCACGCAAAGATCAAAACAGAGTACCGAGCCTTAAACTCTGTGTTTAATTCCATCTACCGCATTGACCTACTTTTTTCTCGCAACGTGAAAATCGCAAATATTTTGTCTTACCATTTAAGCTATTTTCCATATGTTGTTTTACCACCGATGCAATATCTGATGGGACCTACCTTATATCTTACCGCATGGACCAAAAAAGTTTTTGCACTCGTTTTCTTTGTGTTTCATTTTTCACACTTCCCTTTGTTTAACCACACCACAAAGCACATTTTCGCATTGTTTATGACTTACCTTTCAGCAGCTGCAAGTTAAGTTATTTGGCATGCAATATGATCGTGCTATCGCACATCGCATTCACAACCGTTTATGTTTTCTAATAAAGTTCCATAGCATATGTTATTTGTTTTGCGACGTGATTGCGCCATCGCACATCGCGCCCGTAGCCTTCTATGTTTATCCATGTTTACGCCAGATAAAAGTTAAGTTCGTCGATCTATGATCTGCGATGTGGAGTTGGATGCGATCAGGACTCAAGCCGAATCACAGAAAGTTTGAAGTACACCAACTTGTGCGTTTGAACGCGTTTTCGTGTGTTTTTTTGTATAAGCAGAATATGGCCTTAGTGCCGATTAAATGCAAAAATGGGTCTTTTAACAACCAAAGGACAAATGTTTGTTGAACATTTGTTCAACATTGAACAACATTGATTAGAATTAGGTTTTCAAGCTTCAACCACTTTATATTAAAAGAAATTTAATTTCATTTTGATAGTGTGATGGAATGAAAAAGAAGTTTCAGTCCTCTCATGTGTATCATTGCTTGTGTATATTTGACTCATAATTTTCGCATATTATTTGTATTCTCTGTGACTGGGGAAATGCATTTCCTTTGTTTGATTGCATTTATAAATTTCTAACATGGTATTAGAGCTTGACATTGCAAATTCTAACAAACTTGATCTATTTCTCTTTTTGGCTAATCTCCTCTCATCATCAATTTCACAAGCTATAGTGTTCGAAAACATAGTCATGACATCAACGTCAATGAAGCAAGAATACTCCCTAATTTCTTAATATATTTCATTTATTATGAGCATCTAACTATTTCGGATGCTATAGACTGCATGGATTAATGAATTCACATTCAGGACTAATGAATTCACATTCACTATTAATGAATTCATGTTGATTATTCAATGTAAAAAGTGTTGAGATATTAATCTTATTATGTAAGTTTCATTATATTTGATTATTTTGTTGTTATGTTTATTAAACATTTTATTTTTACTTTAGTTTAGTCAACTTCTATTTCATTACTTTATTATTGATGTTTACAATGTAATCTATTTAACTATTTTAAATATTGAGAAGAGATTTAACTATTTTGATTATTGAGAAGAGAAATCTCTTCTCCACTTTTTCACTTTCATTCTTTATCATGATATTAGAGAGATGAATGGATTAAAAAAAGTTCATATTTAAAAAAAATATTGTTATGGTAATGCTATTCATATTTAAAAAAAATATTGTTATGGTAATGCTATCGTTATTGGAGACTAAGAATGAATAAAATTCATACCAAGCATGCATAAGGTATTATCATGAAAAACATTTCGTACGTGCCTTAAAAGCATTCAACGTGTTTCCCTTAAATGTATACAAAGGATTTTAAAATTAAGGAAAACCATTTTTATGAAGAAAACAAATTTTTATGAAGGTTAAAAAAAAAAAACTTTAAATTTGTAAATGTTAAAGAAAATAAAAGGCTGCATTTTTTTCTTAAAGAGATTTTTTAAAGTTTTGAAAGGAGATTTAAAGGAAGAGAGCACACATTTTCACTTGAAGAAATAAGCTCTTCTAACATCCCAACTCTATTTCGAAAAAATTATGAGTTTTGGAATTTAAGAATGAAGACTTTTTTGCAAGCTCAAGAGTGTTGGGATACACTTCAGATCACCTATGTAGAGCTGACCCAAGAACCATGGGAGGACATGACTAATAATTATAGGAATGAAGCTATTGAACTCAAGAAGAATGAGCACAACACCAAATTTTGGATGAAAAAATTAGTCGATGACTCTATCTTCGACAAGATAACTGGTGAAACAACAGAAAAACAAGCTTGGGTTATTTTGAAAGTTAGGGATCAAGGAAAAAACTTAGTGAAGATAGTTAAATTGAAAACATTGAGATCACAGTTTCAAACCCTAAATATCACTAACATAGAGAATGTGGATCAGTTGATGACTAGAGTAATGGGAATAGTCAATCATATCAAACTCATTGGTGAAACCATTAAAGATCAGAAAATTGTTGAAAAATTATTTCAAAGCCTACCCAAGAAATATGACATTATTGTAATCAAACAATGCAAACAAAGTTTGTTATAACATATCTGGGAGTCATGAAATATTTCTAAGGAATTGCAATTCACCATTCTGATAATGGAAATTTTGTTGGTCAACAGAAATATGTCACTGACATCATCCAAAAATTCAAAATGACCAATTGCAAATCAGCTCATACACCAATTTCTCAAGGAAAAAAATACAACAAAGAAGATGTAGCACCACTCGTTGATCCCACATTGTATAAAAGTATAGTTGGTAGTTTGTGGTATCTCACTACAGCTAGAGCTTATATTATGTTTGCAACAAGTTTTAGCTCCAGGTTTATGCAGTCACCAAATATTACTCATTAGAAGGTTGTGAAAAGGATCTCAAGGTATAATGCAGGGACCATAAATAATGGTTTGTTCTATACACATTTAGAAAATTGTTCACTTTCAGTTTGTACAGACATCGATTATGAAAGGAGCTTAGATGATCGAAAAATCACCTCGGGTATGTTTTTCATCTTGGAACCAATCTGATTTCATGGGCATCCAATAAATAGTCCATCTCTTCAATATCTTCTGCAATGGAAGAATATGTAGAAGTAAATTCAACATCTTGCCAATTAGTATGGTTGAGAAGATTACTGAAAGATATTTGAAATGTTCAAAAAGAGCCAACTCCAATTTACTATGATTACAGTTCAACAATTTCCTTATCAAAAAAACATGTTTTCCAAAAAAAGAGCATACACATAGACACACATTTTCATTTCAATCATGAGCTTGTCAATGATGGATACATAATACTTGCTTTTTTTGGTTTCAAATATTTACGTCCATATATTTTCACAATGCCATTGGACAAGAATGTATTTGAATTTCAAAGATAGCAATTAGTCATTGTTAGAGCCTCCACATGTAACAATTGAGATTAGGAGGGGCTGTTGAGATATTAATATCATTGTCTGCCAGGTGTCATCACACTTGATTCTCTTGTCTGTTAGGGTGTTGTAGACTATTTAGTTTTACTTCAGTTTAGTCGAGTTCTACTCCAGTCATTTATTATTGATGTTTACAATGTAATCTATTTAACTATTCTGAATATTGAGAAGATCAATATCTGCTCCACTATTTCGCTTTCATTCTTTGACAAAAGGGTGGAAATTATTGAAAATACAATGTGAGGAAATTTTGTCACTAAATAGCATCACGAAGCCTCCCACATGTATGGTTTAAAAAAAATATTTATTTAACAATTTAAATTATTTTTAAAGTTGAGTTGTTCCTAATATTCAATTGATTTATAATGGAAAAATGAGATATTTATATGTAATATGTTCTAAGATTTATACTTTATAAATAATTTATGTCATTAATATTTTCCAAAAAATTTAAATCAATGATACAATTAAAAAAAATACTCACAAAATAATTAATTTATCATTTATAATTTTATTTAAAATTATATATAATTATGTTGTTTTTTGGTTAAATATCTTTCTACATAAAATAGATATCCTTCGGTATTCCAATAAAGAGAACTGAATTTTGAATTATGTACTTGTTCCAGGTTTTGACAACATATATATTTTCCTATAATATTATTTTATAATATAGTCTATTTAAAAGAATAAAATTTCATCAAATTTACATTTTTATTACTTTTGGTTTTGACAACTCATATATTTTATTTAAAACAATAAAAATTGATCAAATTTACAATTGTATTACCCTATGTTTTGAAAACCCATGCTTTCTATTAACACTCATAGACTCAACTAATATCAGGTGAGTTACCAATCCAACGAAAAAAATATTGCCTCGTATGGCGCTGAGGGTTCCTTCTTATTAATTAAAACTCAACTTGAGGTATTTCTCATTAAGTGAAGTACAAGCTAAGGTAGTCTATTGTCGAGGAATAAGGATTGTGATTTTGGAAAGTGTTGCAAGGATATTATCTCCCAATAAAAGGTCACTGCTTTGAATTTTCAAATTACTGCTGAGATCCATAGAGAAATAGTCAAAAGCTTTATGGATCTCTTTCTGGAAAAGTTGTTGTTCAAGTAGTTCGTTTTACATAGCTTTGATATATATATATATATATATATATATATATATATATATATATATATATATATCAAGCAATAAAATTAATTCTAATCTAAATTTTACATAGTAAAAAATAAAAGATAGGAAAACAACTTTTAGATGATAAAATCTCTTGAGGTGCAAACCTCTTTTTTGACTGAAAAACTTGAGGAAAGGTTTGCACCTCGAGAGATTTCATCACTCTAGGCACTTGATAGATCTGTAGTTAAGATAGATCGAGGCTTGTCTCAGTCGTGTGAGGCCAATAAAAATATATCGAACATATGACTATTTTTTATCAATAATTTGTAAATATATTTAATATTAATATAACCATTTTAAATATGCTAAATATGTCTGAGATTTATCTTCTCATTTTAATTTTAAATTTTTTTAGTTACCTCAACAAAGTAACAATGTAATAATGTTGAATGGTAGAAAATCTTAATAATAAGAATGTAGTCATTTACAAATATTTGATCAATCTCAAACTATTTTCTTCTACTATTCGTATTGTCACCCTTATTAGTTTTGTGATATTTTCATATCGATTATATGAAAATGGCACTTGAAATCATAAAACATTTAAATATTTTTCTCGAGTTGTTGTAATAAACATCATACCATTTCTCTCTTGTTATCTAATATTCATAGCTTGAATTACTATAATACAAAAATGAATAACCATAGTAAATAATTTTTTTTGCTTACAATAATATCAATGCAGGTTGTTAATCAACTCACTTTAAAATTTATGTACCATCATACATCCAATTACATCAAATTAGAAATTAACATATACACTAGAATCAATGCATTTAATGCAGGCAATAAAAGAATATTAGAAGATAAGATCTACATTGAAATCAATGCACCTAATGCAAGTAGTGAAATAGGATTAGAAACCAACATCTGCACTTTCTTAGTGCAAGGAGTCACTCCTTGACTGCAAAATGAGTTAGCCTTACACAACATAGTTCAATTCAAATTTAAAGGTTTTGAGTGGCGGGATGGCTTCTCAAAGAGTTTCAAATTATTTTATTCTTTAAGGCTTTCATGCATTTGGAAAGTTGTGGAAAATATAAATTACATAACTAAATTGGTAGTATAGGGAACAAAGTATAGCAAATGAAAGGAGATAGATAGCTAGTATTTACTCTAAGAAATATTTATATCCTAAATCAGTCACAAAACTATAATGATGGCTCTTTAAGTAAAATTTGTTTTATGTAAAGTAAACAAAATTCAAAAAGTAGAGTACATGAATAGATTATTTCACAAATACTTGATGAAATCTTCACTAACATGTTATACAACATATACATGATTTGCAGGAAGCTGGAAAGTAGATAATTTACTATTAGATCCTCTAGCAGTTTCTTACTCACACCTTAATAGCTGCTGTAACTCATAAATTATAAGAAGTAAACAATGAAGGAAACACACCATACATTAGATAGTCCTTGAATCACAAAATCCTCCAACATGAAGTGAAAAAATATTTTTTCTTTATTATATTAAATCTTCAGGTAGACCAACATCCAACCCTAAAATGGTATTTACCAATGGTATATATAGAAAGAGAGACACCAACTCCATCTCTTCTAAAAAGAAGGAAAAATTAATCCTAACATTACATAGTTGTCATAGGACATTAAATCTATATCCCATCAGAATCTAACTGAAAGGAGAGAAGTAGATGAAAAGAAAGAAGAGAATTTGGGTTGAACTGTCGAGTATGCTGACATGCTGCCCCTTTTTCTATTGATTTTTCTCCTCATGTCTTTGGTTCTTAAATAACCATGTGTCTTCATTAAATATGATCTTCAAAAACCTCATAACCACTTATCACTCTCACTTGTTATATCCATTTCGTTACGAGTCCTTATCTTTCCTGAACTGGCTCAGTAACTTTGCTAACAGATGTCAAAAATAATTTAAAACAAGCGCTACCAAAAATTCCGGTAAAAACCTATAACTACGAAAAAATGGTAATGCTACCAGAATTTTCAATAGAACTCTATTTATTTTTTCAAAAATGCATAGAAAACACTTGAAAAACATGTGAAGACTTATACACTTTGAAATTTCAGTTGTTGTTCAAAATTGCACTTAATAAGCAAAAAGGTTTTTTATTAGTAAACCTTTTTACCTTTCTTCCATATGGGCTACAAGTTTAGCAGTCTTGTCCATGTCTGATTTTTTGTCAACAATTGATCTTGATCTTGTGGTTGTTGTGGTTTTTTCTATTACAGTGGCCTTTTCCTCCTTTGAACCCTTTTGGATCTTTCTTCTTTTTTAGGGTTCTGTTTGCTAATCTTTAGGGGTTTTGTTTTTATCTTTCTTTTTGGACTCATTATTCTTTAACCCTTCATGTTTTCCTTCTACATCAATGACCTCTGTCAACAAACTTGGATTATGCAGAGCCTTACACTTGAGCCTAAACTTGTTGTTGTCTCTGCGGTGTATTTTTCTTTTACCAACAACAAGTTTGGTATCCTCTTTCTTTTTATTGCTACTTATTTCATACCATGGATCTTTGAGGAGCTATTCATAAGAATTAGTGGGTTGATACTCTTTCTGCATTTTCTATTGAATGTCTTCTTTCGAAATTTCAAGTAGAACATATGCTTCAGATTTTTCTGTAGTTACAGAACTCCCTCGTCGAGCTTTGATATAGAAATTAGGAAAAGGAGAAATGGGAGGCACCGTTTTCATGGATTTAGGTTTATTTATTGATGATAACTCTCCTTTCTCTGACTTCCTCTCAACCATGACTGAAGGAGTCTTTTATTTTCTACTCTTGGCCTTATAGATATTCTCCTTCTTAGCCTTTCTCTTTGTCCTTTTTGCAGGCTGAGGGTGTTGCTGTGAAGCTGAAGACAGTTGAGCTGGAGGTGTAGGTGCAGGCTGGTCTTCCCTGTAAAACATAAAATTGCCCCATGATTGATTTATTTTCCTTAGTTCTTACTAAACTAATACTTTAATGAGAGCTTGATGATAAAATATATATTCTAAATAAGTTATGTGTGTCTGAATCCTGGCTTACATATTTGTCAAGATCTTCAACAAAAAGTATGGCAAGTTGAGGGTCTTCATACCTACAACATGAAATAGAAATATCATATGATAAAGAAACACTACAGTATACCTCCTCTAACAAGTGAGGTAAATTTTGATAATCTTAATAGCTTCTGCCTATTCATATTTGAGGTAACTGCTGGGAATTCCTTTGGCCGAGTTGGGATCTATGTGTCCATCTTTAAGGAAACTATTGAGGTCTCCTCTAGCGATTACTTGGCCTTTAAACCACTTTTCTCCTTCCCCTGGAAGGTTAACTGCCTCAACATTTGAATTTTTTCATACCTGCAATCTAAGACCATAGATGGTCACTTCCTATCCAGTGAAAGCATGTGCAAACTCCTGAGCTACTCCTAAGTGAGAGCTTCCCAGTCTTGAGCACAAAGGATACCACCATGCTTGAACAAACATCCTTATCACATTCGAATTTTCATCCGCTTGGTTAGATCCTTTTGGTTCAATTCGTTTTATCTTTCCTCCTCTTATTTCATCTTTAGTAATTAATAAGCTTGTCTGCTAAAATATGATAGATGGAAAAGCTAGAAGAGCTCACCTAACAGGTGTTGTTGTGTCTTCTGTGAGATCCTGTCTGAAATATGAGACTCCCTTCTCAAGTTTCTCACTAGAAAATATCATTCTCCAATAGCTAAGCTCAAAACTGATAATCTTCCTTCCTTCTCGGTGGTTTAAAACAACGACATTAGTTCACCCTCCCATGAAATAGTTTTTCATTATGGTAGGTATCCTAGACCGTAGAATACACCATGTGATAGCCATTATGATCTTCATTTGGTTGCGTAGCTTCAGATGGCATGATACAGGTGGCTGGAGATGAGTAGGTCCATGACTGGAAATCACCATTGTTGTATGTTCATTATTGGCCTAAATTTACGGTAGCGTCTATGCATGACCAACCAAATGGTCATCGAATTAAGATTGCGGATTCATGATCAATTCCAACGAAAATCACGTACTTTGACATGAAGCTAAATTAACTCAGTTGTCAGACAAGATGATATCAACGGCTGGATGTGTTTCTTACATATTGACACCTACACAGTACATGTATAACCACGACTTAAACATGTTAACTAAAGATTTAAAATAGATTAAAAACAAGAACACGTGGCTTGACATAAAGCAGATGCAGTTTTGTTTTATTTTTTTAAAAGTAGGGGATGTTACCAAAATTTTTGGTAGCATCGGATTAAAGAAAAACAAACACAAAACATAATTAAACAAACTCTCTGAAAAAGGATAAAACAAATGCTACCAAAAATTTCGGTTGTATTCATTTTTTTTTAATTTACAAAGTTTCATCATAAAACAAAACCAAAATAGAGTCATGACTTAGCAAAGAAATGTGCTAACCCACTCAAATGAATGTATCTAGTGCAAGTAAGAAAATATGATTAGAAACCAACATCTACATTGAAAACAATGCATCTAGTGCAAGCAATCAAATGGGATTAGAAATCACCATCTACACTGAAATCAATGCATCTAGTCCAAGAAATATTCTTCCCTCTCTACCCCCTCCATATATATATATATATATATCCCTCTATCTCTGCTTATTTTTCACTCTGCCCCTCCACAAACACACAATATATATCACTCCATATCTATCAATCTCTTTGTTCCTCCCTTCCTTTCTCCTTATCTCTCTTCTTTCTATTAACCTTCCATCTATATCTCAAACCCCTTTTGTCTCACTAAATCACCCCCAAAACATACACTCTATTTCTCCAATCTATCTATCTATCACTCCCTCCTCCTCTCCCACTCTCTATCTCTCTTCCCCTTCTCTCCCTCTCCCCCACTTCTGTCTCGCTTCCCTCGTGTTTTCCTCTCTCCTTCTCTCTCCATTTTCCTTATCACTCCCTCTCTCTTTATGTATTTCTTCTTACCTCCCTCTCTCTCCATCTCCATCTCCATCTATCTTTCCCTACCTCCATCGACTCTCTCACATCCTCTCTCTCTTCCTTCCTCTCTCTCCTACCTCTCTCTCTTCACCTTCCAACTCTGTTACTATATTCCTCTCTCTCTCCTTGTCTCTCCCCTTCTCACCATATATTCTTCTTTGTCTCTTTATCTCACTCCTAACAGACACACTTTGTCTCCATATCTCCCTTGTCACTCATTCTCTCTCCACTTCTCAATCTATATGTATTTATTCTTCCTTCCCTCTCTCCCCTTCCAAAACCATCTCTATATCCCTCCCTCTCTCCTCCTCTCATTCAAGTTCTATCTCTCATCCTCCCTTTCTCTCCCTTTCTCTCCTACCTCCTTCTCTGCTCCCCCATCTCTCTCCTTCTCTCTATATCTCTCTCTCCCTCCCTCTCTCTACCCTCCAATCGTCTCACTATCTCCTTCCCTCTCTCCTTCTCCCTCCCTCCTCCTCTCACTCCCACCTCCATTTTATGTCTCCCTCTCACTCTCTTTCCATTCCATATCTCTCTCGCTCCTCTCCCTCTCTCTCTCTCTTCATTTCTCCTTTCCCCTATCCATTTTTGCTCCATATTCCCCTTGTAACTCCCCCTATTTCTGCACATTTATCACTATGTATTTTTTCTTCCCTCCCATAAAAATTCATGTTCAAATACATTGGTGTGTTCTTTGAAAAATTTGTGTTTTTGAGAAGAGAAATGTGTCACAACAATCTAGACAACGTCTACATCGGTTTCGTTATATTTACGAAACAAACTAATGTATATCATAATTACTTAGAATTTTTTGAACTGATCCAATATCAAAAAAACTGCATCTTTTGAATGTGTTTCGGCTCACAAAAAAATTCTCAACTTATTAGTTATAAACTAAAACTTTGAAAATTACCCATTATAGATGACGAACCAATGTAATGCACCATAATTTTTTAAATTTTTTTGCAGTGTATTTTGCAAGATACAAAATTTAGATTTTGACTGAATCATAATGACCTTCAAAAATTGTTTACATGCATCTTATTACAAAATTAATTAAAATTAGTAAATATTTATTAAATTCCATAAAAGTTATATTTCCTGAGAGTAGGTTGAATTATGCAAATGCTTGTCTTGGTTCTGAAAGTTAATTTATAAAGTTTCATGGTGCTTAATCATTCCAAATTTGAAGAAATGTGTTCAGAGCTAAGTTGCTGCGTAGTTGTAGACTTGTTAGTTAGGTAAAACTTTTAAAAAATTTCGGTCGAATTGTATTTTGCCTCATCAGCCCGTTAATTATAACGACACAAAAGTTCGGCCGAAGTTTTTACATAAGTTTGACCAAAATTTTAATCGAATTTACCTCGGCCGGAAAATTTGATGAAACCCCTCTAAAAAAACATTTTGCGGCTATATAAATAGCTGAAAACAGAATCATTATTTTCGCACAATTTCACACATTTCTTCATTTGGGTTGATTTTGGAAAGGACTTTTTTGAGCTTAATTTTCAAAGGACTCTTTTTGGGCTTAATATTCAAAGGAAATTTTTTGGAGGTATTTTTTAAGTGATATTTTTTTAGAGGCTTTTTGGTCTTAATTTTCAAAGGAAATTTTTTGGAGGTATTTTGTTTTTAGAGACATTTTTTTAGAGGCTTTTGGACTTAATTTTCAAAGCACAATTTTTGGAGGTATTTTTTAAAGTGACATTTTTTAAGAGGTTGGGCTTAATTTTCAATGGACATTTTTTGTAGGTATTTTTAAAACTGACATTTTTTTAGAGTAAGTGTTTTGTGTTGAAGTAAATCTTTTATAATGATTTTTTAAAGTGAGTTTTTGTCTAACGTTTTAATTGAAATTTTTTTGCAAGACTTGGAAGGAAATATTCTGAGCTTCATTTCATTTTTAAAATAATTTCTTTTGGTGGAATTTTTAAAGTAAGTATTTTGGGTTGAAGTATGTCTTCTGTGAAAAAAATTTTAAACTAGTTTTTTTTTATTTTAATTAAATCTTTTGTGATGTTCTTTTTAATTGAGTTTTTGTCTAAAATTTTGAAGGAAATTTGTGGAGATTCATACTCAATTAACATGGGAAATCAAAGGAATTGCAAGAAAAAATATGATAGAACAAGGGACCCACAGGAATGTAGAGAACAGGGGAGAGAATATCGCAAAAAAAGGATAGAAGAATGCTCAAATATTGAAAGGGAAAATCGACCTCAACTAGAAGCTGAAGTAGGTATGTACATGTAGATATTATAAATTTTATATTTCAAATTTGACTAGTGTATTGTGAAACTTGATTTTTATTTGATGAACTAATTTGAAAAATATTTGGCAATGTAAACACAGAGAGATATTCATCAAAACAATGATGATGAGATACAATATTTTGAAAGAGAAAGTGAAAGAGATATTGAACCAATGGTTGAAGATGGTGAAAATGTTGAAATAAATTCAAGTGAAGAAATTGAATCACCAGGTATGTTATATATATGTTGAATGTGTATTATTGAAATTATGCATATTTATTAATTTAATTATTTATTGAATATCTAAAATTATTTTGTACATTTAATTCTAATATCTACAGATGGAACCAATATCGATGATGAGATGTTAGAAAATGTTGACACTCACACATATGGAGATAAAAAAGCTAACCATGTTATACGATATCGTGTCAATCGCCTTATTGATTCATTCTTCAAAGATAAAATTGTGGCAGTTCAGGCCCGAATGTTGAGAAGTCTCTTAACATCAAGGAAATTAAAAGAAGCTACAACTTTATTGGATATTCGAAAATCAACAAAATAAAAAAAATGAAGGAAAATGTCAAACAAACTACACATTTTTCTCTAAAGTCAATTGGAAGATCTAAAAAGAAAAGTGATTTATATGCACGTAGAGCAATACAAATGGCAGTGGTTTCATCAAGTACTAAAGAAAATCACTTGGTAAAATCTATGCAACGAGTATTAGGAACCTCATGAAAAACTTTGCACAAACATCGAAAATTTTTATTGCAAATATATGTAAATTAAGAAATCGCTCGTTGGACAGCTATTCGTAGGCAACCATACAAAGATAGAATTGGAGAAAATGTTAAAAAAATAATATATTAATATTGGATAAAAAAATCACGTGTTTCATCAAAAGAAAGGGATGTGATGTGAAGATGAATAGCACGAAATCAGTACGAAGAACATGCAAAACATTTATTAGACACCACTCAGATAGAGTTGTTCAACAAGTTCAAAGAAGAGAATTGTGAAATTGATGTCTCAATCAATGCTTTTGTGCAATAAAAACCATGGTATTTTAAACCTATCATTGTATGCAACACTTGTTGTTGTCGTTATCATGTGGAATTTCAGTTATATTATGACAGATTCTTTAATTTTGGTAAAACATTTTGGAAAGATTCACCTCCTCCTTCCACTATCCACGATTTCATATCTCAAATTCTATGTGGAAGAGAAATCCATAAATTATTTTACCAAAAGAAATGTGTTGGTGGTAAAAAATGCGATGATTGTGGAAATTTGACTAAATTTCAAATCAAATATTGAATTGATATAAATGATCAATCATTTTCCAACATAAAAGTGAAATACAAGAGATAAGAATATATACATACTTCGATTGGTTCAAGTAGTACTACAAGTGCTAGAAGAATTGATTTACAAGAAGAAGAAATTTTTGTGATAGATTTTTTTAGAAAGTTTGAGGCAGAAATTTATAAATACACGAACCATTCCCATAGATCTCGATGGAAGGACTTGCAATTAAAAAAATCTCGTGAATTTTTTCCACTAGGGACCATTTTTTAAATAGTTGATTTTGCTGAAAACTAGACATTTGTTCTACAAAAAGAAATTCAAAGTGAACAATATCATTTTGACCCAGTCTCCATGCAGGTCCATATTCCATATAGAAATGTTGAAAAAAATGTTGATAATATAGAAAACACTAGTGAAAATAAAAATGTTATTAAAGAATATCACTTTTATATTAGTGACGGACGTACACAAAATACAAATTTTGTACAGCATTGTTTTCAAAATATTTGTGACTCCTTGAAAAGTCGTGGAATAAAATTCAATGAAAATTGGATATTGTCAGATGGGTGCGTAGGTCAATTCAAATCTTGACGGTTATTCTTTTGGTTGTGTCATATTCATATGAAAACCTGCATTAAACATTGTTGGAATTTCTTTGATACTGGTCATGGAAAAGGAGAACATGACGGTGCAGGGGCATGTATAAGATGATCACTTCGAAGATATTAAATGGACCACTCTATAAACCGACTTGTCTCAGCTAAAGAAGTTGTTCAATGGTGCATCGCTACACTAAGCCATGAGACTAACTGGTCAAGGGAAGTACAAAGGTACATTAAATTTAATTTTTATTGGATTCCTAATTTTAAACAATACATTTATCACAATGATTATCTTTGATGGTATTTTGATAACATATTTATATTCTTCTTTGAATTTTCCATATAGGTCTTTTTGTCATTTTGGGATCCAAGATGTAGATATATCGATTCGAGATGGAATTGAAACAATAAAAGGGACTCGAAAATTGCATTCAATTAAAACAAAGTTGTCCAAAAATATGTTTGCATTGGATAAAAGAAAATATTCTTGTTTTTTTCATGTTTCCATAGACAACACAAAATCCAATGATTTTTGTGAAAACAAAATCTATGTAAAATATTGGCAACATACAGAACTAAATACAAAGGGGAAAATGTATTTTGCAAGCTTTGAAGAAATGCAATGAGAGGAGACCACAATATCATCCAAAGGTTATCAAGTTTTTGATCTTGTTAGAGAAGGTAACATCTCAATTTCTTTCAAATGATAGATATCTAGAGATAGATAATAAAATCAAGAAGACATGTTAATTTTATAGTTAATTTTTCATGTTAATCATGATCTAAATTTAAATACATAAGTTTGTTTTACTGTGCAAGAGATATTTTTGTCGTAGTTTCACCTACTATCAACAATGAAAATGTGAAGTATTATTTGATGTGTTGCATGGAACAAAAGATGAAATTATTGGAAAACTATGAAGATAACAGGTTTACATATGACAGAGGGTCTATTACATGAAAAGGTTATTTTTTCCAACAAACTCATCAAAGTGGGGATTTTTTTTACTTTTGAAACATTCTGCGGTGCCGCCTGGAGATCATGAATCATAGACACAACCTTCCTCCTGTCACTTCCTTCTGTGTTGGAAAAATTTATGCCACACACTGGCCCGACTGTTAGTCGCTGTTCACTTCATCTGGAAAATATTCTGAATCGATCCAGTTGCAAACGCCATGCCAAACCTATAGAACTCACAAACTCTGCAATCGACCACACTAGCGATTGTTCTCCATGTCAGTTCCGACAACCCGACGTATTCTTCCATCTGCCTACTCCGTCGCCTCCTTTTTGGGTCCTCCATCAACTATTCCAAATAATAACATTAGCGTATCATTTCGATTCCACTCGTTCATACAGTCACACCTCTACATATCATTTCGTTTCCACCCATTCGTAAAGTGACACCTCAAACATTGGAACATCTAATTTTTTAAGGAAATATTTTGGGCTTAAAGGTTTAAGAGGTTGAAAAAAAATAACATTATTGTGAAAGGAAATTCTTCTTTTCTTCGATATTTAAGAATATATATATATATATAGATATAGATATAAGAGATTTAAAAAAAAAAAATTAAAAAGAAAAAAAAAAACGGAAAAGTCGAAGTCAAAATATAACAAGAGAATTTTTGGAATGATTCAATCCTAAGGGTCCAACGAAAAATTATTTGAAGGAATAGTAAGGTTTGAAGATTATAAAGATTAGGGAGGGTTACTTTTAAAACCCTAATCTCATCTCAATCAATACAAAATGGAGTTTAAATCCAGATTGAAGAAAGGCATATTTTTAGAAACCTTACCCATCGACACTAATGTGATATTTAAAATTAAAAGAACTCTCCCAGGAAAAGATGTCATTGTTGCTATATCACTCGCTCTAGATAAAAATTACATAAACCCTAAAATTGCAAACCATTTGGTGATTCCTGAGTCAAATATAATAAAAAAATTAGACTTTTTTGACAAAAAAAAATACAACATAAAAAGTCTACAACTAAATATTGGGGATTATATTTTTATCTCTCAATTTACCGTGAAAAATTTACTTTTTGAAAATAGTGACATTATGTTAGGTTCAGCATGGATGGAAACCCTAGGTTCATTTATCCTAAACACAAAAAAGGAGTTTTTAACATTCTCCTACAAAGAGAAGAAAATAACGCTACACGATGTTAACTTAAAGCCAAATTCAGTGATGCCTGAAGACATTCAAGAAATTTCAAAAGTAAGTTTGCAAGAAGGTAAAAAGGTGATACAAAATATGCAAAAGGAAATTGGAAAAATCACCACTAATAAGAATGAAGAAGTTTCGTGACTAAAATACCATAGCAAAAAATTACTAAGACAGATAAAGAAGCTTAAGAAGTTCTTGGAAAGCAAGGTGCAACAACTTGTTGAAAATAAAGCATGACATGTAGAATTCCAAGTTGAAGAGAAAGAAAATGGTACTAATGCAGTGAATGTCATAACTCAAGAAGAAGATAAGAAATTTGCAGAAAATACAAACTTAGATGTTGCAATTTAGATGAGGAACATTCTAAGTGAAGGATCTATAACAAACTGAATAAAATCCTTGCCATAGGAAAATCAAATAAGTCAAACCAAAAAAGGTTCCCTATCCACATCCAAATCACGGGAGAAGACAACTCGATCAAGCTACATATTCATAACAGAAACAATAAGTTGATGTTTTGAAGAATACTAATGTCAATGTAAACCTCTCAAGTGATAATTTATCACAAGTTTCAAGTTGCCATAAGATTCCACAAAATATTGATTTAGGATGGTCTGATCCATTTTTAGTGCGACATTTTTTTGTCTCTTAGAGGATCCTTTCAACTTGTATCGATAAGGATGACCGCCTTGAGACGAGAAGACATTTGTAGTAGGAAAAGAAATCAATTCCTTTCATCAACAAGCTTTGAGGATGAAGCTTTTTGAGTAGGAAGGCAATGTAATGAATAAAATAATGTAAATAATTATTTATTAGGTAATTAGTAATTAGGTTTAAAGGGCATGTCTGATGAGACATGACCTTTCGTGAAGAGGCACTTGCCTAAGTATATAAGCATACCTCATTTGTCACATTCATATTATCAATCAATTCATTCATACATTTCAATAATAATATATGTATCCTCATAGATATTTTTATATTCCAAGTCTTCTAGAGTCTTTAACTTGAGAAGGAACTTTGTTCGCTTCAAACGATTTCATACATTCTCTGGTACAATATGTCATAATGCCATTATTGAAAAGTGTACATATCTATGTAACTAGCATAGTTGATATAATGCAAGTTTTAAGTTGCACGATTTTGTTTTAGATGTGTATGTTAACTAAATTATAATATTCATTATTGAATGCAAAATGTGTGGTACGTGCTTTGAAATTTCCAGTTTACTATAAACTGTAAGTAGCTTTTCTATGTACGTTAATGTGAAATGTTATGTACTGGATATTTGTTTTAATGAAATTTTAAAATTTTATGATTGTTTGACACATCTAAGAAAATCTAGAATTTTATGATTGTTTTTAGATGTATACATCGATATGTATTGTACTTCAATCATTCTTACATATATTAAAACATGTACTTCAATCTTTTTTATGTACATATATTCATTTGAATTTTTTTTTTTTCTAACTTGGGCTAAACTATATTCAAAGCATGAAAAATTGTACAGAGGCAATGGGCAGATATGGCAAGCAGTGCTTAGCCTATCCCTGCCTTGGTAGTGCTCAAAATAAACCAAGTTTTGGGCTGCCTCAAAAGAGGAAACCAACCCCTTAAGACTGTCATCGAGTCTTGTAATACAAAATATTCATTGGCCCATATAAAAACAAAAGAGTTGAATTATATCAAGAGGTGACAAAAAACATAAATAAACCTTGCTACCGAACAACAATGGAGTTCATTCATATTTTTCCATCGCATGGTCCTCTTCCTTTATTAGGCACCCATATTTTCTAGAAATGGCTTCCTCCTGAGCTATGGGAATTCGAGGAGGCTTTGGAGAGGCCGCATGGATGATGAGAGCGAATGGGTACTACGCATCATAATCTCTGGTCCAAACATTTTCTGATTCCATAACCCAAACACCTATCTCCTCCATCGTGGGCTCATAAAATGAAAGCGGGTTGGTTTTCCTAAGTAAAGGATGCACATATTGTGGAATAGTGGATTTCTTATAGCCTCTTCTACC
Source organism: Pinus albicaulis (assembly GCA_034641835.2). Taxonomy (NCBI): domain Eukaryota; kingdom Viridiplantae; phylum Streptophyta; class Pinopsida; order Pinales; family Pinaceae; genus Pinus; species Pinus albicaulis. The sequence goes on from CM076576.1 coordinate 606,698,242, forward strand.
CTTAGGCTTCTCTAGAGGCAAAAAATCTCCCCATGAATGCTATCAAATTTTTGAGGAGCCAAAACCTCATGGCGATCAGATGTAGGGCCCTTAGTGGATTCCAGTTGCTGGTCGTGGCCATGGTGAGAGAGACCAGAGAACGCACCCCTGTAGATGCCTCTGATGGGCTTCTGACGTTGGCACAGGGCCATGGTATGGCTTCTGACCTATACATTTTATGATTTTTTTAATATATACATCAATATGTATTGTACTTCAATCATTTTTCCATATAGTCAAAGATGTACTTGAATCTTTTTTATGTACCTATATTCATGTGAACTTAGATATGTATTTAACCATCTATGATTGTTTTAAATGACATGTATGATCATGAAAATACATACTTAAATATCACCTAAATAATAGATGTACAACCTAAAATTATATAATATTCACACACATGTTCAAATGCATAACATGTACCAATGTATGTGTTTAATTTAATTCGAAATTTCCATCTAGATTCATTTTATATTTAACAAATAAAATGAAAACTTGAGTTTTAAGAACAAAATATTATATCACAAGATGTGAGCACATGCAAAATGTAGTTCAACTATCCAAAATATACACATGTACATGTGTCAATTGTAATTTGAAATTTCCATCTAGATTCATTTTATATTTAACAAATATAATGACAACTTGAGTTTTAAAAACAAAACATTATATCACAACATGTGATCACATGCCAAATGTAGTTAAACTATTCAAAATATATACATGTAGACATGGTTTGTAATTCAAAATTTCCATCTAGAGTTTCATTTTATATTTAACATTTATAAAATGATAACTTGAGTTTAAAAAGTAAAACATTATATCACAACATGTGATCACATGCCAAACTTAGTTCAACCATCCAAAATATACACATTGTGAAAATGAAATTTGAAATTCCCATCTACACATTCATTTTATATTTAACAAATCAAATAAAAACTTGAATTTTAAAAGCAAAACATTATATCAAAACATTTGATCACATGCCAAATGTAATTCAAATATAAAAAATATACACATTTTAAAAATGTAATTTGAAATTTCCATTTAGAGATTCATTTTATGTTTGACATTAATAAACTAACAACTTAAGTTCTAAAAACAAAAAGTTATATCACAACCTGTGATCAGATGCCAAATGTAGTTCAACCATCCAAAATATATACATTGTGAAAATGTAATTTGAAATTTCCATCTAGAGATTAATTTTATATTTAAAAAATAAAATGAAAACTTGAGTTAAAAAAAAAAAACATTGTATCACAAGATGTGATCACATGACAAATCTAGTTCAACCATCTAAAATATACACATTGTGAAAATGTAATTTGAAATTTCCATTTAGAGACTCATTTTATATTTAACATTTATAAAATGACAACTTGAGTTTTAAAAACAAAACATTATATCACAACATGTGATCACATGCCAAATGTAATTCAACCATCCAAAATATACACATTGTGAAAATGTAATTTGAAATTTCCATCTAGATACTCTTTTTATATTTAAAAAATAAAATGACAACTTGAGTTTTTAAAACAAAACATTATATCACAACATGTGATCACCTGCCAAATGTAGTTCAATTATCCAAAATATGTACACATGTACACATGTTTTGTAATTTGAAATTTCCATCTAGAGATTCATTTTATTTTTAACAAATAAAATGACAACTTGAGTTTTAAAAACAAAACATTATATCACAAGATGTGATCACATGCCAAATGTAGTTCCACTATCCAAAACATACACATTGTGAAAATGTAATTTGAATTTTCCATCTAGAGATTCATTTTATATTTAACAAATAAAATGACAACTTGAGTTTTAAAAACAAAACAACTCTAGTTTTGAAAACAAAATATTATATATCACAACATGTGATCACATGCCAAATGTAACTATCCAAAATTTCAAATCATTCTTGATAAAAGTAAATGTAGTTTCAAGCTATGTCCAAATAGTAAAATATGTCGAAAATTTGTATCACAGGAACAATAAAAGTATATATAGTTCAATGTATAGTGTTACAAGTATCAAGTTATATACAAAAGTAAATATGACTGCATAGATAAGACTATATATAGAAAAGTAAATTTAAGACTAGATCTATCAAATAAAATGTTTCACACATGTGCATCATAAAAAAAACACAGATGGATCTAGTGTCTTTGCCAACAGTGTACTGAGCCTCGTGTTATCCTATGAAGAACAAGGAACCTGCACACAATGTGTACAAACATTAAAATTTAATGTTTTAAAATTGAATGAGAATGTAGAAATTCATGTAAAAAAAAATTAAAAAAAAAAAATCATGCAATACCTCATCTAGTTCCCTCTTCATTGCCTTTTGTTTCTCGTCCATTAAAACATCCTCCATAGTAATATCTTCCACTGTAAACTGTACAATCTACATGTACAAGTATATATATATACTACAAATTTTCAAATGAAAATGCATATAAACTAATTTTCAATAATATTAAAAAAAAAAGTTATACAACTTGTTCAAATGGTGTGGATGTTCCTATCTCCATCATACACTCCATCACTAGAGTCCTTGGAGAATGGAAATCATCTCCAAAAACCTAAAATTCAAAAATTTTAAAACTATAAAATAACTCAAGATCTCGCTCTCATTTTATAATAAAACATTTGAACTTCAATTTATAACTTAATAATATAAGTGAAAATTTGAATACTTGTGATGGTGGATTGGGCACATCTCCTAAGGGTGGCTCCGAAAGGAAATCCCTAGAAACCTAAAATTAAAAAAATAATAATAATAAAATAACTCAATATCTTGATTTTATTTTTTAATGGAAATTTTGAACTGAAATATATAACTTAAAAACATATTTAAGTGAAAAAAATTGCATACTTGTGATAGTGGATTTGGCACATCTCCTAAGGAAGAAGAAGGTACCTCCATTGCAAAAACATCAGACGGAATCAGAATCTGTTAACATTTAATTATATACATGTACATGTGTACACAATTATTTATTTTAAAAATATGTCATCATGTTCCGATATATAATAATAGATTAAAATAGTTTTACATCATCACGTTCACTTAAAAAACACTAACACGTGCCAACATATCATCTTGATGGTGATAACCATCTGGATTATGTGATTGACGGTGAGAACCATCCAGATCGTGTGAACCTAAAGCTTCAATTGTGATATTAACATCTTCGTTCATTAAGTGTGAGAAATACAAATGGTGTTAACATATATGATACATTTTTTTTAGATTAACATATACAAATAAATGTATGTATATATGTATTTATTACAAATTGTACATGTGTTAAATAATCACCCTAACCACTAACACATACCGATCCCATGCCCTCTTTCTCATGTATTCTCTCGTACTCTTTGTCGATTCAGAAAAACATCAATTCCACAAAATCCTCTCTGAACATTATCAATGATGACATCCCTTGCTTCTCGACTAATTTGAGAAGTGGAGTTCATCTCTGGCCGAAAATTTTCCACACAAAGAGGTCAACTAACCAATGGTGGCTCAGGGCATGGAAACTTAGCATCAGGCTTAGCACCCCTACGGTCACATAATCGACCTTCCCTAGGACCGAAAAATTTAGAGGGAAGGTCATTATAATTGGGTTTGAAATTAAACATAGACTCAAGCATTTCTGTTGTAGCTCTTTATTTAACAACCTCCCATGTATCGAGAGCCATCACGGTTTCCTTTCTTTTTCTCATCACTTCTAAAAAAGTATCAGTGGTTGGCCCAAGCGTTTTTTACACACCTACAAGTCTTCTTAAGGAGTGAGTAACTATTTCTAAGGTTTCTCGACTCTCAGCAGGGAATTTCAAAGACACAAGATATTTCTTCAATTTTGAATAAATATGTTGACACCTTTGTAGTTTACATTGCTCAATGTTTGTTTCTCAAGGTATATCGGAAATGTCAGACATATAAGTCATGGTTGGTGTACAACCTTCTTCTTGAATAATGCATTCTATCCTACGTCTTTTTGGAGAAACATTTTCACCCTCTGCATCAATATATAAAATTTTCTATAAATAAAAAAAAATGTGAAAAAAATTGTACAAATTGAATGAAAATAAAATTCATATTGATGGCCACCTCGATATGTTTTTCCAACATCATGCCCACCTTGAGACTTTTGATAACCAGAATGACCACTGATTGGTTGAGAACCAACACGACCTTTGTACAAAAATGTGAAAAAATTTGTACAAATTAAATGAAAATAAAATTCATATTGAAGGCCACCTCGATATGGTTTTCCAACATCATGCCCACCCTGAGACTTTTGAGAACCAAAATGACCACTGATTGGTTGAGAACCACCCATTGATTGACCTTCGGAGAAATGCATATCACCACCCTCACGCAATTGGCCACCACCTATTGATGGGCCTCCAGGGGAATGTGTGCCACCACCAACCTCACACGACGAGAGGGAAGCTTCATAAAAAAATATGAATTTATAATCAATTCAAAAATACATTCATACATATAAATATATGTACATATGGTTCATTAAATTTCATTAATAATACCACGATTGCGTGAACCATGGCCATGCTCCATTGATGGAGTAGATATTGTTGTCCTCCTAACTCCTAAAAAATAAAAAATGAAATATATTAAAAACTAATTTAACTCACAAAATTTATAAAAATTTCATATGTATACATGTATGTACATGGGGATAGTATTATATATATAGTCAATAAAAAAATTAATTCCACATGTATACATACATGTATCTATGGAGATAAGATTATATATTCAAATGTCATTTAAAAACATGCACGTTTAATATAAATACCATGAACATCCCTCGATCCATGATCCCTCTCTCTCGTAGAGGCATGGGATTATATTGAACTTCGCCTTTCATCCTACATGATATATATGGATATCTACAGTGGACATTTACAATTATTTTTAAGCCACTATTTAAAATAAATTCAAAATATTTCAAAACATTAATGTAATTATTTAGTACACAAACTATCTAAAACACAACTTTCAAAGCACAAGTTGATGTGTGAAACTCAATTTAAACAAAAATTTGTTGAAGTACTCACATTTTAATCCTATAAAAATGTGAATTTCACCAAGATGCACTTACATGGTGGGAGCACACTTGGTAAAGAATTGAAAAAAAACACATGGTCATTAAAAATGACACATTTATAAATTAAAAACACACACATCAAAGATATGTTATAATGTCCATCAATAAATTTTGAAGGAGAGATTCTCAACACTAATTCACCTTTGAGATATGAATCTTTAATTGTAATTGCACCGTATAATACTAATTCATATATTAATTAATCTTTGACAGATGAATCTTTAATTAGCATTGCCCGACACAATATATCACCAGATATCTTATTGACATTTGGACAATGTCTTATACTAAAAAATTGAAATTGTCTAACAATATTGTTTCCTTTTCCATGTAGTTTTTTTAGCCTCCCCTTCTTAACTTGGTACACACCTTTCATCTGGTTTCACACAAGTTTAGAATTGGTGAAAACTACAATTCCATTTGATCCATATTCCCTAGCTGCTCCCAAGCCTTCTATCAATGCAATATAATATGCCTTATTGTTTGTTATTCTTCCTGTTATATTCATTTTCCTTTGGAGGACCTTTTTAGTCGCAATATTGCAAATCGCATATATAATCACTGCTTTCCCTGGATTGGGATAGCAAGAAACATCTATGCATAATGTCCAATTTTCAACCATATTTAGTGGGTTTTTTTATCCCTGAAAAAAAAAAAATTTCAATAAAATATATTAAATTAACATCTATTGCAAATGGATCAGAGAAATGACATATACATGGTTTTTCCTTAATGTTTATAGTTGAAATTACATGTACATGGTTCCCAAAAACACTAGCAAATTCCTTAAATTTTATGGGAGAAATGGCATGTACATGGTTTCCCAAAACACATGCATTTTCCTTATTGCAAATGCCTTAAATTTTATTGAAAATTATGTAAATTTTATGGGAGAAATGGCATGTACATGGTTGGGAGAAATTACATGTACATGGTTCCCATAAACATTAGAAAATGCCAGCCTTAAATTTTATGGGACAAATGGCATGTACATGGTTGGGAGAAATGACATGTAAAGTAAAGTTTGCCTTAAAGTAAAGTTTTCCCTAAATTTTATGGGATAAATGACATAGAAATGACATGTACATGGTTCTGAAAACACTAGCAAATGCCTTAAAGTTTATGAGAGAAATGGCATGTACATGGTTATCCTTAAAGTTTGCCTTGATTTTATGGGATACATGGGAGAAATGACCTGTACATGGATATCCTTAAATTTTTCCTTACATTTTATTGGAGAAATGACATAGAAATTACATATACATGGTTCCAAAAACACTCAAAAATGCCTTAAATTTTATGGGAGAACTGGCATGTACATGGTTATCCTTAAATTTTTCCTTAAGTTTATGGGAGAAATGGGAGAAATGACATGTACATGGTTATCCTTAAACTTTTCCTTAAATTTTATGGGAGAAATAACATAGAAACTACTTTTACATCGTTCCAAAAACAAAAGAAAATGCCTATGGGTGAAATGACATTTACATGGCTCAAAAAACACTAGCAAATTCCTTAAAGTTTAAGGGAGAAATGAGATGTACATGATTATCCTTAAACTTTGCCTTGAGTTTATGGGAGAAATGGGAGAAATAACATGTGCATGGTTATCCTTCAAGTTTTCCTTTAGTTTATGGGAGAAATGACATGTACATGGTTATCCTTAAAGTTTTCCTTAAAGTTTATGGGAGAAATGACATAGAAATGACATGTACATAGTTATCCTTAAAGTTTGCCTTAAGTTTATGGGAGAAATGGGAGAAATGAAATGTGCATGGTTATATTTAAAGTTTTCCTTAAGGTTTATGGGAGAAATGACATGTAAATGGTTCCAAAAACACTAGAAAATTCCTCAATGTAAATTTTTCCTTAAAGTTTATGGGAAAAATGACATAGAAATGGCATGTACATAGCATTTTCCTTAAAAATATATTAAATTAAAGTTATGGGTTGCCTTAAAGTTTATGGGAGAAATAAAATGTACATGGTTTTACTTAATGTTTGCCTTAAATTACAAACATGTAGTGATGTTGTCATCCGAGGATGAAAATTAGGCAAGAAAACCAAGTATGTGCATAAGTTTAAATTGGTATGCTTGTTTATGAACTTAGCTGAAATAAATATGCTGCTAGAAATTAATATATAATGATAGGTTCTACAAGATGGATGTAGACTAATGTTTAATATATGCATGTATTTATGTATGTTTGGTGGAGTGTTTTTGTGCATGTGAAAGTTGTGTGAAGACAATTATGGATGTAGACTAATGTTTAATATATGTATGTATGCATGTATGTCTGGTGGAGTTATTGTGTGCATGTGAAAATTGTGTGAAGACAATTATCCTGCACATAGAAATGAAAATATAATGATAGGTTCTACAAGATGGATGTAGAATAATGTTTAATATATGCATGTATGCATGTATGTCAAGTGGAGTTGTTGTGTGAATCTGAAAGTTGTGTGAAGACAATTGTGGATGTATACTAATGTTTAATATATGAATGTATGTATGTATGCTGATGGAGTTGTTATGTTCATGTGAAAGTTTTGTGAAGACAATTATCCTGCACACAGAAATGAAAATATAATGATAGGTTCTACAAGATGGATTTTGACTAATGTTTAATAAATGCATGTATGTCTGGCGTAGCTGCTGTGTGCATGTGAAAGTTGTGCAAATGCAATTATCCTACACACTAGTATTATTCATGATAGGTTCTACAAGATGGATGTAGAATAATGTTTAATATATGCATGTATGCATGTATGTCTAGTGGAGTTGTTGTGTGCATAAGTATGTTACCACAAGCGAGAATATTAAGTTCTTGGGAGAAGAAATTAAAAATCAAATAGTCAATATAAATCTATATCTCAATAAATATTAGATCAATATTAATCTCAATGCATATCCAAGTCTGCTAAAAAGGAAAAGGCCTAAGAAAATTTTACATAATCTAAGAAATCAGAAAATTTTCAAAATGTTAAATCTATTTCTAAAAAAATATTTTTCAAAATGTTAAATATATTTCTAAAACAATATTTCATTGTATTAACCAAAAATAAAATAATTACATTATACCAAGTATTTAAATTGTTAACCAATTTATTATGATAAAAATTAATTTCAACCTCGTGACTATTAGATGAGGGTGATGATGTTGAGATTTGGAGGATCAGTATTTCTCATGTTTGGGTTTTTGTCTTTGGTGTTGCTTCAATGTTGTGTCCATGGCAGCTCAACTTTAACAAGTGTAGATCAGAATACCTTCAATGTTGTTTACCATTAGTAGTAACCTAATTAATAGTAAGCTTCTTAATACATAGTCTTAGTTACCTATATGATTACAACTCTTAATGGGAAGAGATATAACAGATAAGTGTAATAGAAGGAGTAAGGTTAAATAATGAATACAATGGTACTTATAGTGATAGTTACAAGGGTCATGTTTCACTTACCACTATTAAAACATAACCTCCAAGCTGTAAGCTGATCTTAACTAGTAAGCTTGTAGTAATCAATGATGATCGAACATAATGAATAGTATAAGCTAGTTATGATGGTTCTTACTAAGCTTATTAGTACTAGTTATTTTTAAGTATCAACGTAATACAATATGCATCTCTTATGGAAACACAAGCACCTTTAGCGAAACCACATAATGTTGAGTACTAAGTGTGATTGGAATGAGTGATTACCATTATATTTACCCATATGTGATTTAATATGGATATGTAATCTCTATATAGATAAACACATGGTTTAATAGAGTATAAGAAAAGCTATATCATAGTGAAAGATAGCTTACTCCTACTATAGAAGTAAGCATACGGCTGGGTGATTTAGAAGCATTCAAATAAGAACATAGCTCAATCAAGATCAATTATTTAAAGAATGATATGTATTTCTCACCTCACTAGTGTAATGATGAAGTTGAGTACAAGCACCTAGTTAATGAAGCTAGATAGTTATCATGAGCTCAATTATCGAAATAACGATATGTATTTCTCATTTCACCAGTGTAATCATGAAGCTAAGTACAAGCACCTTGTTAATGAAGCTGGATAGGTATCATGCTTGATAAGCCTTACCAATACTTCTGTAACTTATCACCATTACTAATCTGATATCCTTGTTATAGTATCACAATTGGTAAATAAAATTTAATAAAGATGTCAAGACATACACATATCACACATTTTATTAAATTTTAAATTGATAAAAATAAGAAATCAGAATCCTAGACAAATCTTATCCAACCCTAGTATACATATATCCACTCTAGATGTATGGAGTTTGTTGACATTTTGTATGGATAACTACTATTCATTCTCCAAAAAATAAGTTTGCTCTAAACATCTATGTATGATTGTGATTTGAGGAGTGTGAAGCTTTAGAAACTGAAATAAACGTGGTTGTGATGTGTTTCCCTTCCCAGCTCTTTGCGTTCATTCCTCCCCCCCTCCTGCTTTCAGGCCACTCAGCTCTGCAATGATGAAGGAATTTTCTTAATGATGGAGGAGGTATTGGTTTATTTATCTATTTTTTCTTTTAGACCCGGAGGTGTATTTTGAAAAAAAATATGTTCCCATTGTTTACTTGTTAACTTGATCTCCTTCTTTGTTGCTAGATTTTTCTTCTAGGTTATACCGACCTTACAGGGGTCTTGAATCCCTTGGTCACATGTAGTCAGCATTTCTTAAAAATTTCTTGAATCCTTCAGCGGTAGAAATAAGGTGCTATTGTTGAATTCCCTTTAAGGACATGTTGAAGAACAAATATGGAAGAATGAAAATTAGTCACTGTTAAGGGTGGCAGGATGGAGCTAGGATGAGGATTGCAACCCTCAACAACTAAAAGTTAGTGTTTTGGAAGGGTTAGCTCCCGGTGAGTTGGTGCTCATAAGATAGAGTCATTTCTCGTTGATGTAACGTAGCATGGAAGAGTGATCATGAATTTATTGATACCTTTACGCCTATTTTTGGGCACTTCATGGAACTTTTGTTTTGATCTTTAGTTACATGTTTAACAAAGAATCATATTAAAACCATTTATTAGCTTTCTTTATTTTCTTCTCCAAACCATCTTCTAGCAGAAATGTTACCTAGTTATGAAATTTGTTTGGAAGGAGTGCCCAGACATATTGTTTTATTAAACAAGCAAGTTACCTGGCCTGTGAAAATAGAGATGGTTGCATTCCATTGATATGTGAAAACATTTGATAGAGAAAGAAAAGAAAGAGGAGCGAAGTGTAAAGCCATGTGATGTGAACACTTCAAATTATCAAGACCCGGTCAACAAAGTGAAGGTATATGCATATTAAAATCGTTTATTATCTTGGTTTCCTTTCTTCTCCAAACCATATTCTAGCAATAATTTTACCAAGTTATGAAATCTGTTTGGGCAGAGTGCCCAAACAAATTGTTTTATTAAGCAGAGCAAGTTACCTGGCCTATGAAAATAGAGAGGATTGCATTCCATTGATATGTGCAAACATTTGACAGAGAAAGCAAGGAAAAAGGAGAAAATTGTAAAGTTGTGTGATGTGCACACTGTAAATTATCAAGAACTGGTCAATGAAGGTGAAGGTATCTGAGGAATTTGAGAGGGATGCCAAGACTAAAATTTCTAGGGGTTTGTTCCCTATGAATGGGTGCTCATAAGACAGGATTGGTGTATTGAAAATATTGGAGTCCTTGGCTGGTCGGTGTCAACATATTTCTGAGTCGATGCTCATCAAGCTAATAATATTGGTGTATTAAGCAAGTTTCATCGTGCTAGCTGTTGTAAACATTGGGTCCATGCCCATTGAATTAATAAAGAAAGTCTTTCCTTTTTCAAAATTCTGTGTACTATGTATTATCTCTATTTTTTCATTCACTGTTGATTGGATAATGTGTTAATGAATAGAAATGAATAAAAGGAACAAAACATATTTATTACTAATACACCCCCTCCTTAGTAATCACCAAGTGTTCTAACATAAGAAAAAAGAAAACAAAAGACATCACCATTCATCCATGAAGAAAAGACATCAAAGGTTTTTTTTGTCTACCTAAAAATTTGAAGACAATGAGACAATGGGACTATGAGGCCGCAACGAGAAAACGATGAGATGACAAGGCGGCAAAGAGAAAAAAACAAGACAATGAGGCTGCAACGAGTAGTAGATGAGACAGTGAGGCTGAAACGAGCAAATAATGAGATGACGAGCCAACATATCGCTGAGGACACAGTTGAAAAATAACCTGCGAACACAGAAAATAAAAATTAAAAACAAAAAAAAAGCAAAGCATAACCAGAGAATAACCTTCTCACCTCCTCAACCCTGCAACAAAAAACACAAAAAAAAGCATATAGTGAGATGACGAGGAAGTATATAGTTGAGGATTTCGTCGAGGACACGGATTACAAATAACCTATGAACATAGAAAATAAAAATAAAAAAAATAAAAAATAAAAAACAAAAAAAATAGAGCATAACCAGAAAACAAAACTTGGCACATTGTCGCCCTTGCAACAGCAAACACAAATGCGAGCAAATATCGAGACGACGAGGTAGCAGATCGCAAAGGACATCATCAAGGGCACATGTAAGACAGACAGACAACAACAATAAGAAATGGTAACAAATTTGAGACTTGTTGTGGTCTGGGGACCGGTATATTTATAAGAAAAATTTTGGCCGAATTATTTTCAAAATTTTGGTCGGAATATTAGTTCGACCGAAATTTTGTTGCCTCTTTTCCCATCTCTGGCCAAAATTATGTTTACCCATGTCGTCAATGTTAACGAAATCATTAGTTCGTCCAAATTAATTTCAAAGCTTCGGCCGAACTTTCTAACAGTTCGGCCGAACTTTTATAAAAGGTCGGCTGAACTATTGGGAAAATGAAATTTTCGACCACGTTTCTCACAAAAGTGTAACCCACCTTCGCATTTTTACCCAATAATATTAATATTAAATCAGGGTTAATAATATTTTTTTTGCATGGTATAAATAATAATTTGGTCCATGGTATTTGACCCGTAGGTTTGATATATAATTAGATGTTGATTTCTAATCCTATTTGATATATATTTTTTTATTAGCATGCTTGTTTATACCTATTTTATATTTATTTATTTACCATACCTCTTTTATAAATATGGTATATGGCCTATGGTATTAATAATAATTTGTCGCCTGGTATTTGGCCCATAGTCTTCACCTAAATAAAACATTTTTTCTTTTTTTTTGTAAATTTAAAGAGGTTCATGGAATAAATATAAAAATAGGTTTTATTTATTTACCATACCTATGGTTATTTATATTTTTATTTATTTATCATACCTATATTTTGAATGTTCGTAAACCTCTTCATATTTTAAGTGTTTATACATAATAATAATTAGATTGATTTGTTGTGATAATGAATTTTAAATTGCCTATTTATATGGTTATGTAAGTTATTGTTTAATCCGACATTAGATTTTATTTTTTAGATTTTTTTTATACTGGATGTAAAACGCACCTCTCCACCTAATAAAATTTTTATTAATATTAAACTATCCAACTCATTGCCTAATTAAATATATAGATTGGATGTAAATGCAATATTCAATAATTTTCTTTTTTATTTGAAATGTTATTTTGGTTTTCCAAGAAGCAAGGAGTCCTTGTCTATAATTTTAACCAATAGCATATTTACTTTAGCTTCTCATATAAATATAAATTTAATATGATATTTAGTTCCAATGAAATTTTTATTTGAAATTAATAAAATAAAATCTAAATTTATATTAATAAATATTTTCATTTTAAAAATAAAACTAACCTAGTGTAAGACCCTATTTCCACATCTACCCAAGTAACCAGAAAACCGGGGTAAACATGTGACAAGAGGCTACTCATATGATATTCAACCTCCTATATGACTATGAGGAAGTCAAACCGATGGAAAAATGACAAAAATACCTTACATTGCATCATTGACATCCCCATGAGGTAACCCAACCTTCTAGGGCCCTATTATGTGAGGGGGAACTGATTTTTAACTTATTTTAGGCTTATCCAGGGGAATTTAAGGGAAAGGGAGTAGTTATAGACCCTTAGCTATGGGATATTCTTGTTATGGTAGTGGTTATGGCCCCAATGGTCAGTTCTAGACCTGCAGCTCAGAGATTTGTGCCACATTTTTAGCCCTTGAGCCCAGGTCACTACCTAGAAATTCGTGTAACTTTAGGAGAGGATAAATAAGATTAAAGAAAAGACATGGTAGCATTCACATCATCGGAAAATCATCCAACCCCACCCAACCATGACATGGATTTTGTCAAACATGTCAAAAACATTGCATCTTCAGGTGTAAACAACAGATTTAAACATGGGGGTCTCTTAAAAATATGAGAATGGCTAAGAAGAATTGCTCCCATACATCATAATATATAATATAGCCTATTAACATAGATACATTGTTCATTTATTTACTGGTAAAAACCTAGGTAGAGCCATACATCATCTCTGCTCAAACACATGCTTATAACCATAATAATAAGAGCATAAATACAATGGACAAATAAATCCATACAATAACTGGCACATTTGCATAATGAATAGCAGAGGAATGAGCTCTTCATAACTGAATGTAAAACCCAACCAGAGATGGGACTTCCACATTCCACCCGACCATAGATTGGCTCAACTAGGTCTCACTTCATCCAATAACCCTTGTGCCATATTCCAAGAAATAATGTGGGACTTTATCAAACACATCAGTCAACACCAAACTAGGTCTCTAGAGACCAAACCGTCTCAACCCCAAAACCAGTTATTCCACCTCATGGTTAGACATCACTAACCATCACGGATTTCTCTATATCAAATTTTCTCCAGGGTTCCAGAGTATTTGTTCCAACCAAGGCTCCAGGACTAGTAACTCAACCCTAGGTGTTCCCACGTTCCAGATTTTTTATCCAACAAAGGCTCCAAGACTGGTAACTCAACCCACCTAGGGCTCCAAAGTGCTTTTCCAATGAAGGCTCTAGGACAAGTAACTCAATCCAACAGTTATCCATCAGGCTCCAAAGAGTTTGTCTAGCCAAGGCTCCAGGAACTAATAACTAGACCCAACACCTAAAGGAATCATGAAAACCAACAAGAAAACGATCAATGAAAATAAACACACAATCACCATGGCTATCTAGGAAATAGCAAAGCTAGGAAAATCCACTATCAGTCTCAGTCATCCTCCATGCCAATGACAGATCATAATCAAGAAACCACATGTAATACCATGGATGCCAAAACTAGTGAGGAAATCATACATGCAACTCGTTACCTACACTCAAAACCTATTGTAGATGTTGATCTCGATCTCCTCTTGCACTTTCCTGTTCTTTCTTTGTTGTCTTGATTCAAGTCTCCACAGATGCCACACTCTCCAAGGGTGTTCCAAGAATATTCTAAGTGCCCAAGAGTATGGGAGAGAGAGAGATAATATTGAGAGCTCCAAATCTAAATTGACAAAAGCTTACCCACTAATCCTCATAAGAATTTTTATTAATGAGGCCTCTATTTTCTTTATTTTTTATTATTTTCCTTCATTTTCCTGCTCACATGCAACCTGTGACCCTTCAACTTCATTTTCTCATATTTTATATTATTTTCAAAAATAAAATGCAAATTAATGCCTCATTCCTTTCCAAAGCCTTTGTCATTGCCTTTTCCAATTTCTTTTAGCCATAATAACCAAAGTGAACACCCACTAGCATTTGTTTCCCAACATTTAGCTTGGAACATGTGGTTATGATATATTTTTACATGAATTTTTACCAGGGTTGTTACACCTAGATACATATTAAATTCCAGCCTACCAAGTATGGATAAGGATCAAATTTCTTGAGGTTTTAAAACCTCATTTAGAGTGAAAAAATATTTGGTACCTCTTAGTGCATAGTATATCCAAAATTAAGATGAAGCTAGACTGGTTTTATTTTTAAAATGAAAATATTTATTAATATAAATTTATATATTATTTTATTAATTTAAAATTTAAATTTAAACAAAGAAATTAATAGTTTTTTATATTTGTTAACAATTATGTGATATAAAATTAACAATGATTATTTTGAAGGATGTGTTTTATTTTTTCATTTTCGTAATATGAAATAATACACTTTTTTTACTTCTCTTTTTTTTAAGGATAATAAGAATTTTGTATTTATATGCAAGTCTGAGATTGTGCCATAAAAATTACGTTAGGTAGTACATAGGTATATCATCAAAATTTCTCACTCAACCCTCTTATCCAACTAAACTATAAATTCTTCTAGAGAGGCTCTAAATTCAAAACCAACATATGGAGTTTTGTCTCTATATAAGTTAAAAAATGACGCACCCAAACAAATGATTACATTTCATACTATTTCTTGTTGAAAATGCTCATATCCATCCAATGTGAATCCATTTAAATCTAAGGAATGAGAAATGTCATAATTTGGTCAATGAGTTTTCAATCTCCAAAAATTAATTCACACCCTTCACGATTTTTAATTCTCCCAATCTTAATTCACACCATTCATTAGCAAATAAGTTTGCATCTTTATTGATATTCCAAAGAACATGGAAATATGCTATTGGATATAACTCTTCCACTACTTTCTAATTTTTTCATATGCCTTTCTACTATATTTTTCCTTCGGAGAGGATCCCTTCCATAAATTCTAAATAAGGAGGGAGTCTCCTAAAATTGAGAGAGAGGCTACCTAATCTTCTACGACTAACTAAGTACCCTAGTAGAGAGACGATTAATATCGGAAATTTACTTCAATGACCTTTAAAAAAAATTCATAAAGAGCATTAAATAACCATATGTGCAACATACGTTAAGAATAGAGCACATGAAGATATAAAAATATAGACAATTGCACCAAATTTTGAAAATAGAGTTCACCCACAACATTTGATCTATGTCTCCAGGAGCCACTCAAATGAATATGTGCTTCATTAGTTGTTATTCAATAAGGTTATTCCTTGTCAATAGAAGGAATTAAATATCACTAATTTTGCAATGTTTCTCCTACAAAGAGGCATTCTCCTTCAACAATACAAAAGGAATGAACTTTCACAAAAAAATGGCATAAATGGTTCTCCCTTTCTTGGACTCTAAGGTAAAGCTACAAAAGTCCTCTTTGAATCTACTACTTAGAGCCAAGAATATATGCAAATACATGTTCTCCCTTATACACATCGTGAAAGGGGAAAATCAACAATAAATGTGAATTGCATTTGCTTCCATGCCAAAATGTTCAATCATATACTCAAAACTCGGCAAACACAACACCAACATGTGACAGGTCAATCTCATAATTCTACAATTTTTGACTATAAACATAACCAACTTCTGAAAAGTGCATTTTTGTCTCAAAAGTCATACCAACCATTAATGACACATGTGTGATTTTAACATAGTCCCTCAGATCTTCTGCTGAGATATAAATTTTGTTTGCAATAGTGGATTCATCTCGAAAAATCATGAAGAATGGCTATAAACACCCTATGGTTTTTTCATCATCATTGTAGGATCCCTCTTGGATCCATTTATTTAGGTTCATTCCATGCAAAAATAATAATATAGTAGAGAATATTCTCCACCTTGGAAATCTTGAACATTTTGGTACACCTCCCACTTCCATTGTGTTGGCTATCGTCATCGCTTGTATGTGGCCCATGTGGGGGGTGCCTCCATGACTTATAATATTCCCATATATGCCACTTTTTGGTTTGGGTTGTGCATTTTTCTCTCCCACTACCACCTACCGGCTCCATGCATGGGTCGTGCATGGGCCGCGTTCCCTAAACACTTCCTCATACACTAGTCTCGTGGATCCATTGTTGGTTTTCCTTCCCCCATTGTACAAGAATGAACAAGTCTTCATATAATATGTGGAAGACGAAGTACCCAACGAGTCCCTTTCTGCATATTGGTTGGCATGACTATATTGCGAATTTTTCTATTGGGGGAGTTCCAGTGTCAAACCTCACAGGCCCCCCCATTTTTTTTGTTTGTTTTAATATATATGTAAATAGATATATTTTTGTTATGGTTCAAAAAAATCTCATGAAACATATTTAACACAAACCCAAATGAACCACAATGGACCTGTCGCATTGGCCAACCCATGATTTTTTTCATGCCCAAATAACCTGTCTAATAAAGTGTTGTCACATGGCCATCGTGGCTTGGTCCACATTACCTTCAATTGTGCCCTGACATGTCACCTTGATCCCAAGCCACATCAATGTGTTGTTCATTTTTCTAGTGAAATTAACAGTAGTAAAATTTTTCAAATTGATAACTACTTCTAATGATACAATTATTCTTGTTATATAATTTCAATCACCAAACAATTATACATGAAAAACTTCAACCATTCACTTTATTAAATAGTGAAACATATATCATAGTAAAAAATAAGACACAAGATAAGAGACACCAATTTTTAGGTTAGTAGCTAGAGAAAAACCCAAAAGGGGAAAACCCAACGATATTTCCTTATGAGAAAGAATTTAGTTCATCAGAACGTATATAAGGGTATTCCAAACAAGTTTCCAATTTTCTGACCTCAATATTCTAAGTCAAACCAATCAAAGGAGAGAGAAAATATTCAACGTTGGTCAATGTCATAGTATGCAACAAATGGAATGAATTTCAACATGATGTAGCTCAACATAAGGGTCAAAGTTGTCAAAGTCTTAGTTTATGAACAACTGTAATTCTCAGTCAAATTTCATAATTCACTTGCGGTCAACCTGTGGTCAACGATACCAAAATATAGACATAAATGAATTCAAATAGATTTAATGAACCATAGATGAAATCGACCTCCTAGATCATTAAAATTCTTAGTCAAACAAAAGAAAATTCTCCCAAGTAAGCGTTGGTCAAAATATATGTCAAAAGGTTGGTCAATAAAGAATTCAAATACCCTTCCACTTTCCTTCCCATATGTAACTCTCTCCTTCCTGTTTCAGATCAAATAATGATATGGATGACATGCCAAAGTGAGGTAAAAAAAAATCTATTCATATGTGATCTTGGAGGAGGGTTTTTACCTTGGGTTCAAACCCATTTAAAGAGTGGGGCTCACTTGACCAGGTGAGGTCAACTTTTTCAACATGAAAAATACAATTTTTCTCCTTCAATTTTCCAATGAAAATATCCACCATAGCTACCAATTTTAAAAACTCCTTATTAGTTACGAAGGTACATTTTATTCTCTCTCTCAATATGAATCTCCCCGACCAAACCATAGCTCTCTCAACAATAACCAAAGGGAGAGATTAGTTGTATAATTATCTCTCTCTCTTCCAATATTAATCTCCCCAACTAATCCATAGGTCTCCCAAAAAATAACCAAAGGAGAGATTGTATGTACAAGTCTCATCATAAAGAAAGATACATATTTTCAAAACACATCCCATAAGACAAAACCCAATCACATCAATCTCAGTGCCCAACTAACCATGAGATAAATCAATGAGGAAAAAATCTCCAACCATATGCAATGGAGACACATGGTCCATCTTCCTAACCATAAACAAGGTCTCTCAGTCCATGTCCCAAGGGAGGAATCCCTATCTCAATTATCGACTATATAATCTCTAAATCAAATGAGCTAACGGGCAGGACTCAAAAAAATGTCCCCGACCAAATTGGTCTCTCTATATTCATGACCTAAGGGATCACTTCATGCCTCATAACCAAGCTCCCTGACTAGACTCACTGGTCTCTCAATAAAATGACCTACGGGTGTGAAAATATTCCTATGGCCTCGCAGCTACACCCCCAATAAGATTTTCAATCACATGATGTTATACAATTAGTGCTCCCTCTCTCCAAGAGATGGTTTCTCAACAACTCCAAGTTATTATTTTAAATAGGAAAACTTCATCAAGGATAATGGATTTGTTAAAACATCAAAAAAAATCTCATCAAGAGGGACATATTCGAGCCTTATATCTCCTCTTTGGAAAATATTCCAGATGTAATCATACTTGATCTCAATGTGCTTCGACATGTCATGAAATAATAAGTTATTAGAGATATTCACACAACCTTCATTATCAAAATATACAGTGGTTGATTTCTACACATAATCAAACAAACCAACAAACATATTTCCAAGCGAGAAAACTACACAACAAGATAAAAATGTGGCTATATCCTCAGATTCAACCGTATTAAGTGTAGCACAGGTTTTCTTCTTACTAGACCATCAAATCATAACAGAGCCCAAGATAAAATAGAATTAATAAGTGTTCTTTATATCATCAGAGCATACTTCCAAATCAACATCAGTAAACCAATGCAACTCCCATTTTCCATTATAAACGTATCTCAAATCATAATAAATTGTTCCACATAGATATATCAATATGTGTTTCACTACAACATAGTGCACATATCGCGGTTGAATAATGAATTTTCTCAATGTGTTCACAACATAGAAAATATGAGGTCTAATGTTCACAAGATAGTTGAATTAGCCAATCAATTTTTGATAGATAGAGGGATGAATTAAATTAGAATCATAGTCACATATCCTCTTGCAATTTGTCACTATGGGAGAGTTCATGTACTTGGAATTAATCATGCTAAATTTCTGAAGGATATTAATAGTGTACTTTCCTTATCTAACAAATATTCTATCGAGGTTTTTCCAAATTTCCAATCCCAAATAGTAATGCATCAGACAAAGATCCTTCATCTCCAATTAATAAATAATATCTCTCTTACATTGGACACTAAGAACTTCAACCTTTGTCAGAAAAAAATCATCTACAAACAACAAAAAAATCAAGGGCTCACCTTCAACAACTTTGAAGTACAAATTCAGATAAGAATCACTCTTTTTGAAACCAAGGATCAACAAATAGATATCAATGCTAGAGTATCATGCACGAGGATCTTGATTAATCCCATACAAGGATTTCTTCAATTTGTAAACATGTGTCTCTTTATCATGAATATCAAATGCATGAGACAACCAATATAAAATTCTTCTTCACCGACTCCATTCAGAAAGGCAGTCTTGACATCAATTTCAAACCTTCAATGGAAGAAAGAGAAATGAAAAATCTAATAGAAGCATTCGTGGAAATGGAAAAAAAATATTCCTTCATAATCCTCTCCCTATTTTTAGGAGAATCTCTGGGCCACAAACATTCCTTGTACTTCTTAATACTTCCATCAACTGCATGCATGATTTTCTAGATCCATTTGGACAACATAAAATATTTCTCGTCAAGAATTCCAATTATATCTGAAACATCATTCTGCAATATAGATTGGTAATATTGATTTAAAACATATTTCCAAACCTTATTTTCAACAACTTCTTCGTAGGTAGATGGATCAAACTCAATGATATTATATGTCATTGTTGCATAGCCTAAATACTTATTTTACCTCTTACTTTCCCTGAAGGTCCTAGGAGGTGTAGCATGTCCCTCCATTTCCTTCAATGTTCTTTCAAACTAGAATGGTCTCTTTCTAGTTTTAGGTACAATTAATGTTGGAGAGTCAACGAATTCATGTGTATAATCAGACTCTTCACGAGGATATTTTGACATAGGTTCAAGTTCTTTAGATTTGTATTACACATTCTTTCGTGACACTTTAAACTATTCGTCAGATTCCAAGTGTGATCCCTTGGGATTATAGAAAGTAGCATCCTCATCAATAAGATCACTACAAGTTTCAATACCACATTTTCCTGGTAGATAGCCTCCGAAAGCATTTGAATTTTCATTGTAACCAATAAAAGTTCCTTTCTTCCCCGAAGGTTCCCACTTCATCCTTTTCTCCTTGGACACATGAGCATAAACTTGAAAGCCAAAAATTATCAAGTGTTCAAGATTGGGTATCTCACTTGTGAAGACTTCTTTAGGAATCTTGTATTCCAATATCTCATGAGGGCATCCATTTTGAACATAAACAATTTTCCTCGAAGCTTCTCCCCATAGAAATATCGGAAACTCTTAATCATGAAGCATGGATTTTGTACCTTCCATAATAGTCCTATTACTCCTTTTGGAAAATCCATTTTTTTTAGGATAGTAGGGAACTATCAACTTTCTCTTAATTCAATAATCCCTATAGAAAGCAATCAGTTCCTTGGATACGCACTCTGCTCCATTTTGGGATCTTAAGTTTTTATCCTTCTTCTTTAATCATTTTCAACCTGTGCCTTAAATTACCAAAACATATGAAATACTTCATCCTTGGATTTCAAGAAGTAAATCCATGTTTTATGAGAGTAATAATCAATGAAATATACATAGTATAAATGACCACAAAATTATTTATCAAACATAAGTCCACAAACATGATATTGCACAAGATCTAAGATTCCTTTCGAGATAATACCATTGATAGTACACTAACTTTTCCCAAAGGGCATATCCCTTGCAAACTCCACCATGTTTAATTTTGATTTCGGATACACCTTTACAAAATATTCCATTCTAGAAAATAAGTTATAATTAATATGAGCATACCTTTCATGTGATAGTTCACAAAGATCAAATTTGTTATGTATTAGCGCCTAAATTGAGCCACCGCGGAGATTATATAGGCCTCCAATTCATATACCAATGACTTTACGAAATTTAAGGGAGGAATACTTCTTCAATAGCAGAACTCATCCATCAATGAAAGTAATTTTGTATCCTTTGTCTTCAAGAGATGAAATAGACAATCGATTCCTCTTCAAACCACGTTCATATAAAATATTGTTAATAGATACATTACCTCTTAGTTGCAATAGGAAAGATGAGAAACTAATTCCATTGACTTGCTATTTTCCATGATCTACATCTTCAACCCTTTGAAATATCTTATTTTCAACCAATTGAGAGTGACGTTCCCGACTTCTAGTCATGTGCCTAGAGGAACCACTCTTCATGAGCCAAATTTCATCATGACGTCCATTGGAACCAATAAAAGCATATTAAAATGCATTTTCATCATCAAAATCATTCTTTCTAGGCCTCGTATTATGAGATGGGTCATTTAGATAAGCAATAGAAGCATGATGCTTCCCTATATTTTTTTATCAACGTTCCTTTAATAATCATCCCTTTGAGGATTATTCATTTGAGGATAGTTATTTCTATAATGACCATATGATTGGAAATTATAGTAATGAAAATTTGTCATATCTCTTCTTTCTTGAGAGGGAGGAAGAGGATTTCTTTGTGGATCAGGTCCTCTTCTTGGAACTATTCTTGGTGAATATATTGAATTATGTCTTCTACCTGAACTTATTTTAAATATTCCAAGGTTTCTTCTTCCCTTGATATTCTTTGAGTCGGTTGCATAAGCTTTAAAACCTTCACCTGGATTTTAAATAGTCCCCAAGAATCATTAGGGGAATTTTTAGGTCTAAAATGGTCCTCCCAAGAAAAATGTACAACAAAAATAAACTTCATAAGAACCAATAGGATTCAATATTATGATGTCAACCATGGGGGATGCTTCACCATTTTTTGAGTAAAAGGGTAAAAAGATTAAAAAATAATAAAATAATAAAACTACTTTTTCAACTTGTACTTTCAACTTTCTACCCAATTTTTTACAAAAACTTCGAGCGGGATTACTCGTTGTATGCAAAATTTAATTCCTCATCCAAGGAGTACCCATGTTGCATACTTTTGATGGACCCTGCTACATGAAAATGAGAAATAAATAAATAAACATGATTACAATAATGTTTTTCATGCATTTCTCATTTTTCATGTAGCACAACCCATTGAAATTATGCAAAATGGGTACTCCTTGGATGAGGAATTAAATTTTGCATCCAGTGAGTACTCCCACTCGAAATTTGAGTAAAAATATTGGGAGATAAGTTGAAAATACGAGTTGAAAAGTAATTTTTTCATTTTTTCCCACTAAAATTTGATGATGTAATTAAATATTATTTTATTATTTCCACTATTATTTTATAATTTCCTTAGGTGGCCCATTTTAGACCTCAAAATTCCCCTAATGAGGGGCCTTGATTCTTCTTCAGTAGAAGGAGCCCATATATTATCAAAAGAAGGAACACGTTCTCTTCCACTAATACTTGGTGCAAAAGGATCCCAAGGTTCAAGTAAACCACCCATTTCCAGAACTATTAATTCTTTATCAGCTACCTCATATTAAATAAATTTTATTTGATCTCTTATTTGACATATTCATGTGAATTATGATGCCACAATATCATTCTTTTTCATATTTATCTCACAAAGTTGAACTGTTATACTTATAAATTGATTGATGTTGTTGACGTTGTATAATCCATTAACGAAATCATACATCTCCTTAGAATATTTGATATTATCAATACAAGGAATAAGTTAATCCCTAAAAAATTCCATAATGGATTTCATAGCCAATTTTACATCTTCCTTAAATTTTTATTTTTTTTCTTGATCAACTGGTTCAATAACTTTTCTTGTAACAATGTCCAAAATCTTATTCCTTGAAAGGATAAGATTAATTTCAGTCCTCAATTCCTGTAATTTGTAGTTGCTTCTAGATTTTTCTTGGTCTTCATGAAGGAATTTGTGATTAAGGTAACTAATTAGAAAAGATCAACGTTCTCCAATGCTCTCGTAATGCTCTTCAACGTGATCTCAATGCTCTTTTTTCTTCACCAAAGCTCTAATACCATGTTGATTTTTGTAGTGAAATCAAGCCTAGTAAAATTTTTCAAATTGATAATTACTTCCAATGATTCAATTAATTTTCTTATATCATTTCAATGATTAGGAAATTATACATGAAAAAATTGAAACATTCAATTTCTTTAATAGAGAAATACAGATCATAGTAAACAATAAGATAATAGATAAGAGATTCCAATATTTAGGCTAGCATCTAGGGAAAAACCCACAACGAGAAAACCCAACAATATTTCCTTACTGGAGAGAATTTGGTTCATCAAAATGTACATCAAAATATTCCAAACAAGATTCCAATTTTTTTCCCTCAATATTACAATTCAAACTAGTCAGAGACAGAAAATAATGAATGTTTGTCAATGTCATAGTCTACAACAGAATGGTTGAATTTCAACTTGAAGTTTCCAAATAGAATGGTCGAATGGTCAAAGTCTTGGTTAACAAACCACTGTAATTGTCAGTCAAATATTCGAGTTAATTTTTGATGAATGAGCCGAGAACAAAGATATAAATGTTTTAAAATAGATTTAATGAACCATATATGATCCCCCCCTCCTAGATCATTTAAAGTCTTAATCAAATAGAAGAAGGAGTGCCTCGTTGGGGGCCACTGCAATTTTCTCCCGCTCTGATATGGGTCATACACCATCACTAAGGTTGTATGTTACAATGCTTTAGAGCTCAACATTTCACGGTTCCTTGTCCTGCACCTAGTATTCAATGTGTATCAGTTGCAACCATACATTCCCCCATTGTTGGACACATCTAATGGTGCGGGGTATCTAACACCAAAAGAACTCAACCCAAGGTGGATCGAACATGACACAACTGAAAACATCATGGACAAACAGATCAAGAAAAATCGCCAGTTGGGGTTCCAAATATATCGAGTTGTCAAAGCAGGCCAAATCCTTCACCAGGGTAGGTGACTCATGAGGGACGAGGTTCAATAGAAATTTCCACACCTCATGAAGGCTATGCATGGAATGGGGACCATTTCCTCCTAAGGGGGGAAGAATAATCCAATTGGATATTGGTTTCCACCCACATATTCCACCTAGACGTCAAGTTGTTTCATTAGTTTCCTTGATTATCCCAACATTTACTTTTTTTTAGCAATTTTTCTGGTCTTAAACTCTAGAGTTGTTTTGATCCCCTAACCGATGTTTTTTCAGGTCTGCAGAAAACCCATATCCATGGGTAATTTCCTGTCATAAATCCTCTAGTACTCATAGAGACCTTTCTAACGAGGTATCGTATGCATCAAACAAAGATCATATGACCAATTTATGACCACAGGAAGTTAGTTTCCCAACTAACCCTAATGAGGCCCACAAACTCTTTGTGTTCCATCTCGTAGGATTAGTTTTTCAGCTTTTTAGGGTTTCCTTTTATTTTTAAATAATAAAAATTCCCTTGAGAATCATTGTAACATGGTTCAGAGGCATATAACTGCCACATCTCTTCTCAGAGATAAGCTACCATCACCCAAACTAGTTTATTTCCCTTCTATATGTAATATTTTTCGAGTTCTTTGATGTTAATGAAATGAAGATTTATTTTTGTTGCATCTTTGTGTTTGTGTTTATGTTTATATCTGTATGTTTTTGTGTCCCTGCATAATTCTGGATCACCCAACTATCAAACACCATAATACACACATTGCATCACAAAAGGCATTCTCATACTTCAATTAGTGGACCATCGTTGGAGGAGGAAGAATTATCTTCACCTCCTCACTCAAACAGTCTAAAACCATGTCCTCCCATCTCAGTACCCCTACAAATTAATACACCTCGCAGCACACAACGTGAAATAGTGAAATAAACTTTCTTCTGCAACTCAGCCCTAGGAATGAACCAAGTGTTCATTTGGGGATGCCTCCAATGCATCCAATGAACCCATAGTAGCACCCCCATAAAGGACACACAAGATCAAATTAGTATTTATAACTATATAAATTTATTTCTAGATACTTAGTCATTTAAATTCCAAATCAATAAATTGACAACATATGAATTATATTTTAGCGAAAAAGCTACATATCATTGTGGGGATAATATGAATATTTATGATTTATTTCAATTTTCCATAATTGGATTTTCTTATATGTTTCATATTCTTATTCCATATATAATATATTGTACATGTACCTATAATAATTACTCCTAGCCAAGATCATTTCAAAGTTATTTCTATTCTTATTGTATAAAAATTTGAAAGAGATCAAGAAAAATAAACCATACAATATTTAAAAGAGATCAAGGAAAATCAGCCATACACAACTAATATAAAACAAAGTCTATTTTTTTTTAATCCACAACTCACCACTTCATCATAATATCAAAAATAAGCTACCAAATCCATGAAAACCAAACTACAAAAAAAACATCTCCAAACGTGATAATCTTCGAGTCTCCACGACATTTAGACATCACAATGAAAGTTCCTTGAAATATCATGAGGAACGTCTAGCTACATTGCACCTGACAAGAAAAAAAACATTTCAAAACACAAAAAAAGTACATGGAAACAACCCACATTAATTATTTGCAAGTAAAACATGGTACCTGCTATCAAGAACCCAACAAAACACATATCGCTACAAGGAACCTGAATGGTGATATCATTACACTTTCATGTTACACCGCATGTAAAATATGCTAAAAGGAGACTAAATATTGATAGTTGTACGGTAAAAGACTTGTTCCATCTGGGGGCATAGTATGCAAAGCACCCATGTTGGAAGTACTCCCAACCACCGCCATGAATAAAGTCTTGCAACGACCCACACTTCAGTGAATTTTTGTTGCAGGGAAGGACAAAGCCCAGGATTAAAATATGCAAGCATTTAATCTACTTCACGCAATTTTTCGTAATGTTAAGAAAGATAGAGTTCCTCACCATTACTTTTCGTTTTATTCCCTTCTTGCTGTATTCACCTACCTTGTGCTTGCACTCCGCAATCACAAGTTCTTAACCTTTCCCGCATATCGCAACCCACAAGTTTTCAACTTTTCCTCTTAGGCCTTCGCCAAAACTTAAGTTTCTGTCAATGCGATCTTGGTGGGACCCATCATGCCTTACCGCATTACCAATTCCACATGCAAACCTTTTTATTTCCACCTTTCCTTACCTTAATGCTTTTCACACTTCCGGCTACTTAGCGCGTAGCATTTTGTACTTCGCAGGATTTAGCCCTTAGCTTTTATGCTCCTCGCCGAACCTTGCGATGGTGTGATGTGATATCATCATCGCACATATCAATTGCAACATCTTATGTTTTCTGATAAGTCTCCACAGATTATTTGTTTTATGATGCAATGCAATAGTGCCAGTGCACATCACAGATTGCAAGCTCAGGAGAATAGCGCAAAATTAAGTTTTGACATCGCTGAAGTATGATATGCGATGTGGGCGTGGACGCAATGTGGTTTTTAAGCTATAAAACATAAAAATTCAAGTGTAGTATTTTGTGTTTTGTACGTAGTTTCATGTAGAAACTGAAGAATCGGGCTTTCACTGCAGAAGGATAGTTTTGTGGATATCTGTCTCATCTAGCATTGAAATGCATTTAACTTTTAGGCTCAAGCATTGAAATGCATTCAAGTTTTAGGCCCTGAACATTTTTTATTAAAGAAATGTAATTTTCATATGTTCAGAGAGTAGAGATGAATGAAAAGAAGAGTTCAATTCCTCTACTGTGTTTTTCACTCTGTCTCTATGTGTGTAATTTTTATTTTCCGCAATATTGCTTCTATGTTTTTGTGTATGTTCTCGACATAGGTTAGAACATACAAGATTTCGAACTTGGCATCAAAGCTTTCCATTGGAAATTTCAACGTGGTATCAGAGTAGGTCTAGGATCTTAGTGAAAGAACGAGCTCGCTCTTTACTAAAGAAGCTAAAAGGTTGTTTTGAGAAGCAGATTCTACAGCAGTGAGAAGTTTTTGTTTACACAGTCAAGATGGCAGCTGCAAGCACAAGCCTGACTAATCCTCAACTACCACAATTCAATAGGAATAATTATGATTATTTTTCTATTACAATGAAGGCCTTGTTCTCGTCACAAGATATTTGGGAGCTGGTGGAAAATGGTTTTCAAGGACCAGCAGATGCAACAACATATAATGCTTTGACACAAGTAGAAAGAAATTTGTTGAGAGACAATCAGAAGAAGGACTTCAAAGCCATGTTCTATATTTTTCAGGCAGTACATGAGAGTATTTTCCCAAGGTTTGCAGCAAAAACGAAGTCCATGGAGGCATGGGATACCCTCCAGACAACCTATCAAGGCAGGGCAAAGGTGAATACAAAAAAACTTCAAATGCTCAGAAAATATTTTGAAACTCTCTCTATGAAAGAGCTTGATAATATAGACTCATTCTTTACACATGTGATTGGGTTGGTTACCCAAATTAGGTTTCATGGAGAGACACTTGAATAAAGGAGAATATTTGAGAAAATCTTAAGAATTCTACAATCAAGGTTTGATGCCATAGTAGTGACCATAAAAGAGACAAAGGATCTCTCACATTTTTCAATGGATGAGCTTCATGGATCACTGATGTCTCATGAGCATAGAATGAATAGAGAAACAAACTCCTCAATGGAGCATGCATTTAAGACACAA
This sequence comes from Pinus albicaulis, assembly GCA_034641835.2. Lineage (NCBI taxonomy): Eukaryota > Viridiplantae > Streptophyta > Pinopsida > Pinales > Pinaceae > Pinus > Pinus albicaulis. The sequence goes on from CM076576.1 coordinate 606,726,789, forward strand.
ATGTATTTTGGTCAAGGTAGAGGTCGAGAAATATGAAACTACCGAGGAGGAGGAAGACGCTCACACAGAGGTGGAAGAAGCAGCACTGCGAGCACAAGTGGAAGGGGTAGCAATCAGAATCCAAGCCAAGGCTAAAGTTAGAATCATGCATAAGGAGAGAGGTATGATAAACCTCATGTCCAATTTCATTATTGCAAAAAGTATGGTCATTATGCAAATTAGTTTAGAAAGAAGAAAAATGACATGGGTAGTAAACCAAGTGTAAATTTTACAAAATAAAATCAGAACCATGGTAGTGTGCTTTTAGCCTATAATGTAGCACAAGAAAAACAAGAATATGTATGGTTCTTATATTTATGGTGTAGTAACCATATGACTTGAAACATAACAATGTTTTCCTATCTAGATGAGAGTGTAAAATCAGAAGTGAAAATAGGGACTGATAGCAAGGTCTCTCTCCTGGGGAAAGGAAGAGTAAACATACTGAAAAAGAAGGGAGAGAAGAAGTTAGTGATAGATGTCTATTATGTACTTGGCTTGAAATGTAACATTGTAAACATTGGAAAACTCATGCAAAAGGGATACAATGTGTTTTTTAAAGATGATGTGTGCATAATCATGGATAGAACTCCAAGTAAACATCTCATTGCCAAAGTGCATATAACAAGAAATAGAATGTTTCCTCTCAAGATCATATCAAACTTGAAGGAAGGAGGTGTTGTAGCAACTGTCACACAAAAAATATTTCAAGAAGAAGTGAAATATGAGAACTGATTATGGAATTTGATATTTGGACATCTCAATTTCAGAGGTTTGAACTTGTTGCATAGAAAAGGCATGGTAAAGGGATTACCACTCATAGAGAAACTAGACAACCTATGTGAAGGCTGCATCTTGGGAAAACAACACAGAGAATCATTTCAAGAAGGAAATAATATAAGAGAAAAGACACCTTTGGAGATTGTCCACTAAGATTTATGTGGACCAATGCAAACGCCATCAATAGCTGGGAATCATTATTTTTTGAATTTTATATATGATTACACAAGGAAAGTGAAGTGTTTGAACAATTTTACCACTACAAAGCTCTTGTTGAGAAGAAAAGTGGACACTACATAAAAGTGTTGAGAACTAATAGAGGTGGATAATATATTGCCAAAGACTTCCTACGTTTCTACAGGGAGCATGTAATACACAAGCAGTTTACCAAAAGGTATACACCTCAGCAAAATGGTGTAGCAGAAACAAAGAATAGGACCATCATGGACATGGTAAGATGTATGTTGAAGGCAAAGCATTTTCCAAATGAGTATTGGGCAGAAGTTGTCTCTTGTGAAAATTATATTATTAATAGATGTCCAACCATAACTATTATGAATGGAGTTCCAGAAGAAGCATGGAGTGGAAGAAATAAATTTGTCACTCACATGAAAGTGTTTGGATGTGTGGCATATGCACATGTATCGGATCAGTTAAGGAATAACTTGGACAACAAGGGGGAGAAATCTATATTTCTTGGATACAGTCATGAATCCAAGTCTTACAAGCTCTATAATCCATCAACCAAGAAATTAATAATCAGCATATATTTTCAGTTCATAGAAGAATAATCTTGGGGAAGTTTAGAGAGGACAGTGAATGTGAAGACATGTATGTCTTATGAATACAAAGAGGAATGGAATGCAGAAAGAAACTCCTGAACGGTGGATCCTACTCCACCTACACAAGCTCAATAGAGCACACCAGAAGCAAGAAATAGAAGAGCATTGAGAAATCGAGGAAGTGCTTCTCTAAGCACACCACAGGGATCAACAACTCCCTCAAGTTCAAATGAAACTCCAAGCACATCTTCAACAAATACAAGAAGACCAGAATTCAGAAATTTAAGTGAAATTAATGAGCAAGAAGAAGTTGATAATAACGCCAGTTGGAATTCTTTGTTTTCTTTATTTTGTCATGTTGATGACCCAATCCATTTTGAAGATGCAGTCAAAGAAGAGAAGTGGATTGAAGCAATGAATGAAGAGATAGGAGCAATAGAAAAGAATGACACATGGGAGTTAGTGGACCTCCCACAAGGAGAATAAGTTATTGGAGTGGAATGGGTCTATAAGAAAAAAATAAACATTGAAGGTAAGATATAAAAGCACAAAGCAAGGCAAGTTGTCAAAGGCTACAAGCAGTAGCAAGGAAGATACTATGAGGAAACCTTTGCATCAGTTGCAAGGATGGAGACAGTACGGACAGTGTTGTCTCTAGCAACACAACAAAAATGGAAATTTTATCAAATGGATGTGAATTCAACATTCTTGAATGGAGTGCTGAAAGAGGAGGTATATGTGGAACAACCTCTTGGCTATGAGATAGAAGGCCAAGAACAAAAGGTGTGACAAGTTGCAGAAAGCTCTTTATGGGCTGAAGCAAGCACCATGAGCATGGTACAATAGGATTCTTGTTTACCTAATAGACAATGGGTTTGACAAGTGTAATGGTGAACCAACACTTTACATCAAAGAAAATGGCGGTAAAATTTTTATTTTTGTTTTATATGTAGATGATTTGTTTTTATAAGCAATGATGTTTCTCTGACTGTTGATTTCAAAGAAGTCATGAAAAGTGAGTTTGAAATGACTGACTTGGGTTTGTTACGATACTTTTTGGGCATAGAAGTAAAACAAATAGAAAATGGAATTTTTATCTCCCAAGAAAAGTATGTTACAAAAGTTTTAAAAAGGTTCAATATGTACAACAGCAAGCCATCATCAAATCCAACTGTCATAGGGTTGAAGTTGAGCAAGGAATATTGCAACAAAAATGTCAATATGATATTCTACAAAAGCAAGGTTGGCAGTCTAATGTATTTGACTGGAACTAGGCCTGATATAATGTATGCAATAAGTTTGATATCCAGATTCATGGAGACACCCAAGGAAACACATTGGCAAGAAGCCAAGAGAATATTGAGATGCGTAAATGGAACAAAGGAGTATGGTGTTCTATACTCTGAAATTGATGATTTTACACTGATTGGTTACACTGACAATGATTGGGCTGGAAGTGTTGATGACAAAAAGTGCACATCAGGGTATGTTTTTCATTTCGGATCAGAATTCATTTCATGGGCTTCCATGAAGCAGCCAATAGTTTCATTATCAACAACAGAAGCTGAATATGTAGAAAAATCAGCAGCAGCATGCCAAGCAATTTGGATGAGAAGGATGCTAAGGAATTTATGTCATGAACAAGACAAAGGAACCACAATTTTCTATGATAGCAACTTAGCAATTGCATTGTCAAAGAAATCTGTTTTCCACAAGAGAACAAAGCATATTGACGCCAAATAACATTTTCGAAGAGAATTAGTTAACAATGTTGAAATTGTGTTGAAGCAATGCAGGTTAGAGGATCAATTTGCAGATATCCTCACAAAGCCATTGGGACAGAAATTTTTTGTTTATCTAAGAAAGTGTCTGAGAATGATTGATGGCAGAAGTTGTGATTAAGGGGGAGTGTTGCAAATAGTCCTAACCACCTCCATGAATAAATTCTGCCAGCAGCCCACACTTCATTGATTTTTTATTGCAGGGAACGACAAAGCCCAGGATTCAAATCCGCAGGCGTATACTCTACTTCACACAATTTTCCATAATGTTCAGAAAGACAGAGTACGTGGCCATTACTCTACGTTTAATTCCATTCCTGTCGTATTCACCTACCTTGTGCCCGCACTCCACAATCACAAGTTATTAACCTTGCCCACATATCGTAACCTAAAAATTTTAGGGTTTTCCTCTTAAGCCTTCGCCAAAAGTTAAGTTTCCGCTAATGAGATATCGGTGGGACCCATCATACCGTACCGCATTACCAATTCCACATGCAAACATTTGTATTTCGGTCTTCCCTTTCATTTACGATTTTCACACTTCCCGATGCTTAACATGTCACATTTCGCGCTTCGCAGGTTTTAGCCCTTACTTTTTATGCTCCTCACCGAACCTTCCGATGATGCGATGCGATATCATCATCGCACATCGCAATCACAACATCTTATGTTTTCTGATAAGTCACCGCAGGTTATTTGTTTTACGATGTCATGCGATAGTGCGAGCGCACATTGCAGATCACAAGCTCAGGAGAATAGCGCCCAGTTAAGTTTTGACATCGCCGAAGTATGATATGCGATGTGGGCGTGGACACGATGTGTTTTCGAAGCTGAAACCCATAAAAATTCAAGTCCAGTTTTTTTTGTTTTGTACACAGTTTCGTGTAGAAATTGAAGAATTTGGCTTTCACTGCAGAAGGACGACTCTGTGGATATCCATCCTGTCTAGCATTGAAATGCATTTAAGTTTTAGGCTCTGCCCATTTTGTATTAAATCAATGTAATTTTCATATGTTCAAAGAGTAGAGATGAATGAAAATAAGAGTTCAATTCCTCTCGTGTGTTTTTCACTCTATTTATCAATATTTAATTTTTATTTTCTGCAATATTGCTTCTTCTTTTTTGTGTATATTCTCAACATAGATTAGAGCATACTAGATTTCAAACTTGGCATCAAAGCTTGCCATTGGAAATTTCAACAACCCAAACAGAGTAATTACAATAGATTTCCATTTTTCTCATAAGCTCTAATATCCCTAGGTATGAAGACAACAACAAATCACAGTAAGAGGGTGATGCAGAGTCCGTAGCCAAGGCAGAATCTAGAAACGATGAACATTGAATTCAGGCGCGTCTTGGAGCAAGCTATTATGTGGGGTCAGTGATTGAATACTATAGTATAAGCTATTATGTGGGGTTAGCGATGGAATACTATAGTATTTGATGAAAGATTCGATTAGGGAAGATAGATTTATCAATTTCTTGACTCTTAAATGACATGGCACTCGAGAGATTCATTTTTTCTCTTGTCATATGAGAACGAAATTTATTTTTACCTTAAATTCTTGTGCTGGACAGAAGAAAGGCACGTGAGGTCACGACCCAACAACACACAAGTTGAGGTTATGAGAGAGGTCAGCCTTTACATTTCATAACAGATTTGATGCGAGAAATCAGTCGGAGGCTCGGAGTACAAACATATGTACTCCGCATATATCCATGTTGTATATGAAGACGAAATGCCAATGTTGGACAGAAGAAAAACACGTACATGTCAGGGGCCAACCACGCAATAATTAAAATTATGAGAGCCACAAATTTAATGAGTTTTCTCTGAGCCTTCACTGCAATCGGACTCCATCATATTCATTTTTGACAAAGCATATTCATGTAGCGATTGCAGGTTCCGGTATAGTATTGATGCATGAATAGCTAAGGAAACGGTTTCTGAGATACTCGGAATATTTCGGAATCCGCAACATTACGCTGCTGTTTATGGATAAAACTCAAGTTATAGTTGTAAAGTCTTAAGATTTTGGTTGCTAATTTTTCTTTTTATGTTACTGACTCCATTTAGACACACAAACAAAAAAAAACAATATTTAAAAATATTTTTATGAATTTTTTTGAGGAAAAAATAGAGAGATTCCAACTATTTTTGACAAATTTATGGGCTCGATACACCAACATAGAGAATTAATAAACATCTCTCCATTACCTCGATCAGAGTCATTCGAGTGCCAGCTTATCATGGATGGCAGTGAATACTAGAGAAACGGTTTACAAATTTTCACGGTTCCTTCTAGTATACTAGAATCTAGTGCCCAATTCTCCTTTGATACTGCTAACTGCATGCAATAAGATCAAGGATATTCCCCCCGAAAAAAAACCTTTATTGTAATGTCTCATATGGTTTAGCAAGACAAGGTTTTTGGCAATCGACATATCATATTGTCAATTTTTTGTAGCAAACAGTCTGCTGTCAGATTCATGCTATTTTTGTTTTGTTCTGGTTTGGCTACTATTGGTTGATTCGTATGCGGGAGGCGGTTCTTTTAACTTTGGTTTAATCCGTTAGCCACCATTTTTCCATCCAATGCTAGTATTTTGGGGTTGCCTCTCATGCTATGGTTGGAAATTAATCGCAATCACTCTTTTTAGTATACTCACATCAAGTAGATAGTTACAGGTTGCACATTGAGTTTGCATGCTAAGTACATGGGTAAATGAAGTTCGACTACAGGTACAAATACCCATTTCACAAGATTAAACTATTAAATTCAAATGGAAATTTAATTAAGGGTTGGTAGAAATGCATGGACAATGAAGTTGTGACGAAGAGTACAAATACCCATTCAGCAACAAATTAAACTAATAAAGGCAAGTGGAAAATTAATGAAGGTTTGGTAGAAATCAATGGTGAAGCATTTATTTCGCAATTGTTATTTATTGTTTGCAAAGTCTGCAAGTTCAGAAAAAGGTGTTGCTTACCCAGGCAATGAAATAGGCCGGAAGGCAGTTTTTTGCCGGAATTCGGGCAACTAAAATTCATGAAATCAAGTAGTTGAAGTGTTTGGAATAAATTTTTTATAGTGGAAATGGATTCAACACTACCAAAAACCCTTAGGGCACTCAAAATACTAAAGTTTAACAACTGTAAACATCATTCTGATAAAATATTTACCAGATTTTTTAAAAGTCTTTGCCAGATTCTGGGCCAAAACCTTGCCTGAGAAGACTACGACTCAGAAAAATCATGTTGGTCCATCGTATGTTTTAAATGTTAGTCTTGTTATGCATTAATGTCCTAGAAATGTATGTTTTGATATAAAAATTTTCTATAAGTCCAATGCATAATGCATAGTTGGGGATAACAGTGTGAAAAGTCTCAGAGAAAAATTTTGTGTGCGAGTAAAAACAATTTGTTACAAATTTTATAGTGAGTTACTCTGCAACTCTCGGTGATTGTAAATATTAGTAAGGATTTGGTTTCTACTTGGTGAAGGAGCTACCCCACTCATTTTCGAATGTATCTCATGTTTTAGAAACTATTATTAATCCAAAGTTTTATTTTGTTGGGCAAGTTACTTTGTTTTACTCTGCATAAAATTTCAGAGCTTTTAAAATTGTCAATCCAAAGCTTTATTTTGTTGAGGAAGTTACTTTGTTTTACTCTGCCTAAAATTTCTGAGCTTTTAAAGTTGTCTTGATTGCAAAAGTCAACTGTGATTGAATCTCCTCCACAGAGGAAGACTCATATGATTTAATTTTAACTACTGTATTGTCTTGAGTAACATATCTTTGCAACTCTGTGTGTTGCGAAAGAATAAATTTGTTTTTAAATTTTTAACATGGATTTAATCTTGCCACACTTTTTAAAGGAAGACTCATATGATTTAATTTTTGAGACTGTATTGTCTTGAGTAAGATATCCCTCCATAACTTTGTGTGTGCTAAGGAAGAACATTTTTTCTATTTTTAACATGGTATCAAAGCGGGTGTAAAATTTTATTAATGTAAGAGAAAGTGTTCTTACTGGAAGTTAAAAAGGTTGTTCTAAAGGAAACTTAGTATTTACAAAGAGAAAAAAAAATTACTCAGTGAAAATGGAAGCAACAAACACAAGCTTGACTGATCCACAAATACCTCAATTTAATGGAAAAAATTATACTATTGGGCTATAACAATGAACACTTTTTTTTCTTCCTAAGATATTTGGGATTTGGTGGAGAATGGGCTCCAAGAACCACCATATGTAGTAGAATACAATACTTTGACACAAGCAGAAAATAATTTTTTGAGGGAAAACACGAAGAAGGAATCAAAAGCCCTCTTCTACATATTTCAGACAGTTCATGAAAGTGTCATCCCAACTATTCAAGTACCAAGAATGGGATACCCTCTAGACAACCTACCAAAGCATGGAAAAGGTGAAGATAGAAAAACTACAAATGTTGAGAAGACATTTTGAGAAAATTTTTATGAAAGAGTTTTATAATGTAGACATATTTTTTAGTCATGTAATTAGACTGGTTACTCAAATCAGGTCTCATGGTGAGACACTTGAGGAAAGGAGAATAGTTGAGAATGTTTCGAGAAGTCTGCCAGCAACATTTGATGCCATAGTTGTGGCCATAGAAGAGACAAAGGATCTCTCATAGTTTTCAGCGGATGAAATTCATGCATCATTGATTTGTCACGAACATAGACTGAACATACCAACAAACTCCTCATTGGAGCATTCCTTCAAGACACAAGTTTCATTTGGTCAAGGTAGAGGTAGAGGAAAATCAAATTATAGAGGAAGAGGAAAAATCCCACACAAAGGTGGAAGAATGAGCCCTTCAAGATCAAGTGGAACGAGAAAGAATAAAAATCCAAGTTAAGGCCCAAGCCGAAATCAAGGACAAGGTCATAGGTATGATATATATCAAGTTCAATGTCATTATTGTAAGAAGTATGGTAATTATGAAAATGAATGTAGAAATAAGGAACATGATATAAGTAGCAAACCAAGTGAAAATTTCATAAACGAAAATCAGAACCATGATAACATGTTTTTAGCTTGTAATGTAGCATAAGAAAAATAAGGGTATGTATGGTTTCTAGATTTAGGGTGTAGCAACCACATGACTAGGAACATAGATGTTTGTCAGTCTATATGAAAGTGTAAAATCTGAAGTGACATTGGGAATGGTGGAAAAGTCTCTGTCATGGTAAAAAGAAGAGTCAAAATTCTAACAAAGAAGGGGTAGAAGAAGTATATTTCGGATGTCTATTTTGTCCCTGGTTTGAAACCTAACCTCATAAACATTGGAAAACTAATGCAAAATTGCTACAATGTATTTTTCAAAAATGATGTGTGCAAAATTTTGGACAAGCCTCCAAGAAGACAACTCGTTGCAAAAGTTCATATGAAAAACAATAGAATGTTTCATCTCAATTTAAAATCATATTTTAAGGAAGAAGGTGCTCATGCACAACTATTAATGAATTGAAAAGAGAATGAAAGAAAATATGCACTTGTCACACAAGTCATCTTTCAATCAGAAGCTAAGGATGAAAATTGGTTATGGCATTTCAGATTTGGTCATATCAATTTTGGAGGTTTGAATTTGTTGAATAGAAAAGGCATGGTGAAAGGATTGCCACTCATAGAAAAATAATATAGCCTATATGAAAGATACATCTTGGGAAAACAACATAGAGAATCATTTCCAACAGGAAAATCAATAAGGGCAAGGGCACCTTTGGATATTGTCCATTCAGATTTATGTGGACCAATGCAGACACCATAAATTGCTGGAAGCTATTACATTTTGAATTTTATAGATGATTATACAAGGAAGACATGGGTTTATTTCCTAAAACCGAAAAGTGAATTTTTTGAGTGCTTTCGTTAATATAAAACTCTTTTTGAGAAGTAAAGTGGACACTACATCAAATTCTTGAGGACCAGCATAGGTCATGAATACATCTTAAATGGCTTCCTAAGTTTTCACAGGGAGCATGGAATTCATGAGAAATTTACAACAATATATACACCTCAGGAAAATGGTGTTGCAGAAAGGAATAATAAGACCATTATGGAAATGGCAAGGAGGATGTTGAGGAAAAGAATTTTTTGAATGATTACTAGGTTGAATTTGTCACTTGTGAAACATCTATTATTAATAGGTGTCCAACCAAAAGTGTTATGAATATAGTTCATGAAGAGGCATGGAGAGGAATAAATAATAATGTCACTCACGTGAGAGTGTTTGAATGTGTGTCATATGCACATGTCACAGATGAGTTGAGGAAGAAGTTCGATAAAAAAGGGGAGAAATGTATATTTATTGGATACACTGATGAATACAAGGTATTAGCATTTTGTAATTTCCAATATTGGGAGAATAAATCACAGAAATACAACATCAAAACAACTTTGGAAACTAGGATCTAGCCCTGTCATCTTCAGAGTGGGATCTCTATTTAAGATTTAACTTTCTTTGGAATAATGTTAGGCTAGTTATGATTGTGCTCGGTAATTGTTCGATTTTGATTGATTTTTTTTTATTAAATCTTTTATCTTCCCATTGGGAAATGGAGTCAAACATAAAATTGGATTCTTTGCATCAATTTTTAAAAGAGTTATAACAGGGAAAGCTAGGTTGTATTTATTGTATTCTTTGAGATTTTATATCAGTAATGAATATGGAATAAGAGTGAATATCAATTGAGACTGAAAAGAATTTAAGTATTTTTTAATCTGACTTCAAGTAGAAAAGATTTAAATTGTAAAAGAAACCATAATAAGGTGTTTTATTTAACACATCCTATTCATCACACTTTGTATTTTACAATTAATAATTTTGATAAACAGAGAAAGGAAATAACAAGGGGAAAACAAAAAAATAGTAGAAACACTTCAACAATAATTACACCACATGAATCCTAAAAGAATTCTTTGTATTATTGACGCTCCAGCAAAAAAAATGGAATTTAGACATGCGGAATAGGAAAAAGTATGTTAAAAATCAGCCCATAATACTTCAAAAAATGAAGTATTTATACTGAAAATTACAAAATTGTTTACAATAAATTTTGTCTCAACAGAAAATGTATTATTAGCCTAAATATAACAATAAAATCTAATCTGTTACAAAAAATAGGCTAAATGTGGGTGGTCTAGCTCTCTGGCACTGTTTCCAGGAATTAGTTGATGAGTAAGCCTATTGGTAGGTTGTGTTGGCTGTAATGCAGTCATGTGAGTTGGCTATAATGTTGTCCTGTAAGATGGGTGTAGGTTACTTCTCTTTATTACCTTTTAATGTTGGAACTCAGTTAACTTATCCCATCGGTCTTCATTTGGGATGGTTAATTTGATGAATTTCCAGTATATTTCATCCACCTTGGTATATTTAGCAAAAGTTTGTTTCATCACAAAAATGTGGTTTATCTCATACTGGATGAAAAGGTCATGTATTAATGTCTCCAAGAATTCTTTTCCTGTAATTGTGCCTTTGATGTTTGAAAACTTATCTGTATCTCTAGAAAAATTTTGCAACTTCTTTGCATAATGTAGTTTATGCATTATTTTGTCATTGATTACGAAAAGGGAAGGAAGACCTTTCTATGCTAAGGGTTCAGGCCTGCTAAAAAACCGGTTTACAACTATATCCAAGATGTGACATTTTTCCTCCAACTGTACAATAAGATTTCTCTTTGTGAGAACCTTTTTTACTTCCAATATTTTTTCAGTCCTCTCACCCACTCCTAAACCCTCAAGCTCGTATTTGTTCTTAGAATTTAGGAACTTAATAATATTGTTAGTAGTGTTTGGATTATGTCAAATTTCTTCTCTAATTTTTGTAATGACATCATTTGCCTTTGTTGGGAAAAATACTGAGAGGGGGAGGGGGGGGGGGGGTGAATCAGTATTTAGAGTTTATAAAATAAATTCAAACTTTTGTTTGAGCAGATTTCCATATGCAGTTTTTATGAACTGAATTAGCGTATGCACGCGAAAATATAGAAGGAAACTAGCGTATACTGATTTACCTTTCAAATTTAGAGAATTTATCAGGAACAGTCTTTTAAACAGATTTATCAGTCTAGATAATCAGAATTTATGAGCAGTAATCAACAGTATAAAGCATCACACACATGAACACCAATATTTAAGGTGTAAACCCAATTCGGGAGAAGACCACCTCTGCTGTCGTCTGTGTCTTCAATCTTTATTATATAGAAAACCTTTTACAACATTGTACTGATGCAGACTTATACCAGTACGCAGGCTTCTACCTGCAGAAGGCTACAACCTTCTCTCGTTTTCTAGCTGCAACTGGAAGGGAGCTCCAACCCCCTGATCTTGTTTACCAGCCTCTCCTGGAAGGGAGCTTCGACCCCCTGATTTCAACACCAGCTGCTACTGGCTGAAAGATTCTACTTCCATACTAAAGGCTTCAACCCTCAGACCCACTGCAGACCACGTTTCATCAATTTTCATACTGGATCTAAACAACTTCAACACAATCCCTTAAAATTAACAACCTTACTTTGCCCAAAACTCCAATCAAAACAGTAAGACCACTGTAACCAGAATATCAGAAATAACCCAGAATTCAGATTAGATAATCAAATACATATTCAACCTTGAACAACCATTAAGTCAGATACCATACGCTATTTTTCTTTATGTAACCCATGTATATACGTGTCTTTCTTCATACCAACCTGCATATGCTTCAGTGCATGGTAGTTTTTTATATTCTTGAAATAATACGTGACTTTTCTTCACAGTTTCCGCGTATACACGTGCTTTTCTTTTCACCAACTAGCGTATTCTTTCTTTCAAAATCTGCTTAGACTCATATTCAGATCTGAAACTTTCAATTCAGACAATCTATCAGCAATGTAGAACTGTTTAGATAGTCACTCATCCTTCATCATGTTTTCTCAATCAGTGATCAGATTTGTTCATTATCAAATCAGCAGCATACTCCATATTCAATCAACCCAGAACTTCAAGAAGAATTCATTGACTGATAGCAGAGAGAAAACATAAATCACAGAAGTAATATCTGTAAATAAGCTTCAGAAACCCTAACTTCCATACGCGCTTTTTATTAAGAGAACCCGCGTATACATGCGTTTTTACCAAGACAAAATAGCTTATAGATCTGTAAATGGTAGACTTTGCAGAATATACCAGATCTATAAACTTACCCATATTTCTTCATTATCATCAGCAGACTTGCACCAATTCTTCATCATTTCTTGAATAGATCAAACTAGAGATTCATCATCTTTTAGATCTAGAGACCTTGAACCATCATCATATCCATGGGTGTATCATAGATTCAGATCTATCAATTAAGAACAGATTTCATCCATGCAGATATTCCTTAGAGAAATTTATTCATCAATAATCCTTACACATGCACCCCTTGCACTATGATCCTCTTCTCCTTATATAGTTTTAGCCTTTATCAATACCATGAGTCAAAACCACTTAACCGCTGATGGTATTCCTGGATGGGATCAAATAGATAATCCAGCGCTCAATACTGTGGGCCAATACCATGGTCATGTCCCCTGGTTTTATAAATTTAGAGCGCAAATAGGCATATGCTCCTTGGTACGTACTTTTACGCATACATACACTACTTTTCCTTTACAAACCCGCATATGCTTTGTGACATATCTTATTCGTCATTACTCTGGCACTTACTGGAATTTTTTCTTTGTTACTTCTGAACTACTCTGTAGATACATCAGATTTACATCATTAACAAATAAGTTGCTATCCAAAGACAACTCATCAAGTTAGTTTCCATCAAGGACAAATTCATCAAGTAGGTTGCCATCAAGGACAACACATTGCATCATATTGCCAACAATCTCCCCTTTTGGACTTGATGGAAACCATTATGGTGTTTGATACTGACATCACCATTATTCAAACACCATAATGCATAATAATCTCCCCCTTTGACATCAAGGGAAAAGGGCGGATCAATAGATCTGATGTGCACTGAAGGTATCATGCTCCCCCTGAGTTTATGCTGAATTTTCGAAACATATTTTTCAATGAAGTACATGACTCTATAACTCATCCTATCACCAAGGACTCATACTTACATAAATGATCCAACCAAGTGGATTTACATATTTGACTCAAATACCCAACCAAGTGGGTTTACAAATTTGAACAAGTCCTTACATGACTGAATATTACAATTTTACATCATAGGTCTTAACATGACCTTTTCATCAAATCAAATAATCTCAAGCATGAGATCAGACCACAACAAATAATTAGAATGCCAACAATGCATCCTTTCCATATGACCAAAGATCCCCCTTAGCTTGTGCATCCTGAACACTTTCAACAACAAATCATCAAGGCATATTCATCAAATATCAGAGAATGAAACAGAAATATGAGAGCTTAAACATCACCAGAGACACCCAACAGCACCACAGCTGTGTTGAAGAATGATGACCCAAAACACAAATTGTCACCAAACACCCATATGCGGTTTTCTATGTATAAACGCGCGTATATACGTGATTGTCCTCCAAGAAATATGCGTATCCAAGTTAATCTTCTGTATTTAAGTAGATCTAATCTTCTGCATGGTAGCGACTACTCCCAACTTCTGTCTGAGATATTCGAACGCTTCCCTGGGTAAAGGTTTGGTAAATATATCAGTAACTTGTTCTTTGGAGGGAACATACTCCAACTTTACCTTTTGTTCAAGCACTTGTTCACGTAAGAAGTGATACTTGATGGGAATGTGCTTGGTCTTGGAATGCATAACAGGATTCTTTGAGATACTGATGGCACTTGTATTATCACACATAATGGAGATAGGAGGTGAACATTTGATTTGAAAGTCTTGTAAGGTTTGCATCATCCAAAGAAGTTGAGTGCAACATGATGCGACAACCACATATTCTGCTTCTGCTGTAGATAAGGCAATAGAGTTTTGCTTCTTGCTGAACCAAGATACTAGCCGAGGCCCCATATAGAATGCACCACCACTAGTGCTTTTTAGATCATCAACGTTTCCATCCCAATATGCATCAGTGTAAGCATGAAGAGTAAGATCAGCATTCTTTGGATACCATAGTCCAAAGTCTTGAGTTCCTTGTAGATATTTGAATATTCTTTTGACAGCCTGAAGGTGAGACTCTTTTGGATTAGCTTGGAATTGTCCAACAATCCCAACTGCATGCATAATGTCTGGTCTAGTCCCAGTGAGATAAAGTAGACTTCCTATCATAGATCTGTATTCTGGTTGATTCACAGTGGGAGAATCATCATGAGAATTGAGATTACATCTGGTTATCATTGGTGTACTTACAGGTTTGCACTCTTCCATGCCATACTTCTTCAGAATTTGCTTAAGGTATTTTTCTTGTGATAAGAATATACCATCTGTAGTTTGATGCACTTGCAAGCCAAGAAAGAATGTTAGTTCCCCAAGTAAATACATTTCAAATTCTTGCTGCATGACAGAAGCAAATTTCTGACTCATAGATTCTTCATTACTTCCAAAAATGATATCATCAACATATACAACCACAATCAATAGTTTATCATTTTCAGTTTTTGTGTATAATTTGCTATCAGCAGACCCCTTTGAAAATCCTTGTTGATGAAGATATTTGTCAAGACGATAATACCATGCCCTTGGAGCTTGTTTGAGACCATATAGAGCCTTTTTAAGTCTACAAACAAGTTTTTCATCATTTCCCAAAATGAATCCTTCTGGTTGTTCTATATAAGCTTCTTCTTCTAGATAACCATTGAGAAAAGCATATTTAACATCCATTTGATAAACTTTGATTTGTTGGAAGCTTGAAAAATCAAGAAACATTCTTATGTCTTCAAGTCTAGCTACAAGAGAAAAAGTTTCTTCAAAGTCTATACCTTCTTGTTGAGCATACCCCTTGCAAACAAGTCTAGCTATATTTCTTATAACATCCCCATTCTCATTTAACTTGTTTTTGAATATCCATTTAGTTCCAATGAAATTTTTGTCATGAGGTCTTGGTACTAATTCCCAAGTGTGATTCTTTTCAATTTGATCAATCTCTTCATTCATGGCTTGAATACAACATTCATCTTTGCTATCTTGATTGACATTGTGTGGTTCAATAGTAGATAGAAATGCCAGATAGCTAGAGGATCCCACAAGAGTCCTTCTTGTTTGTACACCTGATCCCTTTTCTCCCAAAATTTGAGATTCTGGATGATTCTTTTAAACATATCTAGATGGAGCTTTTTCAGATAAATAATATTTGGGTTCTTCATTGGTTTCACTGTCTATATCATTTCTATTTGATGTAGAAGGATATATGTCACCATCATCTTCATCTGTTGTTTTTTTTTATTCTTTTGGAGCTGCAGGAGACTCATCAATAACAAAATTAATACATTCAACAATCTTTCGAAGTCTTTTATTGTAACATTTATATGCCTTACTCCTAGAGGAGTAACCAAGAAGTATTCCTTCATCTGCTCTGGGTTCAAACTTGCCAAGTTTTTCATCATTATTTTTTATAAAGCATTTGCTTCCAAAAACTCTAAAATGCTTCACAGTGGGAGGATTACCATACCAGAGTTCATATGGATTTTTATCACTGTTTACATGAACATGTGCCTTGTTAAGAATATTTAACGTTGTATGTGCTGCTTCTCCCCAAAATGTGTCAGGCGTTCTGGAATCATCAAACATAGCTCTAGCCATTTGTTGAACTGTTCTATTCAATATTTCTGCTACGCCATTTTGTTGTGGAGTGCCAGCTACAGAAAACTATCTTTTTATGCCATGTTGTTCACAAAATTCAAGAAATTCATCTGATGTATATTCTCCTCCTCGATCAGATCTAAGACACTTGATTTTTAGATCTAATTCATTTTCAACCAGTGCTTTGAAGATCTGAAATTTCTCAAATGCTTCATCTTTGTGTTTAATCAACCCAATCCAGCACATTCTAGAGAAATCATTAATAAATAAGATATAGTGTTGTTCACCACGTGGTGAATTTTTCCTCATAGGTCCACATATGTCAGTATGAATGAGTTCAAGAGGCTTAATTGATGATCCTTCCTTGGCATTAAATTGCACTCTGGTTTGCTTACCGAATTGGCAAGATTTGGATATGATACTTTCAGGTAGAGTAATATTGGGAAGATCATGAACAACTTTAAGTCTACTTGATTTGTTGATTTGAGAGAAGCTCAGATGCCCCAACCTTCTATGACATAGCCAGTTTTCTGAAGATTTACTCAAGTAACATTTTTCTTTGCAGTTCTTCAATACATACAGGTTGCTTGGAGTTTTGTTTCCTTTTATAATTGTTTTACCTGTATCAAGATCACGTACCACACATTCTTTTGAGCTAAAGACAACTTCAGTTCCTTGATCACACATTTGACTTACACTTAACAGGTTATGCTTTAGTCCATCCACATACATGACATTATTAGCTTTCACCTTTTATTTTAGAAAAACAGACCCTTTTCCCTTAATGACAGCAGGAGTATCATTTCCAAATGTAACATTCTTTTCTTTTTCTAGAGCACTATATGCAAGAAGTTTGTTTCTGTCACCTGTCATGTGTTTTGAGCATCCACTATCAATGTACCATTGATTTTCTTCACCTTCTGAAAATAAAGCTATGCCACAATTTTCAACCTGTAATTCCTTCTTTTTCCACAATTTGGAGCTTGAAGGAAAATGCTCTTTTGGCTGGACTTTGCTCCTGCATTCAGATTCTTCATGGCCAAAGTCATTGCAATAAGCACATTCAACTTCATTTTGAAGAGGAGAAAAGTTTTTTTAGGTATTCTTATTTGTTCCAATATCAATCCTTTTCTTTTTTTCTTCTCTTGTCATGATGGTTTTATATGCAACACATTGAACAACTTTATGACCAAAATTGTGACATGAGAAACATTGTCCATTGGAGAAGAAATTTCTGCAATCATGAAATATTCTACTTGAATTTACCTGTTGGTTGGTGTTTCTTTGAAAGGTATTCTTGTTAGTGTTCTTTGAATTGAGATGGTCATGCTTTACCTGTGAATATTCTTTATTCCCTTGCTGAGTGGCAGAATGTTGTATACTGGCTGTAGCTGCTTTTAGATAACTTGGTGCTGAAGTCTGAGAAGATTCTCCGATATATCCAAGACATGTCTTTATAAAAGGAGAACGTTGTACCTTGATAATCTCATCTAAGTTTTCAGATCCTTTAGCAAATCTAAGATTAAAATTCCTTACTTTCTAAATTTCTTTTCTTAGACTTACTATTTCACATTCTAATTTCTCATTGTGTTTCACCTTTTCTTCAAGCTGATTTTTCAGATTTTCTATGGATATTTTACATTCTTCTAAGCATATTTTGAGTTGATTGATTTCATCAAGAAAATCATTTTCCTCTAAAGCATCCATCAAAGTATATGTTTCTTCTCTAGATTCTTTTTCAAATGCCATGAGAAGTCTAAGATCTTGTTCACATTCTTCCTCACTGTCAGATAACTCATCACTGTCTTCATGACTATAGTAACTTTTTCTAGTGCTAAACCGATTCTTATTCCTTCTTTCTGCTTCCTTCCCTTTTTCATGTGTTTCTTTATGAGGACACTTAGCAGCATAATGACCAATTTTTCCACAAGAAAAACATTTGAAAGGAAGATTACCTCTGAACCGTCCTGTGCCAAGTTGGAGTTTCTTTACAAAATTTACCTCATCTTCTTCAGAGATATACCCTAATCCTTTTGTCTCTTGTACTTATTTCCCTTTTGTAGAAGCTCTAAATACGGCTTCTTTGACTTTAGATGGTCCTCCTCTTCTCATTTCACATGCAGTTAGTATGCCATGAAGTTGCACCATAGTAAGATTTTGAAGATCCTGCTTTTCTTCAAGAGCAGAAACTTTTGACTCAAATTTTGCCGTTAGTGATCTTAAAACTTTCTCAACCAAAGTAGATTCGGTTATTATTTCTCCCAGATTTCTCATATGATTTACAATATCATCAAGACATAAAAATAAATTGGCAATGCTCTCCTAATTATGCATTTTTAGATTCTCATTTTGAATTCTGAGAGTTTGGAGTTTAGAAATTTTTACCTTTGCATCACCTTGATAACTTAGAATGATTATGTCCCATATTGCCTTTTTTGTATCCAACTGCATGAATTTGACAAATTTTGATTCAGTTAGACTTCCCAATAGAGCATTAACCACCTTTGCATTTTTTTCATAATTCTTTCTTGCCGTTGGATCTGTTGGTACTGCGGCTAGATATTTATATCCTCCTTCAACAATAGCCCATACATATGCTCCTAGAGACTGAAGATAGGATCTCATCCTTGTTTTCCAGAAGATTAAATTGTTTCCGTTGAAGAGCGGAGGCCTGATAGATGATGTTCCATCTTGATTGCTCATCTTGTTTGATCTTCCTTCTAGTGGCTAAGTTTTTTCAGAAGGACCTTCTCTGATACCAATTGTTGGGAAAAATACTGAGAGGGGGGGGTGAATCAGTATTTAGAGTTTATAAAATAAATTCAACCTTTTCTTTGAGCAGATTTCCATACGCGTTTTTTATGAACTGAACTAGCGTATGCACGCGGAAATATAGAAGGAAACTAGCGTATACTGATTTACCTTTCAGATTTAGAGAATTTCTCAGGAACAGTCTTTTAAACAGATTTATTAGTCTAGATAATTCGAAGTTATGAGCAGTAATCAACAGTATAAAGCATCACACACATGAACACCAATATTTAAGGTGGAAACCCAATTCTGGAGAAGACCATCGATGTTGTCGTCTCTGTCTTCAATCTTTATTATATAGAAAACCTTTTACAACATTGTACTCATGCAGACTTATACCAGTACACAGGCTTCTACCTGTAGAATGCTACAACCTTCTCTCATTTTCTAGCTACATCTGGAAGGGAGCTCCAACCCCCTGATCTCATTTACCAGCCTCTCCTGGAAGGGAGCTTCGACCCCCTGATTTCAACACCAACTTCTACTGGCTGAAAGCTTCTACTTCCATACTAAAGGCTTCAACCCTTAGACCCACTGCAGACCATGTTTCATCAATTTTCATACTAGATCTAAACAACTTCAACACAACCCCTTAACATTAACAACCTTATTTTCCCCAAAAATTCAATCAGAACAGTAAGACCACTGTAACCAGAATATCAGAAATAACCCAGAATTCAGAGTAGATAATCAGATACATATTTAACCTGGAACAACCATTAATTCAGATACCATACGTTGTTTTTCTTTATGTAACCTGTGTATATACGCATATTTCTTCACACCAACCTGCGTATGCTTCAGTGCATGCTAGTTTTTTATATTCTTGAAATAATACGTGACTTTTCTTCACAGTTTCCGCGTATACACGCACTTTTCTTTTCACCAACTAGTGTATGATTTCTTTCAGAATCTGTTTAGACTCATATTCAGATCTGAAACTTTCAATTTATACAATCTATCAGCAATGCAGAACTGTTTAGATAGTCACTCATCCTTCATAATGTTTTCTCAATCAGTGATTAGATTTGTTCATTATCAAATCAGCAGCATACTCCATATTCAATCAACCCAGAACTTCAAGAAGACTTCATTGACCGACAGCAGAGAGAAAATACAAATCACAGAAGCAATATATGTAAATAAGCTTCAGAAACTCTAACTTTCATACACGCTTTTTATTAAGAGAACCCACGTATATACACACTTTTACCAAGACAAACTAGCATATAGATCTGTAAATGGTAGACTTTGCAGAATATACTAGATCTATAAACTTACCCAGATTTCTTCATTATCATCAGCAAACTTGCGCCATTTCTTCATCATTTCTTCAGTAGATAAAACTAGAGATTCATCATCTTTTAGATCTAGAGCCCTTGAACCATCATCATATCCATGGGTGCATCATAGATTCAGATCTATCAATTAAGAACAGAGTTCATCCATGCAGATATTCCTTAGAGAAATTTATTCATCAAAAACCCTTACACATGCACCCCTTGCACTATGATCCTCTTCTCCTTATATAGTTTTAGCTTTCATCAATACCATGAGTCAAAACCACTTAACCGCTGATGGTATTCCTGGATAGGATAAAATAGATAATCCAGTGCTCAATACTACGAGCCAATACCATGGTCATGTCCCTTGGTTTTATAAATTTAGAGCGCAAATAGGCATACGCTACTTGGTACATACTTTTACGCGTACATATGCTACTTTGCCTTTACAAACCCGCGTATGCTTTCTGACATATCTTATTCATCATTACTTTGGCACTTACTGGAATTTATTTCTTTGTTACTTCTGAACTGCTCTATAGATACATTAGATTTACATCATTAACAAATACGTTGCTATCCAAATACAACTCAACAAGTCAGTTTCCATCAAGGACAACTTCATCAAGTAGGTTGCCATCAAGGACAACACATTGCATAATATTGCCAACAACCTTCTCTATCAACTCCTTTTGCTCAAATATGATATATATACAAGGCCAAATTTCATTGATAGACTGCATAATACCAGTCCAAATTATTTCTTTAACTTGACCCAAGATATTTCCAATATTATACTCACTCTCAGAATTCTGTAACAGTTCAATTAGCCTCTGTACTCATTTTCTGGATTTACCATGGGATTGAGTTTAGCCTACTTCCTATACATGATTGTGAACTATTTACCAAAAATGTCAGTCACTGAAGGTGACTCCTGTTCTTTGATCCTTTTTCCTACTTTCTCCTGTGGGACAGGAGTCTATGATATTGAAGTTGACATCAATTTCTCCTCAACCTCTTGTAGATTATTCTCAGTCCATTCTAACTGATTCATGTACCTCATAATTTCTGGTCTATGGGTGTTAATATAAGGTGTAGATTTGTTCTCTACCCTTACTTTGGAGATGCCACCCAATGAATCATATGACCATGTGAAACGGAGGCTGAATTTCATGTGTTTCAATAATCTATCTTCTTCCTCTCCTACTCCTTTGCTATTACAAATGAAAGGTCCTATATGTGTCTTAATTCTGAACTGATATTTCTTCTTGGGAGACAAAAAATGTACTTCATCGGCATTGAGCATTTGCGTGATGTATTCAAGAGAAAAAATCCTCATTGGGAGGAACTTTGGGAGCTTATATGGGGCAAGATCACATCCATCAATCCTTAGCTCTGTGTAATTTTGGTAGAGGTACCAATCTCCTATTTTAGTTTAGTCTAACAGCTGCAAGAATTTTCTAATTTCTTCCCTAATTCTTGGCTTTGAATTTTTGCTGAGAAGACTTAGTGTTGGATGTACAAACAGTTCTATGAACTGTTTGTATGAATATTCTTTCTACTCCTTCATCACCATTGAATTCCAGAATATGACAAATTGTTGATGTCCTTATTCATCCATCTTCTGTAATGCAAACTTGAACCAGTCTCCCTCAAAATATAGAAACAAATATACTAAAACAGAGGTATATTTAAACACCTCCTCAATGTGGAATTTAACAAATTGTTATGGAATGTAATCTGAAAGGAATTGGCTGAAGTTAAAGAAGATGAAAGGATTGCAATCTGTATAAAGAATGGACAAGAAACCTATAATAGCATAATCTACACACTGATATGGATAATAAAAAATGAGGTAGGAGATGATAGTAATGATCTACTTAGTTCTCTGAAGGATCATGGAATATGGATACGGAGGGTTTTTCATAGGTAGCTGGGCATCTTCACCCTAAAAAATCTCAAGGGTTTTAGCCCTTTTTTCAACGTCTAGCTTCTGATATAGTTCAATGAGTGCTTCTTGAGAAAAAGGAATGGAATTATCTGAAATAGGGGCCTGCATCATTTGGTCTATAGTTTGGGAAGTTATGATGATTAGAATCTCTCCAATAGGTGCAATAATAGCTCTCTAACTGGTTTCATAACATGCTTGACATTTTCTGATGAATTCAGGGGCACTATGGGCATCGGGAAATGTATAATGGGGAAAATTGGAATCCCACAACCTAGTGTCATCATTTTTGTCAAGGAATTTGTCTTCAAGCCAGCAATACATTTCGAATAATTCTAGCTCTCATACGGTTTCATGGATGTTGTAATCTCTATCGGCAAGAGGAATATGATAAAGGTCAATTGGGGGATAGAGGAGTGGATTTACAGTTTCCACCAAGGTTTGATTCTTGGGGGCCAGTTTTATGGTGAATAAGGGCTTCTGTTAAAATAAATGGAGGCTATGGTTGAGAAAAAAGCTTTGTAAATGAGGAAAGGTTGGGGATAATTACAGAGAGAAGCTTGACAGTAGTTGAATATGATTTTCTAGCACTATATTAACATACAACAAAATTTTATAGATCAATGAAAATAGTAAGGTAAATGATCAAACATCGATTAGGCATGAATTTATACAGCAATGGGTCATTTTCCCGTCAATGGTGGCGTGGTCCCATTGAATAAAAAATTAGGGGTGAATTAAATTATCAACGTTTGTATTATCACAGGAAGGCGTTTAATTTGGAAAAATATGGGTCCAGGTGTCGTGATGCGACTTGTGTTCACTGGGCATATTAATGGTTCTCATACATAAGGGAGAAAATGATTTTTCAGAGGGGTAGTGAAGTGGTAGTGGTTTTGGCTAGGGAGGGTGCAAAATCATGAGAAAGTGCCACATTAGTATGGGCCCAAAACTTAAAACTACCCATTTCGAACCCTCCCACCCTTGATTGTAAATTTCAGATCGAGAAAGGGGGCCAAAAAATGAAATGTGTCGTCAAATAAAAGATGCGGGGAAAGGATGATGGGATAGATGGACAGGGGTTGATCGAGTGGTAGTGGATTCAGATGTGATGTTTTTCAGGTAGCGCGGGCCTTAATGAAAGGTTAAAACTTAGGATTGGGCGGTTAATGCACCAAATTTTCATTTTAATATACCGAACCCTTTGACATTAGGATAAAATTTTATTCCTTTTCCTTTCTGTGAATGAAATAATTATGTGATTTTAAACACTTAGGATAAAAAATTTCATGCTTTTTAAAACCATCATGTAATTTATACCTACCCTTTCCTTTTCAATTTATTTTTCTAAGATAACATTTTTTTTATCTCATCTGTTTAGGGTGCATTTGAGCTACCCAGCTCACATATCTCTTTCTTTATAATAGTCTAACCTACTCTATCACTTACTCCTTTTATCGATGTAGATGGAACTATTGAACCAATCTCATTTTATACCTAACTACCGACTTTTCAAGATTAGACTGTTTGACAAATTTTATTCAGTAACCTACTTGACATGAAATTTACAATTTCTCCATCATGATTAAGATGTATGATTGGAAAAAAATCTAGTCACTGTGGCATTTTATACAAGATGCACACAATCTTATTTAATTTTTACCATAAAGGAAACTAATTTACCAGTAGTGGCATTTAAATTTGCATCACTTTCAATATTATTTCTCTTTTTCTTCTTTTGTGGGGCTGTATTATTTTTTATTATTTTTCATTTTTCTTCTTTCTCACTTTTTATTCATATTCATTTTATTTTTTTCATACCCTCTTTTGATTTTATTTTTATATATAATTTTTTTTGGAAATCATTTGCAAACTAAAAATAATTTTCAATGTAAAATTACAAATAATGAGATACTCAATCACCTTGAGATCCTATAAAATATAGGACCCCAATAGTGGCTCCATCTACGGATGGCACTTCTTCATGTGGAGCGTCAAGAACATATTATCGGTAGCCTTGCGTATCCAAATTCTGTAAATGTCTTCATTTGATTTATTTTTCTTTTAAGACAGTTATGATATCTTGTAAATCGGGGCTTAGGGCCTTCTCTCCGGGCTTCAACTATAATCATCAAGTTATCCAATAAAAAAAATAGAGATTATTTACAATGATGTAAATAATATTATTTATGCTAAGAAAATTAGTGCTTCAGCATCCTGCCATTGACGGGACCACCGGGTAATTCTGCTCCATCTAGGTCCTTGAGGAAGAATGCATTATTTCCCCTAAAAGAATGAATTATGTATGGCGCTTTCAAAAGGTTATCAAATTTACAATGTTTACCTTTGTCTTCTCTCCTGGAATCCCACCTTAGAAATTTGTCTCGAATGTTAAAATCATATGCTTTAGTCCTTCTGTCAAAAATATTTTTGAAATTTTCCTGAATTACTTGAGTTTTGTTGTAGACCTGCTCCCTTGGATGTTGCAACTAAATTGTTTGATTGATTCTTCTTTGCACATAATTTGGCTCAACTTGTAATTCATGTATTAGCTTCATGACTGGTACTCCTAATGATGATGGAAACAAAGCATCCATTCCATACACCAACTCATATGGTGACATACAAATTTACTTCTTTGTAGTGAGTCTGTCATCCCAAAGTGCATTGACCAAATTTTCATGCCAAGATTTCTTATTATGTTCCAACAAATTTTTAATGATATTTACCTGACTTTTATTTGAGGATTCCACCAACCCATTACCCTGAGGGTAATAGGCTATTGAATTTCCCAAAGTAATTAGGTATCTGTTACAAAATTCATTTGATTTCTTATATTTGAAGTATGTTTCATTGTCAGTAACAATTTTTCTAGGACAACGAAATCTAGAAAGGATATTGGTCTCAAGAAATTTAATAATGACAACATCAGTAGTAGATATGGAAAGGGTGGCCTCTATCCATTTGGTAAAGTAATTTGTGGCTGTAAGAATCCATTTATGTTGACCAGAGGAAGGAGGATGAATTTCACCAATGAAATCCAGTCCCCACTACTGAAAGGGGCTCTCAACTGAAATAGATTTTGATGGAAATGGAAAGATTTTTATTTTTCCTTCCAAAATCTGTCATTTATGGCATGAAGTTACCTTCTTATGAATGTTAGGGAATAAGGTAGGGTAGTAAAAAGTATCCCTGAGGATTTTATTAGCAGTGGTTTTCCAATAGAGTTGGCCACCACAGCCATCTTCATGGAATTCATGCATGATTTTATCTGCATGAACCTTCAACAAACACTTAAGTAAAATTCCACGAGCATCTTTCCAATATAACACATCTTCAATGATACAAAACTTAACCTCTTTTAATTTTAGAAATATTGCCTTTTTTTTTAAACAAGACTGAAAATTTAAATTGAATAAAAAAAACAACATGTCTGCATATCAGGGTGAGTTCAAACATGATTCATCGATCTGTGGAGTCGCCTGTTCCTCTTGATCATCCAGTGCTACAACAAATTTTATGTCTAATGAGTGAAAGTTAGACTCTTCCATCAATTTGTCCAGTCCTTGTCATTTGATCAACTTAGTTGGTTTGATTTCTAAGTCATTCTCAAGTATGACAGCAATCCATTTTCCTCATTTTCCATCGGATCCATTCTATGTCAAAATGTCCTTTACAATTGAATTAGGTACATATGCAATAATATGGGAATTAAAAATATATACTCTAAAATATTTTATTACTTTAACTAATGCAAAGGCTTGTTTTTCCATGATATTATATTTTAAAGATGCATATCTTAAATCCTTAATAAAAAATGCAATAGGTTTCTCAAATCCCTCTTCATTTTTCTGCAATAAAATAACTGCAACAATGTATTCATAAGCAAAAGAAAGATAATAAAATATTTGGTAAATTCTGGACTAATCAACACTGGTGATTTTGATAATGCATGTTTAAAAAAATCAAATGACTATCTAGTGTCAATACTCCATTTGATTTCCGAATCCTTTTTAAGAATTTTTGTTATATTTATAAGAAGCTCTGCAAGATTAGAAATGAATCTCCTAAGGAAATTAGTTTTTCTAATAAAAGACTGAAGTTTTTTCATATTTCTATGGTGACTGATTTTTAATATTGCCTCAATCCTATTGGGATCAATCCTAATTCCATCCTTTGAAATAATCTGACCAAGAAGCTTACCTTCTTCAACTCCAAACAATGTTTTCTTGGGATCTAATGAGATACCATGCCTTCGACACTTTTCAAACACTCTCCTTAGATGTCTCAAATGTTCTTCATCATACTTTGAATATACAGTAATGTCATCAAGATAAATCAAAATAAAATTTCCAATCTCATCATCAAAGGAAATTTCCATTTCTCTTTGAAATGTAGCCCCAACATTCACTAACCCAAATGGCATCTTCACATACATGAGGGTCCCCCATGGAGTAGTGAAAGCTTTTTTATCCCGATCATCAGGATGTACTAGGACCTCTTTATAACCCGAGAAACCATATAACAAGGATATCGTACTTAACCCTACTACCTTCTGTAATATATGATCCATTTTGGGTAAAGGGTAGTTGTCTTTCAGAGAAACCTTGTTAATATTTCTAAAATCAATACACAACCAAATTTATCCAATTTTCTTCCTAGTAGGTACTATATTAGGTACCATTTAGAGTATCTGAGAGGAACAATAAATTTTTCATCGTACATATTTTTTTACTTCTTTCTCAATCAAGGGAATCAAAACAAGATTTATTCTATGGAGCTTTTTTTTGAATGGTTTATGGTCTTCCTTGACTTAGATTTTTTGTTGTATGATACTCATATCATATGCTTTAAGATCCTCATAGCTCCAAGAAAAGACGTCAATAAAATCCTTGAATAAATATATGTATTCTTATTTTCTGACAATAGGTAGTGATTTTGAGAGTTTTATCATTTTAGGTTTATGTTCACTACCTATATTTCATTCTTCTACATCTGCCCCTATGGGCTCTATTCTTGGATTTTTTCTACATCATGAAAATAAAATTTCTTCAAATGGAACTAAACCTCTATGAAAAAAATTATCTTTAATATGAATTACTTCAAATTATTCTTTTCCTGGATCAATTTCATGCAATTCTAATCTATGTACAACTTTATTTACATGGATGTTTACATCTAATTCATCAAACTATTATCCTAAATTATTATACACAATTATCTTATTATCTACTTAACCATATAAATCATTGTTATTTTCCTCATACTCATCTTTGGACAGTATAAAATTTTCTATTTGCTTATCATTTCCATAAACCTACCAATACCTCATGTTATCTAGTACAACTGGATGATATTTAACCTCCACTGTATATTGTCTGTTGGGATGAGTCATTTTCTCCAAGATCATATTCTCCAAAAGTGTGTAAGAAATCAAGCACAATATTTCTGTATGCTCTCAATCTAGGATGTTTTGCAGCATATTCTCCTTCAATCTGTTTAATTATCAATTCAGAATCTCCATGAAAAAAAATTCTTTTAGCACCTAATTTCTTCAATAATTGAAAGCCTAAAAGAAGTTCTTCATATTATATTATGTTGTTGCTACATTGAAAATTTAGTTTGTATGAATAACCTTCTGAGTGATTATTTCCTAAATTTGAAACCCACACACTTGCTCCTGACCCTGCTCTACTACAAGAACCATCAAAAATCATATTCTAAAAGGGTTCAGTTTCAGTGTTTTGTTGTGCAGACTGAGTTTGATTTTCATGAGTTTCACAGATGTTTTTTTCAGCACTCATGGTCTGAGCATCAATATCCCCATCATTATACGGAATGGAGGAGAATAAATCAGAGGGAACATAGTACAGGGGGTAGTTATGTGGCTTCTCCTGACTACTCACCATGTATTTCATTAAGGTTTCCCTATACAATTTTATGTTTTGACCAAACACTGGGATGATTGCATAGGTCATATGCATTTGGAGTGTACCTTGTAGTTTTTCTCCCCAAGAGCGTGACAACAACATGCCATACTTTGGGGGAATATCCGCCACTGTTGTGTCCATTACTAGACTCTTAGGTGGGATTTGGGCCAAAGTGACACATAGATCCTTTATAATACCTAAACGTCTTACTTTTCTTGAATCAAATGAATACAAGTCTTTGTAAGGCCTAGTAATGTTAAGACAAAGTTTCTCCGTCACAAATTTTGGCATCAGAGTACGTGAGACACCTAAATTTAACATAGCATTGTGAATAATTTTATCATGCACATTGAGTCTGACATAAAATGGAGGGAATCCTCCTTTTGGTTTACAATCTACCTCTAGACGAAATAATACTTTAGGCTTATCATCATTCAAATTAAAAGTATCATTATTTTCTCCTATGTTCAAGGCTTTCATAACTTGAGTTTTGTACAAATTTTTATTCATTAACTCAGTTTAGGGGATATGAATTTTCAACTTTGCTAGTACATTTTCAATATTGAATGATGTTTGAAATTTATTTAAGTTCCCAAAGTAAGATTTATCAACAATCTCTTTTGATACATGTTCCTTTTGTTGAATCGTGGTCGCAATGTCTATTTGAGTAGTTTAAGAAGAGTGCTCGACAATATTTTTAGCAGGAATGTCAACTGTCTTTTTGCTAGAACTATCAGGAGTTTTCTTAGCAATAGTTTCTGGAGATTTATTTGAAGTGGTGTCAGAATTTTATTCACAGGGTTTCCATTAGTCTTTTTGTTTAGAGTATTTTATGTTTTCCTACTCCTAATATTGTACTGTCTATGTACTTCCATGATAGAATTTTCAAATCCCTTCTTATAGTCATCTGATTCCTCATAATCAAGTTCAATTTGGGATAATTGAAACAACTCTTCTTCTTCCTGAGTCAGAAACATATTTTCATGATAATCAATACCGATTAGATTTATCTATTTGTCTTCTACTTCTCCATCTTCATGAGCATATTTCTCTTGAAAAGGAGGTCTAATTTACTGATAAGGACTCCTATGTTCTCCTTGTTTGATCTTAGGAGGATTTATTATAATGTTTTGATTTTGGTTTTGAGGTGAAATTTGATTTTACCTATCTGCAACTCTCTCAATCAAATTAATTCTCTCCATAATTCTTTCTACTCTTCTAACTAAAGAATCAATTTTAGCATATGTAGAAGAAGTAGAGGGTTACTCTTTTACGGTTACTCTTCTTTCATTCCTATGTCAGCTCTCTTGGATAAAATATTTTCTTTGACACTTACTACATCCCTTTGCATCTCCTCTAATGTGGATGAATTTATTTCCCTAACCTAGTAAGCCATGTCTGCCTCAAAACCATTTGGAAATTTGATTAAGGCTAAGCCTTGTAGTGGTTTAATATTAGCAGGGATTGCATTATACACAATGTTGAATCTAGTGCAATAGTCTTGTACACTCTCTGGTGGTCCTCTCCTAATTCTTTCATATTCAGATAAAATATGAAGAGGATTTTTCTTAATTTCCCACCTAGTAAGGAATGTTTGATGAAATTCATGAAAATCATGAATACTAGTAGCAGGTAATGCTTTAAACCATTTTCTGACCTCTCGTGTGAGACTTTGTGCAAGCAACCTTAATTTTACACTCTCCTCATCTACCTCCTAAAGGTCAAAACTATCATTCATCCTATATGCATGTTGTTGGGCAGTGATAGGTCCAGCTCCATCAAAATGTGGGATTCTTATTTGATAATCCTGTGGTATGTTTGCCAAATCATCTAGAAGGGAAAGGGGAGCATATATAGCTACCATTATGGGGATATGAGGATGAAAAAAGTGATGTGGTTGCTGGGTAAAATGTGGAGACTAAATTATAGGTAAAGGCTAAGCTAAAACTTGGGGCTTTGTTGGAGATGAAGGTTGGACTGTAGTTGAGGATTGGAAGAAAAATGAGTTTGAGTTTCTTGGTGAGATATAAATCGAGTGGTTTGGGAAATTGCAGAAGGATTAAAGCTTACTGATTTATGGTAAATTACCAGAGTAGTTGGATTAAAGCTTACTGATTTATGGGAAATTACCAGAGTAGTTGTGGAGACTACAGAAGGGGTACGACTTGCTGATCGAGGACACAAAGATTTTGATGAGATGAGTGATTTTGTACATAATTTTAATGAACAAAAATGTCTAATCCTGAGACTAAACCTTGTAATTTGTCACAATCTTGGAGGATTTGAGTATCTATGTCAACAAGCGAATATTGGGCTTCGGATTAATTTATTCTCAATGTAGCTTGACCTACTATTATTTGGTCTACCCAATTGGCTAATCTTGTTCTAAATAGGCTATGTTCGAAGTGTAAATCAAATTCAATGTCTTGCAAGGTTACAAATTTTTTTGGGAGTGAATCCGCTCTATGAGGAGGACTTGAACTTCCTTGGGTTTCAGCTAAGCTCTTTCTTTTCAAAATTTTCTTACCGTCGTCTACAATTTTTGCGGTTTTTGGATCAGGATGAGCTCTGGTATAGGATCTTTTAGGAGACATATTTATATTCTAAATGCACACACACACTTTTCATTTACACTATTTGAAAAGAAAACCAATCTTAAAATATTCTTATAATACAATGTTTTAACCAGGTTATGAATTCGAAGTAAATTACATTTTTTTCAATTTGTCCCCAATATAGTCGCCACTATGTTATCGTTCTGTAATTTCTAATATTGGGAGAATAAATCATAGAAAGATAGCATCAAAACCAATTTGGAAGCTAGGATCTAGCCATCCCATCTTTAGATAGGGATATGTCTTTAATAAATAGCTTTGTTTGGAATAATGTTATGCTAGTTATGATTTTTCTTGGTAATTGTTTTATTTTGATTGATTTTGGTTGATTAAATATTTAATCTTCCCACTGGGTAATGGAGTCAAACATAGAACTGGATTATTTGCATCAATTTTTAAAAGAGTTATAACAGGGAAAGATAGGCTGCATTTACTGGATTCTTTGATATTTTATATGAATAATGAATATGGCAGAAGTGTGAATATCAGTTGACACTGAAAAGAATTTCAGTATTTTTCAATATAAATTCAAGTAGAAAACACTTAAATTGTAAAAGTAGCCAGAATAAGGTGTTTTATTTAACATGTCCTATTCATCACATTTTCTGTTTTAAAATTAAGAATGTTGATAAATAGAGAAAGGAAATAAAAATGAGAAAACATAGAAATAATAGAAACACTTCACCAGTAATTACACTACGTGAATCCTGAAATAAGTCCTTGTATTATTGATTCTCCAAAAAAAAAATTGGAATTTACACTTGTGTAGTAGGAAAAAATATGTTCAGAAATTAACCCATAATACTTCAAAGAACGAATTCTTTATATTGAAAATTACAAAATTGTCTACAATAAATGTTGTCTCAACAAACAATGTATTATTAGCCTAAATCTAACAATAAAATGTAATCAGTTACAAAAAAATAGGCTCAATATGGGCAATCTGGCTCTCTGGCACTGTTTTCCAGGAATTAGGTGATGATTAAGCCTATTGGTAGGCTGCACTAGCTGTAGTGCTATCCTGTGCGTCGACTGTAATGATGTCTTGTGAGATGGCTGTAGATTAATGCTCTTTATTACCTTTTAATCCTGGAACTCAGTTAACTTATCCCATTGCTCTTCATTTGAGATGGTTAATTTGATGACTTTCTTGTATATTTCATCCACCTCGGTATATTTAGCAAAAGTTGGTTTCACCACAAAAACGTGGTTTAATGATACTGGATGAAAATGGCATGCATTAATGCCTCCAAGAATGCTTTTCCTGTCATTGTGCCTTTGATGTTTGAAAATTTAGCTATATCTCTAGAAATATCTGGCACCTCCTTTGCATAATCTCGTTTATGCATTATTTTTTTCATTGATTACAAAAAATGAAGGAAGAACTTTCTGAGTTAAAGCTTCAAGCATGCTTAAAAACCTGTTTACAGTTATCTTCAAGCTGTGAAATTTTTCCTCCAACTGTACAATAAGATTTCTCTTTGTGAGAACCTTTTTTACTTTCAATATTGTTTCATTCCTGTCACCCACTCCTAAATCCTCAAGCTCATATTTTTTCTTAGAATTTAGTAACTTAATAATATTGTTAGCAGTGGTTGCCTTATCTCCAATTTCTTCTTTGATTTTTGTAAGGGCGTCATTTGCATTCTCTATCATCTTCTTTTGCTCAAATATGATCTATATGCAATGCCAAATTTCATTGATAGAATCCATAATATCACTAAAAATTATTTATTTAAATTCTCCCAAGGTATTTCCAATGTTAGACTCCCTCTGAGACTTTTGTAACCTTGCAATTAGCCTTTGTGCTCTTTGTCTGGATTTATGTTGGGATTGAGTTTACTCCTCTTCCTATACATGATTGTGGATTCTTTACTGGAAATGCATGTCGTTGAAGAGGAATCCTATTCGCTGATCCCTTTTACTACTTTCTACTGTGGGACAGGATTCTGTGATATTGAAGTTGACATCAATTTCTCTTGAGCCTGTTGTAGAGTGTTCTCAGTCCATTCTAGCTAATTCATTTACCTTTCAATTTCTTGTCTATGGGTGTGAATATAAGGTGTAGATTTTTTCTCTACCCTTAGTTTTAGATGGAACCCAATGGATCATATGACCATGTGAAACTGAGGTTGAATTTCATCTATTTCAATAATTTTCCTGCTTCCTTCCCTACTTCTCTACTGTTACAAATGAAATGTCCTATTTGTATCTTAATTTGAACTGAGATTTCTTCTTGGCAGATAAAAAATGTACTTCATTAACATTGAACAATTTCCTGATGTATTCAAGAGAAAAAATCCTTATTGGGAGGAATTTTCGGAGCTTATATGGGGAAATATCACATCCATAACTCAGCTTTGTGTAATTTTGGTAGAGGTGCCAATCTCCTTTTTTAGTTTGGTCTGACAACTTCAAGAGATTTATGATTTCTTCACTGATTCTTGTCTTTGAATTGTTGTTGAGAAGATTGAGTGCTGGATGTACAAATATTTCTATGAAGTGTTTGTATAAATATTCTTTCTTCTCCATCATCATTGAAGTCCAAAATATGATAGATTGTTAATGTCCTTCTTCATCCATATTTTGTAATGCAAAGTTTAACCTATATCCCTAAAAATATAGAAACAAATATACTAAAACAGAGGTGTATTTAAACACCTCCTTAATGTGGAATTTAACAAATTATTCATGAATGGAGTCTACAAGTAATTGGCTGAAGTTGAATAAGACAGAAGGATTGGAATCTATAGAAAAAATGGACAGGAAACCTATAACAGTCTCATCTACCCACTGATTTGAATAATAACCAAGGAGGTAGGAGATGACAATACTAATCTACTTATTTCTCTAAGGGAACATTGAATATGGATAGGGAGGGTTTTTTTTAGGTAGCTCGACATCTTCAGCCAGAAAAATCACAAGTGTTTTAGCCCTTTTTGCAAATTCTAGCTTTTGATATAGTTCAATTAGTGCTTCCTGAGAAACAAAAGTGGCATTATTTGTAATAGAAGGCTACATCATCTGGTCCATAGTTTGGGCAGTTATTGTGATTAAAATCTCTCCAATAGGTGCAATAATAGCTCTCTGATTGGGTTCATAACAGGCTTGGAATTTCCTGATGAGTTCAACAACACTATGGTTGTGGGGAAAGATATAATGGGACAAATTGTTTCGAATAATTCTAACTCGCATAGGGTTTCATGGATTTTGTAATCTCTATTGGCAAGAGGAATATGATCAAGGTCAATTGAGTGATACAGGAGTGGATTTAGAGTTTACACCTGGGTTTTCTTCTTAGGGGCCATGGTAAACTCTGGTTTGGTGGTGAATTAGTGCTTCTGTTAAAATGAATGGAGGTTATGGTTGAGAAAAAGATTTGTAAATGAGAAAAAGTTTGGGATAATTACAGAGAGAAGCTTGACAATAGTTGAATTTGATTTTTTGGTGTTATATTAACCTACAAAAAAGTTGTGCATATCAATGAAAATAGCAAGGTAAAGGATCAAACATCGATTAGGCATGAATTTATATAGGAATGGGTCATTTTCCTGTTGACAGTGGCGCGGATCCGTTGGATAAACGGTTAGCGGTGAATTAAATTATGAACGGTTGTATTACCGTGGGAAGGCATTTAATTTAGCAATGGATGGGTCTAAGTGGCATGACAGGGCTGGAATTCAACGAGCATATTAATGGTTTGCATACATAAGGGAGAAAATGCTTTTCTGAGGGGTAGTGAAGTGGTAAGCGGTTTCAGCCAATGGAGGGGTGCGAAATCATGAGAAAGTGCCACGTTAGCATGGGCCCGAAACTTTAAATGGCTCATTTCGCATGCCCCCCCCTCCCCTCGATGGTAACGTTCAGATGGAGAGGGGGGGCCAAAAAAGCAAATGAGCCGTCAGATGAAAAGTGTGGGGAAAGGATGATTGGATAGATGGAGGGGGGTTAATATGGTAGTAGTGGATTTGGATGTGATGTTTTTTCAGGTAGCGGGGGTCTTAATCAAAAGGTAAAACTTAGGGTTGGGGGTTTAGTGCACCATATTATCATTTTAATATACCAAATCCTTTGACATTAATATAAAATTTTACTCCTTTGTGTTTATGTGCATGAAATAGTTAAGTCATTTTAAACACTTCGGATAGAAAATTTTCATGTTTTTCAAAGCCATAATGTAATTTCTACCTACCCTTTCCTTGTCAATTTCTTTTTCTAAGCTGACATTTATTTTTATCTCATATGTTTACAGTGAATTTGAGCTAGCCAACCCACATATATTTTTTTTTATAACAGGCTAACCTAATCTATCACTTATTCCTCCTATTGATTCATATTAAATTGTTGAATCAATCTGATTTTCTACCTAACTACTTATTTTTCAAGATTAAACTGTTTGACATATTTTATTCACTAAACTATTTGACATGAAATTTACAATTGTTACATCGTGATTAAGTTGTATGATTGGAACAAAATCTAGTCATTTTGGCATTTTAGACAAGCTTCACACAATATTATTTAATTTTTACCATAAAGGAAACTAATTTAACAGTAGTAGCATTTTAATTTGCAGCACTTTCAATATTATTTCTCCTTTTTTCCTTTTGTGGAGCTTTGTTCTCTTTTATTATTTTTCAATTTTCTTCATTTTTACTTTTTCTTCATATTCATTTTCTTTTTGTGTTACCCTCTTTCTATTATATATATATATATAGGAAAGACTTTGCAAACTGAAAATAATTTACAATTTAAAATTACAAATAATTACATACTTAATCACCTTGAGATCCTATAAAATATAGGACCTTAACAAAAGGCATACAAGCTCTACAATCCATCGACCAAGAAAGTCATAATTAGAAGAAATGTACAGTTCATAGAAGTGGAAGCATGGGATGGAAGTTTAGAGAAGACAATCAATTGAAGACATGTATATCACATGAAGACAAAGAGGAATTGACCGCAACAAGTAATTCCTCAATGATGAATCCTCCTACACCTACGTAAGCTCAACAAAGCATTCAACAACTGACACCATCAAAAAATAATAGGA
The DNA here is from genome assembly GCA_034641835.2 of Pinus albicaulis. Lineage (NCBI taxonomy): Eukaryota > Viridiplantae > Streptophyta > Pinopsida > Pinales > Pinaceae > Pinus > Pinus albicaulis. The sequence continues at coordinate 606,762,560 of CM076576.1, forward strand.
TAGTGTTGCGGAGTCAAGAAAGTGCTTCTCCAAACACATAAAAAAGATCCACAACTCCATCTACTTCAAGTGCAACACCGAGTGACATGGCAAGCCCATCTTCCGCAAGCATAAGAGGACAAAAATTTAGAAATTGAAGTGAAATTTACGATAAAAATGGAGTTGATAGAAGTGCTGGTATGAATTCCTTATTTAGATTTTTTTTCATGTAGATGACCCAATCCATTTTGAGGATGCAGTAAAAGAAGAAAAATGGGTTTCTGCAATGGATGAAGAAATACAAGTAATAAAAATAATGACACATGGGAATTAGTGAACCTTCTGTAAGGAAAAGAAGTCATTGGAGTGAAGTGGGTCTATAAGACCAAGAGAAACATTAAAGAAAATATTGGAAGGCATAAAGGAATTCTAGTTGTGAAAAGAAACAATAAGTAACATGGAATATATTATGCAGAGACATGTACACTAGTCGCAAGGATGGAGACAATGCATTCATTATTGTCAATTGCATTGCAACATGAATGGAAAGTGTATCAAATGGACATAAAAAGAAAGTTATTGAACCACCTAGTTATTGAGGTACAACTCGATGAAGACAAGGTGTATAGGTTGAGGAAAAATCTTTATGGGTTGAAGAAAGCACTACGTGCATGGTAGATCAGGATAAATGCTGACTTAATGGAAAATGGGTTCGACGAATGTGACGGTGAGCCTACTCTCTACATCAACGAGAGTGATCGAAAGATTATTATTATTGTTCTATATGTAGATGATTTGATTTTTACAGGGAGTCATGATTTCCTCATCGATGATTTGAAATAAGTCATGAAAAGTGAGTTTGAAATGACCAACTTGGGGTTGTTAAGGTATTTTTTGGGCATATAATTGAAGAAAATAGAGAACGGTATTTTTGTTTGGAAAGAAAAGTATGTAGAAGACATTTTAGAGAGGTTTAATATGCATAATAGCAAGCCCACACTAACTCCAAATATCATGGAGTTTATGTTGAGCAAAGAATATTGCAGCAGCAATGTTAATCCGATATTATACAAAAGTATGGTGGGAAGCCGAATGTGTTTGGCCACAACTAGGTCGGATATAATGTATGCAGTGATTTTGGTGTCAAGGTTCATGGAGACACCCAAGGAGACACATTGGAAATCATCCAAAAGGATTTTAAATGATGTCAATGGGAAAAAGGAGTATGGTATATTGTACACTATAGCAAATGATTTTAGGCTGGTTGGTTACACTGAGAGTGATTGGGCAAGAAGTGTTGATGAAAGAAAGAGCACATCACAATACGTTTTTCAATTAGATTTGGGATCCATTTCATGGGCTTCCAAGAAGTAGCATATAGTTTCATTGTCAACAAAAGAAGATGAATATGTTGCTACAACAACAGTAGTGTGTCAAATAGTTTTGATGAGAAGGATGTTGAGAGATTTATGACATGAACAAGATGGAACAACAAATTTTTTATTTGACAACAATTCAGCAATTGCACTATTAAAGATTTAGTTTTTCACAAGAGGACTAGGAAATTTTATACTAAATATCATTTTATAAGATAATTGGTCAACGATGGTGAGATTGTGTTACATCGTTGCAGGTCAGAAGAAAAATTTGCATACATCTTCACAAAGCCATTGACACGAGAACATTTTGTTTATCTTAAAGATTGTTTTGGAATTTTCAATGGAAAAATTTGTGATTAAGGGGAAGTGTTGGAAAATTAATCTCAACCATCGTGTTTAATATACTCACATCAGGCATACATCATGTAGATGTTTTTCAGGTTGTAGAATTATTTTTCATTAAGGACATCGCGTAAATGAAGTTCTAACTGGGAGTGCAAGTACCCATTCTGCAACAGTTTAAATTATTAAAGTCAAATGGAAATTTAATGAAGGGTTGGTAGAAATGCATGGTGAAGAAATTACTCTGCAATTGTTATTTATTGTCAGAAAAGTCTTCAAGTTCAGAAAAATCATTTTTGCTCATTATATGTTTTAAATGTTAGTCTTCTCATGTATTAATGTCCTAGAAATATATATTTTGATATAAAAATTATGTAGAATTCTAATGCATAGTGGCATATACAAGTCTGAGAAGTCTGGGAGAAAATCGTGGCGAAAATTTTGGTGGGCACGTAAAAATAGTTTGTTACAGGTTTTATATTCAGTTACCCTGCAACTCCTGGTGAATGTAAATATATGTAAGAATTTGGTTTCCAATTGGTGAAGGAATTGCAACCTCCATTTTTTAATATATTTCATGTCTTAGAAACTATAATCCAAAGTTTTATTTTGTTGGGAAAGTTACTATGTTTTACTCTGAGTTTTAACGCTGTCTTGGTTGCGCAAGTCAATGGGGATTTAATCTCCACCACTTTTTTTAAAGGAAGGTTGATAGTATCTAATTTCTGCAACTGTATTGTCTTGAGTAATATCTCTCCGCAACGTTGTGTCCTAAGGAATAATCCTGTGTCTTTGTTTGTAATTTTTTAATAATGTCTATAGTGAAGGGCAAGTCTTGCATGCTTGTGAAGGCCAAAAAATGTATGTTAGCGTAAATTATTAATGAAAGTGTAAAAAAAGAGCTCATTTTAGCTACGTGTGACAAACAACCATAACAACAAATATGGCTTCTTAACTTCTTTAGATCTGCAAGTGATAGTTAAAACCAATGCTACTAGAAACCTGATCTATGTTGTAAAACTAGTTAAATAGTGAAAAAAAATAAGAAATGATCCATACATCCAATGGAAAAGACAAGATATAAAGGATTTTATATGTATTATAATACCTGGGAAGGGAACAAATGATGATGTTACCGGTTCCCCTCAATGGAATGGGTTCTTGACTATCAACAACGCTTCAAATCCAAAAGTTTCTCTCTCTCAATGGTGTAGAAAAACCAAAATGTGTTGAACTCTATGGGAGATCAAGACGCAAAGAAAATATTAGAATCAATGAAAATGATCTAAGCATGAAAATTAAAGTGATCAAAGTGAATAATGAATGAGAAACACTCCTATTTATAACAAAATATTGAGTTATCCTTGATCATGGCAAATAATAAAATATTATTACCCAAGATCTAGATCTAACCGCTTTGAATATTTTATTATGTTTTTTTTGAGAGAAAATGTATTTAAATTAGTTAAATACCTTTATTTAGTAATAATAAACAAATAAATTATTTTAGATCTAAGACCTTTGTGATCCATAATTTAGATAAATGTCTTTATGATGAACCACATTAGATGGTTCAAAACGTCAACTAGATACTCATGATGTGATTAATCTGAAATACATTGATCTGAAATAAATTATTTATCATTCAAGAATGGGGTGAAGGAATAATTAACAAATAATGATGTGTTTAATTATTTCTAGGTGATTTAGTCAAATTTAACAAGGAATAATAACTAATTAATTATTTAATTAATTATTCATAGAGAAAAATAAGATAAATAACGATTTATCTAATTATCTCTCATAATTGGGTTAAATATGACAAGGAATATTATTTAAATAATGATTTAATTTATTATTCCTAGAGGAAATTTAAATAGATAAGGATTTATTTAATTATTCCTCATGGGGTTTCTTGTTTGAACTAGAAACAACTTAATACAATATGGTTTATTAAATTATTTCTTATAGTCAAAGCAATTTTAGTATGGTAAAATTGGTCTTACATGGTGTACTTTGATAACTCTAATTGTAAATGGTTATATGACCAAAAATTGGTGTAAAATATTCCCCCCCAACATCCGAGTGTTAGTAGCTAATCGTATGACCGAAGTACATTGTAAGAACACAATCAGTAGATAGTGAAGGGGAGTTAGAGAGAGAGATATATACATAGACGAAGTGAAGCGAGAGAGGACAATAATTGAGGGGGTGAGACCTTAAAATTATATGTATCCTTTAATATTTGGGTACCTATTTTCAGTGAGGCGGGGGCGACATACCTATGGCCACTGAGATGACAAAGTACAAAAAAAATGGTGCGCCCAGAAAAATGAGACTGAGCTAGAAAGTACATGATAAATGGTACATGACATGCTGGCATAAAATTGGCCAGACAAACATATAATGGATCCCACATATATATTTCACCTTGGACAATAGCCAGGACTGAATACAATAATATCTAATTACATGAGACATGATAACAACCAAAGAAGCCCTGATAAACAGGAAAGGGCTCTGAAAATATGAATGGATCATCTGAGTGATACATGCATGCTATGGGCGCTACAAGAAGCCACAGCCGAACCCATCAAATCTACGGAGCAACATCTAAGGTTGTAGCATAATGTGAGGTCATCCAAAAATATGGGGGCGTACCTGAGGGGCCACCTGCTCATGAGGTCTGAAACATCTGACACACACCCAGGAATCATTGGTACAATCTGTTGAATCACTGAACCATCAAGGATATGAATCTTGATCATGAAGTAATGGGTTGAAGCTGAGTGGATGAGAAACAACCAAGTAAAAGGGAAATGGTCAGTGTCTTTTCTTGATCTAACGCACCAAACAGGAATGAAAGTTGGAACCAAGCTACACCACCCTCTAGACCTGTCTTTTGGAATGAATGTGCTGATGTCGACAAAAGGAGGTCTGCCATAGGTGAGGTAATGATGAATCCTAAAATAAGGTGCGAGGGATCATATTAAAGTGACTGATGTACTGACAACAGGGATGATGATGGAATAGGGGATATTGAGTAGCAGACAAACAGCTTCTCTTGTCAAAGCATAAAAATCATGGATTAACTAGAAACGACTGACTTGACTCCTTGGGGGATGTGGGATAGTATGACCAGAGGCCAAAATGGGTGACACAAGAGAGGGATGAGGAAAAAATGGATGGAATACTATGACAAGAGGAAAAGCTACTCGGGACAGACTCCATGAATGCGACGGTGACTAAATTTAGATGCTCTGAACAAGGGTGACATGATGAGGGTGCCACATATAATAGGCCCGGTGGGGACCATAAAAGCATGAGAAAAATATGGTTACTCAAGATAAAAATAGACACATTCACTGTCAAGTACGAAGGGAAAGTGGTGCCCCAAGTACAAGTAGCACAAGTGAAGAAATCCAATTTTGAGAGGAAGAAAAGAGACTCTTCTTGAAAAAATGGCTTTTGGATGAATTTTCAAATTATCAGAAACAAAAGGATACCCATTTAAATCTCGGTGAGAGATTTCAAATGGTGTTGACGGTTTGACAAACCGAGCTATGGTTTTCTTGCAATTAGTGAAAGACAGATTAGGGTTTTTATTTTAATACGGCAATTTCACTCCAATTTGATTCATTTTATAGTGGAGTTGTGGTGAATGTGGAGAGGAGGAGAAGGAGCTAAAACTTGTGACAATCATAACAGAAAAATTGACCATTTGAATCAAGATTCGTTAGTTCCAGGTTGGTGGCCTAGGGCCTACTCTACTTTTCTAGCGGTTTGTTTTTTCAAATTAGGTGCCAAGGGCTCATGAACAACAATCTAACCTTCCTCGCAGCTAACTCACACTTTTTGGGGCCTGTATTGTGACCTGTTTCACATTTTGTAGAGGGGAAAACTGTGAGCTCATAGGTACAGGTCCTAAAAACTGCGAGTTGGTCCGAGAGGGGGTTTTGTCCTATTTTTGGCTGGGGACAGGGACTTGATAAGTTAGTATGTATTCTATCTTTCTCTGAACTGACAAAAATTATGGTTTTGTGTAGGTATGGAAGAGCCGAAGATCAACTAGAGAGAGAGGGATTTGGATGCACTTCATTCCGAAATCTAGGGGCATCAGGTTGTCCGAGGTGCACTTGTGAGGTACGGGGTTCTCAAGTTGGTTGAGAACCCATTGATGAGGGCAGGGGTGCCTTATTATCTAGGATAGTTAGCTACTGGGGTCTAGAATAGGAGGCCTTCATGATGCAGGGGCATAGGATCAAGTTAACCATACAGGACATCTACTTCTTGACCGAACTCCTGCCACTAGGGGTGGTGGGAAATATACACCAAGTATGACCATGACGGTGGAATATATCAAAGTTCATGGAATGCCACTATAGACTGAATTTTCATGCTAAGGGCATGACCATATCGATCGGTGATCTAGTGAGGACAGAGATACGGTTTGTCGCTACAGCAGTAGTGTATATCCTGGGAAACCAGGCATTCCATCGCATCACTCGGGGGCAGATGATGTTGGTTCAGAGTGTCTTTTAGTGGGACATACTATGGATGGGCCCTGATGATACTGTCATCAGTGAAATGGCAGTTGTTGCTATGCAAGTGACAGGTGAAACAGGACTGTGCTTTTGCTACAATGTTGTGCTCATTATTCTTTGAGAAGGTCCCTACACTTTGGCCTCATGTGAAGATCTAGGATGGGTGCCCACGGGATCCCAGGATGCATCGCTGGGGGAAGCTACTGCAGAGAGGAGGAGGTGGTGGAGTTAGACGGGTGTTCTGACTTGATTTCTTCACACACTGGGATCAGATGCCACTGTACAAAGATGAATATCGATACAGTGGCATGAACTTTAAGGGGGACCATGAATTTCCACTTCCGATGGGTCGAGCACGGGGACCAGATGGTAAGTGAAAGTTGATATATATTATGGTGCATTTTAAAGTTTTTATAATATGTATATGGTACTGATTCATTAATTTTTGTATGCAAATACAACACTGGTGGAACAGAAAAGGTATATGGTACTACCCACAGCACCAGGGGCTGCACAGTCTAGTGGAGCAAGAGGGGACCAAAGACTTGACTATGAGGCTTTCCTGGAATATGTCCACCGTAGGTGTTGAGTTGATGTTGACCAGCGTATCTATGCACGGATGGCATGATATCGAGGACAAATACATCAAAGGATGTATAAGGCTACCCTCTGAGTGGTGAGGGGTCATGCAGCACATGGCGATGGCTAGACAGGTTGTTCGGGATCTGCGAGCTGTTATAGCTAAGCCATTGGCTCAGGACCCTCCAGATAGTAATTATATGTAAGGGCATTTTATGCCTCGAGTTTTGATTTTTTAACATGCTATGGGCATGTCGTATCTATTTAGAGTATTGGACTCTAAAACATTTATGATTTTGTCAATACATATTATGGATATGCATATTTTTATATATGACGAGTATATGGTTTTCCATTTTCTTTATGATTATTGTCTTCTGTTAAATGCATGTGATAAGTGCCAATCTAGAATATTTTTTGCAATGCTATCTACATATTGATTTTAGGTTCTAGGTACATGACTGAATGTAATGGTTTCAAATTCACGCACTAATAAATTCACTCATAAATATCTTCTAAAAATTACATGGTTATTCACGCGATACATGCCATTCATTTGCATGACAAGAAACAAGGAATCTAAATGAACATGAAGATGAAGGATGCGATGATCAAGGGCATCGACTAACAAACCTATCACTGCATCATATTCAGCCTGGTTATTTGTGGTAGATCCAATGCAGATATCACTGGAGAGTACTAAAGAATGCAAGGGGGTAAAAATGGCTTAAGAGGTCAAGGCTAGATTCTAGGAGAAGCAACTTGAAGCGTCGGAATAGCCGATATATGACGTGGATCATGGATCCATCTGAAAGGCACCACAAGAAAACAAATGAGATGTTGATGAACAATGCAAGCTACCTAAATGCATGACACAAATAAAAAACACATCTAAATGGAAGATTCTATGGGTAAAGTTTCTAAAGGTAGAGTGCATTGCAAGGGTTAGGAAGGAGTTGGCCTTCAAAATCCTCTAGAAGGTATGCCCCCTTGCCAAAATCCTTACTAATGATGTAAGGTCCTAACCATCATGAGTCAAACTTCCCATCACCAAGGACATCATGAGTTTGGTGATACACTAGAATAAGATCACCTTCGTGAAATGTATGAGGGTGGACGTTTTCATCATATTGAGCTTTGGTGCACGTCTTGGACTCTTTGATGGTTTGCAAGGTAACACGATGGTCTTCGGAAGCACGCTAAATCATGACAATTCTTTGTTCTAAAGTTTGGGTGTCAGGGAGAAGTTAGACGGCTAAGTGAAGGGATGGGATTTCACACTCGATAGGTAAAATTTCCTCCTTTCCAAAAACAAGATGGAAAGGAGTAAACTGGATGCGGTTTTAACAGAAGTTCTATATGCCCACAAAGCCAGGAAGAACATAAGGTGCCAGCTAGTTTTGTGCATGTTCACCTTCCGTTGAAGCATAGTTTTGAAGATTTTATTAACCACCTCAACTTTTCCATTACCTTGGGGATAATAAGATGATGAATATTGGTGCTCAAATCCCAATAGAGAGTCTAGGTCACGCCATATCTTATCTTCAAAATTTTGGCCATGGTTAGAGACCAACTGTTTTGGAACCCCGAATCGAGTGATAACATGGTTAAATAAAAATGGATTTGTGGTAGCTTCCATGTTATTGAACGCTAGCATGTCCTCAGCCCATTTTGTGAATAGTCAACCGGCACAATGATATACTTGTGGTTACCATTATATGGAGGTTAACACACCATAAAGTCAATGGCCCACTTGCACAAGGGACCGAATGATATGGTAGGATGGAGGGGATCGAGTGGAGCTTGCACCTTTGCGGTGAATAGATGGAAATTGGAATAGTGTTTGAGTGCTTCAATAAAATCAGCAAAGAGAGACAGCCAAAAATACCCAACATGCATGACTTTCAAGGCAGTGGCCAAACCAGAGAGGTGGCCACCACAAGCATCGCTATGATAGACATGAAGGCCTTTCTTAGCTTCAACATGTGTGAGACAACAATGGAGAATAGATTCAACACTGGGACAATAGAGATGGTCACCAATGATAAGATATAAGGGGGCTTTTTATCATATACGTCATCGAGCATCATGATCAATATCGAAAGAAAATGTTTTGGTTCATAGGTAGGTGAGGATGTCGCCATACCTAGGGTAATCAGAAGTAATGGAAAATAAGTGTTCATCGGATAAATCATCATTAACTGATAGATCTCACGTAACAGTACGCAATTTAGAAATGAGGTCAGCAAGGGCTAAACCTTTCTTAATCTTTGGTGTGAAAAATTCAATATCGAATTCTTGAAGGATAACGATCCAATAGGCATAATTCCCATTGATCATCTCTTGAATGAATAGGAAAACCATAGGGTTTGAATTAGTCACGACCTTGGTGGAATGCGTTAGAATATATTGATGAATTTTTAGGACCAAGAACACAATGGGAAATGCCAACTTCTCTTCATGCGAGTAGGAAATAGGGGTACCCCGAGGTTCTTATTGAGATAATATAGAACATGTTTGTTTTTGGTGTCATCTTCCTAGATTAGGACCTGAGTGACTGAATGGGTGGAAGCTGAGATGTACAGGATGAAATCCCTCTCAAATTTAGGAGGACTAGTCAAGGGAGCAGAAGTGAGAACATGTTTCACGGAATCAAAAGACTGTTGAGTGTAGTCATCCCAAACAAATGGAATGTTAGATCTAAGGAGTCTTAGAAACCCATGCACAGTAGTGGCATAGTCAGGGATGAACTGCAGAAGGAAGTTGGCCTTGCCTAAAGGATATTTAACTAGCACAAGGTATGAGGAATGGGAAGCTCAAGAATGGCTTGAACTTTGAGGGGATCAAATGTTATACAATATTTGGACACAATGAGGGCCAAGAGACGGCCAACAGGAATGCAAAATACACACTTGAGGTGGTTGAAGTGGATATTATACGTGTGACATCAAAGAAATATGGTACGCAAATAATGAATGTGTTGTGCCCGATGCCTAGAGCGAGAAGTGAGGTTGTCAAGGTAGGAAAGGATAATATGAGCCAAATCATGGAAATAGTATGACATGGCCTACTACAAGAAGGCTTCGGCATTATTTAGGCTGAGCGACATGACCCTACAAGAAAAATTTCCCCACGAACTAACGAAAAAGGCTTTTAATTGATCAACACGACATAAAACAATCTAGTTGTACCCAGAGAAAACATCCATCAAGAATAGAACCTCATGCCCCACACAATCGTCGATGATCTCGTCAATAAATGGTGTGGGGAGGTTTTCTTTAGGACAACCTTTATTCAGGTCGTGAAGGTCAGTGCAGATATGGATGGTGCGTTGTTTCTTGAGAATGGGAACCGAGTTAGAAACCCAAGTGGTATATTCAATGTGATAGATAAAACCAGCCTTTTTGAGCTTATCGATTTTGGCTTTGATAGCTTCTCGTGTGTAAGGATTAATGGATCTCAAATTTTGACAGACAAGATTGGCATCGAGCCATGTATCGATATGGTGTTCAAAAGTGGCGAGATCAAGTTTGGGAATCTCTTTATAGGACCGGGTGAAAACATCACAGAATTAATGTAATGTGCCCCCAAGGTGATGTTTTCTTCTACCCCTAGCTTATTGAAAATGTTAATTTTAATGGTTGGAGAGATATTGGACATATTTCCTTCTTTGAAACCATCTAGTGCATGGATGGGATTTCTAAACCAATCCACCTCATCCAGGATGAACTCTTTAGACTCCAAAACATACCAGTCATGGGAACGATGTGGAAGGAAATACGCACGGTGGTGCATATCATCCCATGGAATGTCATGGGTGGTCATCGCTTCCAGAATGTCTTCATTAGAATGAAAGATGGCAGGACTTGTAGAAGAAAGACCACTTAATGTGGCTGGGCTACCAGATGCATCATCCCGAGAGATATGGCTCACATACGCATCGATACAAAGGGTAGACAAATAACTAGTAGATGAAACATCTATCGATGTTGAGCCCAAGGTGATCGCCGAAGGAGGTTCAGTTGAAAGAGAAGGGGATGCCTCAGAGGGGTCTTCCACCATGAATCCCATGGATGATAATAGATAGAGAATAGTGGTTGAAGGGTCCATCATCTTGACATCAGGGGTTGGTATCACAATGGGTTTAGAGATGCCCTCTGGTTCTACTGAAGCAGAACTCAGAAGTAGAGGGATACAAGATCCACTATGAGCAGTCTCTATTTGGCGAATAGCCTCAAGGGTGTCGTGAAAGTCATCAAGACAGGGACAATGATGAGAATAGTGGCCATAAAGATCACACAAAGCACAAGGGTGGTTCATTCGCAACGATATAAATTTCTTAGCTAAATTGGGTAAGGTAACATGGACCTCTAGGATGTTGGATTCAAGAAACGTCTCATTGACCATAGGTTTGAGACGGGGAAGCTCAGGACCATTATGGGTGGTGTGCCCAACAACATTGAACAAAGGGAACGAAGGTGAAGAATTTGGAGGCCTAGGAGGACCAATAGTTTTTTAGGGCACCTTGTCCTTAGGTTCCTTCTTTCTGGCTTTTCCCCCCTCACCAGATGCTTTTGCAATAGGTGTAGATTCCTGTTGAGGTGGCTGATCCATAGAAGCAAAGGGAGGGGTAATAGCAACTAGTTGGATCGAGGCTATGGTGGTATAAGCTTTGAGATGACCAGGCAGAGTGTTTGCAGGGGGATCAATGTACCAAACTAGGATCCCCAAGATCAAATTGGGAAGCCTCAACGTAGCCATAACCTGCACTGAAAGGTCTCTCGAGGGGGGAACTAAAGACAGTATCTGACTAGATAGGTAATGACCTAGAAAAATGGCTTCAAAATGGTTAAGGTTAGGGGGAACCATTCCCAGTTGAAAAAGGTTGGAAGAGATACGAGCAAAGGAGGAAGTTCCTTGAGGACAAGGTCTTGAAGGTTGTTTCGAGTGACCACCAATAGGTTGCAGAGGTTTTGGATGATGGTTGGTCGACCTGGACTGCTTGTGGCTAGCCCGAGATGCTTGCATCATGAAAACACTCGATGAGCTGGGGTTAATGATAAGAGGGGGGGGGCATGGAATGAGCCAAGTAAGGTGGAATATTTATATACTCTTGGTGAAACACTGGTGAGAGGTGAAATTGATTGTTTATCGGCCATTGAAGATATTATAGGCTCACGGGAGTTCTGAGACTTCATTTCATAATATGTCAACTGATCAATGGTGACGATATTTCCATTTTGAGGAAAGCACATCTTACTTTGAACCACAGATGTGACAATAGACATCGCATAGGTATAGTTACGACCCAAGAGGATATTATAATCCAAGGGGGTGTCAATGACTTCAATGTCAACACAAACAATCTTTCTTGCAAGAGTGATGGGATAATTGCGTAATATGCCAAGGGGTTGAGAAGGGTGACCGTCCCAAGCACACAAAGTGATGGTGGATGGGGCTAAGTTGGGTGATCCGATTTTATTCCAAACAGAGGTGGACATCATACAAGTGGATGTGCCCTCATCAATGATACATTGTGAAACATTGGAATTACGAATATTGATTGGTATTTGGAAGGTGACAGATGATGGTAAGGGGGGATATTGTGATTTGTCAACACCGAAGACAATCAAACGATCATTTGAAGGATCCACAGAGCGCAAAGAAGATAGGAGAGATTTTCTTTGAGATAGGCACGATCAGAGGACATCCACTGTTGACATTGTGGTAGGAGATTGTGCCAAGTCATCTACTATGTTGTTGGTGTGGGTAGTTTTAGCGGAAGCAACATTTTGGAATAATGGCCCTTTGGGGATCCTATGAATGACCTGTGCCCGAGGATGAGGGATCAGTAAGGGATAATTGGGTGTCGAAATGGAATCTTTGGAAACTTTGATTTGGGACTTAGTTGCATACATACCAGGTGGATTTTCATATTGACACAATCAGGTCTCTAGGTTAACATCAGCGATATTGACCTCTTCAGAATTCATCATGAGAATCTGGTACTCCGCGGTACTAGAATATGAAGGTTGAGGGGTGACGTGACCTTGAGGGCGTTGGGAAGCCATATATCCTTGCTGAGGGAAAGGATTAGTTAACACAGTATGTTGAGCTGGTGCAGTATTTGGAGGAATCGAAGCAGTGGCTTGCTGTCATCTAGATGTTTCTTGCGCTTCCCACAACTAACACATATTGTGTAAAAGCAGAAAATCATGAGTATAATGGCCATGGACACCACAACAAGAACAAGGATTGTTCATATGAAGAGGCTTTTTCTTCTTCGGTTGATCATCCTATTGTTGATTTGTAGTGTTAGGTTAGTTCCCTTGGGGTGCGTTTAGTTGATTACCTTGGTGTCCTTGGTTGCCCTGATCTGGTTGTTTCTGGTTTCCTTTCCCCTTATTATTTTTCTTTGAATTAATAGTATTATTCGCACTTTGCTATGGATACACTTGACATTGAGGGGGATGTGGTTGTTGTGGTAGAGGTTAAGAAGTCCTAAGAGGCCGGGGTGTTGATGCCGGAGGGGTTGGAGCACCGAGCTATGGAGAAGGATAGAAAGGGGGTTGAGCAACATTCAGGTAAACAGGTTGAGAAACAGCTGGCCCTAACATCGGTTTATGAATTTGGGAAAATGCATAAGGCGTGATTTGACCTAGATACATGCTCCTGGGAGTGGGATAAGTGCTAGAGGAGTTTCTCCCTCCCTGAGGAAAACCATAACCCATGGAAGGATGAGTATATGGATGTGAAAGTGATCCAATGATACCGTCGACGGCGTGAGATGCCCCTAGTGCGTTGGCACAACCAGTTCTAGGAAGATCCGATAAAATGGTATAAACATAAATAAACATAACCAGACTGGGCATAGATCAAGTCATATTTAAACGTGACTTGGAGAGATTTTCCCTCAATCAGAGTAAAGAGATATGAGACATATGTACCAATAGAAGGAAAAAGTATTCTGAGAAACCAATCCACATAGACATGGTTGTCGAATTTAGGAGCTCGACACAAGCTCCTCCTTCTACGCCATTCTTGGACATGGTTAGAAATGCGGGTGGAATTTTGGTATGAGTTCTATTATTTCCATGACTAGTCATGCATGGGGGGGTGACAAGGTGGGCAAAAACACCCCCCTGTACATTGTGTCGGGTGCAGCAAGGGGGTCATAGAGGGGGCGGCAGGCCCCCCTATCGAGGTACGAAGCGGTACCGCAGGAAACATTTTTTGGACCTTATTTACTGGTGGGAGGACCCTCCCATGGTTTTGTGCATGGGTTTGCACATGGTTTTGGGGCATGATGGTTTTCAGCCCCTGCTATTTTGTAGTTCCGATCAACGGAACTACGGCTATGTTCTAATTAAGGGTTAATGGATTGGGGTTTATGTATGCTTGGGCATGTATATATATGTGTTGTAACACTAAAAGTAATATAATGAAAAATCAAGCTGGTCATCTCGATTTGGGATCTAGGGGAAAATATCTGTGTTTATCTGTTTTATGTTTTATGTTCTCGCTATTGTTTTTTTTTTTTTTAAGATTCGTTTGTAGATAATTTTTGTACAGTGTTAAAACCTACATTTGGTATTAGAGTTGTTTTGGCTTCAAGGGGATGCCTTTGTTGCTGAGGGTTTTTTTCTCGGGCCTATGGTAGACCCTGTTTAGTGGGAGATCTGCGAGATCGATTCTTGCGGTGAAAGAAGATGGCGAGCAACGGAAAGATAGAGATTGAGAAATTTAATGGTCAGAGTTTTAATTTATGGAAGCTCAAGATGGAGGACCTGCTGGTCGATAAAGATCAATGGATTGCGGTATATCTAGGTACTAAACCAATGACAATGTCAGATTAAGACTGGAAGAATTTGGATCGAAAGTTGAAGATCACAATACAGTTGTGTGTCTCAGATTCAGTATTGTTGAATGTATCTGGGGAAGCTACAATGAAGAATTTGTGGGAGAAACTTGGGACTTTGTACCAATCTAAGTCTCTGGTGAATAAATTTCTCCTGCGGAAAAAGTTGTATAACCTAAGGATGAAGGATGGAGACTCGGTGAAAAAGCATCTGAACGCCTTCAATACTGTGGTGAGTCAGCTGTCATCTCTTGATATTAAAATCTCAGATGAAGATAAGTGCATCAGTTTTTTGTGTTCTCCACCAGACTCGTGGCTTATTTTGGCTATTGGAATAGGTAGCAATATAACTACCTTGAATTTTGATGACATTGTCTCAGCCTTGCTGTCAGAGGAAATGAGACAGAGAAATATGGAGGGTCAGAATGGATATTCCTTATCTGTACGAGGAAGGTCCCAGAACATAAGCAAGAATAAGGTCTCGAGTGGGAGATCTAAATCTAGAGGGAGATCCAAATCTCCTGAAAAGTTTGTAAAGGTGTGCTGGAAATTTGAAAAGGAAGGGTACTACAAAAAGGACTGCAAATCTAAAGCTCCTGAGAAAGGAGAGGGATCTAATGATGCTCCATTTTCAGTGGAAAAAACCACCTCAGATGAAGGTGGGGATGTGTATTTGGCTTCTTCTTCAAATACACATGTAGATCATAAGTCATAGTTGACTGACTCAGGTGCATCCTTTCACTTCACTCCCCATAGGGAGTGGTTCTGCGAGTATGAGAAATATGATGGCGGTGATGTCTTCCTAGGGGATGATAGGAAGGCTGGAATCATCAGATGTGGAAAATTCAAGCTAAAGCTGCAAGGTGGAGGTATTAGAACACTTCCTGGTGTTCTGCACATTCCTGCTTTGTCTAGAAATCTGATTTATGTAAGAAAGATGGATGATGCAGGTGTAAAAATAGTGTTTGAGAAAGATACCTGTAAGATGGTTCAAGGAGCATTGGTATTAATGCAGGGAGTTCATATTGGAACTCTATACAAGCTTTAGGGTAGCACTATTATTGATGGGTGCAACAGTTCTATGGTTCCTAAAAGTGGAGCGGAAATCCTAGCGGTGTCTGGAGAAAATACAATGCTATGGCATCAAAGGCTTGGACATATTGGAGAGAAGGGCCTTCAGATACTGCATGGAAATGGTATGGTAGAAGGTATGTTTAATTTCTCTCTGGATTTCAATTTCTGTGAACATTTGTATATGGGAAGCATAATCGGGTGATTTTTCCTTCTGGAGCTAAGAGGGCGAACAAGGTATTAGAACTTGTGAATAGTGATGTGTTTGGACCTGTGTCAGTTCCACAACTCGGTAAGTCTATGTACTATGTCTCATTCATAGATGACTTCTAAAGGAATACATGGATATATTTCTTGAGGAATAAATCTGAAGTCTTTGAAAGATTTAAATAATATAAGGCTCTGGTTGAAAACCAGACAGAGAAGAAGATAAAGGTGTTGAGGACAGATAATGGTGGGGAGTTTTGTAAGAAGGAATTTGAAGATTTCTGTAAGAAGTGTGGTATAGCACGAGATAATACTAATACATAAACACCTCAGCAAAATAGAGTTGCAGAAAGAAAGAACAGAACGTTGATGGAAAAGGAAAGAAGCATGCTCAGTGGTACCAGGTTAGGACAAGAATTCTAGGCAGAGGCAGTGGAGACTACATGTTACTTGGATAGTAGATCACCTTCATCAGTGTTGGAGGATAAGACTCCACATGAGCTATGGACTGGTAAGAAAACCTCTCTTTCACATTTGAGAGTATTTGGATGTGATTCATATGTATATGTTCCAAAGGAGAAAAGGACCAAGTTCGATAATAAATCTGAAAGGTGCATCTTTATTGGGTATAAGGATGGTTTAAAGGGTTACAAGCTTTGGAACCCAGAAACAAGGAAGGTTGTGTACATCTAAGATGTGGTGTTTAGAGAGGTGAAAGATGCTGTTAAACATGAAGTCCTACCAAAGGAACCTAAGAAGATAGAGTTTTAGCTAAAGGAGGATGAATCAAACTCTACAACAGATGAAGACTTAGAAGAGGGAGAGCCACAAACTCCAACTGTGATAAGATCAACTCGGGAAAGAAGACAATC
This sequence comes from Pinus albicaulis, assembly GCA_034641835.2. Lineage (NCBI taxonomy): Eukaryota > Viridiplantae > Streptophyta > Pinopsida > Pinales > Pinaceae > Pinus > Pinus albicaulis. The sequence goes on from CM076576.1 coordinate 606,779,391, forward strand.
AGAAAGGTATAGTCCATCTACTTTCTGTTCAAATTTTTCTTTAACTATAACTGATGATGATCCAAGAAATATTAGGGAGGGAGTCGATTCAAAGGATGGAAAACTCTGGAAAGAGGCCATGGTTCATGAAATGGCATCTTGTACAAAAATGAGGCATGGGATCTGGTGGAGTTACAGGCTGGAAGGAAGCCCATTGGGAGAAAATGGGTGTTTAAGAAGAAGATGAATATAGAAGGCAAGGTGGAGAAATACAAAGCTTGGTTGGTAGCAAAAGGTTATTCCTAGGTGCCGAGAATTGATTTTGGTGATATTTTTTCTCCTATTGCCAAATTTACTTCTATTATATTACTTTTATCTATTGATGCTGCATTTTATTTTGAGGTAGAACAGATGGATGTGAAGACAACATTTCTTCACAGGGATCTGGAAGAGAAGATCTACATGAAACAACCTGAAGGCTTTATGGTGAAGGGGAAGAAAGAACTGGTATGCAGGTTAAAGACGTCTTTGTATGGGTTAAAACAGTCACCAAGGATGTGGTGTCAGAAATTTGATACTATATACGGGGACTTGGCTTCGCTAGAAGCAAGGAGGATCACTGTGTTTATTTTAAATTAATTGGTGACCGTGTTTTTTATTTGGTCTTGTGTGTGGATGATATGTTGTTGATTGGAAATGACAAAGACATTATCCAATATTAGAAGACCCAAATATTCTCCAAATTCGACATGAAGGATCTTGGTGCTGCAAACTATATTTTGGGCATGGAAACTAAGATAGATCGGGAAAAGAGGAAGTTCTGGTTAAACTAGAGGAAGTATGTCAATACTATATTGCAGAGGTTCAATATGCAGGATAGTAAACTAGTGAATGTTCCTATTCCTGTAGGTGTAAAGCTGTCTACTGAATAGTGTCCCAAAACACAAGAAGAAGAGGAGCATATGTCCCGTGTTCCATATGCAAGTGCAGTGGGTAGCCTGATGTATTCAATGGTCTGTAATAGACTAGACATTGCACATGAAGTGGGAGTATTGAGAAGGTTTATGTCAAACCCAGGGAAGGAGCATTGGACAACAGTGAAGCAGGTTTTAAGATATTTGCGTGGCACTAGTGATTATGTCTTGTGCTACCATTGAAGACCAAGATTGGAAAGATTGTTGGATGTTCATGGTTTTTTTGATGTAGACTGGGTTGGATATTTGGACCAAAGAATATCTACAATGGGTATGTGTTTAGCCTGTTTGGAGGTGCAGTTAGTTGGATGAGTAAAAGGCAGTCTGTAGTGGCTCTTTCAACTATAGAGGCAGAATACATAGCAGCCACTCATGCAAGCAAGGAAGTATTTTGGTTGCAAAGATTGTGTTCAAGTATGGGTTGGTGCAGTAAGTTATAAGGATAGACTATGATAGCCAAAGTGAAAGTTTCTTGGCTAAGAACCCTGCTTATCATTCAAAGACAAGGCACATTGATGTTCAATATCACTTTGTGAGAGATATGGTTGAGGCTAAAAGGGTGTTGCTGGTAAAGGTGGACACCTTGAAGAATGTTGCAGATGCATTGACGAAGTCTATGAGCACTCAAAAGTTCTCTTGGTGTAGAGAAACAATGGGTGTTGCAGAGGTCAGCTAATGACTAAGCTCTCCTGTCGCACCCTGTGGAAGGAAAACAACAAGTGGGAGAATGTTGGTATGTGTTATATTCTTTCCACGACTAGTCACGCGTGGGGGGGTCAACTGTATGTTGCACCAGGCATAGCAGGGGGGTCACAGGGGGGGCGGCAGCCCCCCTTATTTTGGTCTAGGGTAGCGCCCCTGGAAAGTTTTTTTGGACCTTATCTTCTGATGGGCAGACCCGCCCATGGTTTTGTGCATGGGTTTTCACATGGTTTTGGGGCATGATGGTTTTTGGCCCCTAGTATTTTGTAGATCCAGTCAAGGGAACTACGGTTATATTCTAATCCAGGGTTAATGGATTGGGGTTTATGTATGCTTCGGCATGTATATATATGTTTTGTAGCACTAAAAGGAATATAATGAAAAATTAAGCTAGTCGTCCCGATTTGGGATCCAAGGGAAAATATCTGTGTTTATCTGTTTTATGTTTTATGCTCTCGCTATTGTTTATTTTTTGTTTTAAGATTAATTTGTAGATAATTTATGTACAGGGTTAAAACCTACATGGAAGAAGTTTGGCGGAATGCGTTCAAAAAATTCGTACCGGTATCATAGCGGATGGGTAGTTGGAAGTAGGACATAGGCACTTTAGCAAGAGTCACAAAAGTGGAATGAGAGGCAGTGACCTGGTCGACATTCCACTTCGTAGCTTCTCTAGTGAGCATATGCTGGAATAACTAAAGGCGGATGGAGTCATCGGTGATAAAATTGGACGAACACCACATGTGAAAGGAGAAGACGTGATTAGTAGGGTTCTCTCTTGCATTTTCTTCAAACTTAGGAATGTCGGAAGGAATATTAGTTGGCATAGAACACTAACTTGGATTGTGGAGTATAAGGTCATTGATTAACTAGCTGAAATTAGGAAGCCATAAACCTACCATAAAAGGTAGAAAAGGAATAGTCGGGATGGTTCTAGTAGTGACTCACCTAGTAGTGGCTCCATCATTAGGTCGAGGGCCACCACTAGCTTGAGGACCAACACCGGCATTCGTGCCTAACATGATGATGGTATCAGGTGGAGGGGAACCCATTTCAGAATTAGAGGAGGAACCTGATAATCCAGAATCAGAGTCGGTATGGAGACTTGGTGGAGGACTAACTCAAATCCTACATGGTGTAGTAATTTTTCATAACGGAAAATGAGGGTAAAGGTCTTGGAGTCTCTGAGATAAACAACTTAGGGGTGCAATGATGGCAAGTCAAAAATTACATGAAAAGGTTGAAGACTGATAAGCAAAGGCTTAATGAGGCAGGTAAATTAATTATGATGTTTATGTGTTGGCTTGGCGATGTAAACCAAGTCCTCTTCACTTTAGGAGTGAGTGTGTGCAAGTCGTGTGTTAATTTTAATTAATCCCAGACGGTTGTATAAATACAAATAAAAAATTTTGAATTACTGTAAATAAAACTGAAACGACAATAAAATAAATAGCTACAAATGCATAAATTCAACCCAAAATAATGCTTCCCAAACAACCAGTCTAAAAGGCAGTCAAAATTGACTCAAAACGCACAAGATGTCCAAAGTATATAAGGTCTAAGGGATATAGGTCTAATGGCTCAGAGCTACTGGAAAAGGCACAGAAAAAAACAAGCAACAAGAGGGGAAAACTGTTGCAAAATGGGAGGTGAAAGGTTAAAACCCTAGGGGAAAGAAGGGAACCCTAAGGGAGATACCAAAAAAAACACAAGAGGGGGTTTTGGATGGAATAATAGTGTATGAAAAGGGATTTGAAAGAAGGATAGATCAGACCCTAAACAATGGATGAAAACGCTGCAAACTCTCAGACTACCTACTCAGCTAAACCCCTCCTAGAAAGGTGGAAGTGTACTGAAACCCTAAGGGGCTTGGTTCTACTTCAAGGAGAAAAATTGAACGTATCAAAGCCTAAGATAGGCTGAGACAAAGGTCAGACAACCCTGAAAAGTGCTTGGGGAAAACCCTTACTGTCATAGAAAAAACACAGAAAAAAGTTGCAGCTTGTAGGTATTGACTTGCAAACTGTGCAAATCACAGTTTCTTAGCTGAAAAATGTGAATTGAGACAAAAATCGCAGGTTCTATGCAAAAAAGTGACAGTTCCAGTTCTGCGATGTTCGAGGGGCAAGCTGCAGAAACATTTTTCGTCTCTGGCACGACAGACACCTCTTACCAGCAGAAAACACATGAAAACACACAAAAGTTAGAATTTTTATTGTTTTAGGGCATAAAGGGTAAAAAACAACATCAAGAGACTAAAAAAAGTTGAATAAAAACCCTAGTTACTATAGCTGTTGGTCATGTAGGGATCTGGATAAACCATAGTGGAGGCGCCAATTGTTATCGTAAATTCTTAACGCAAGTGTACGAAAAGAGATCACTTTATCTATGCATGAAAAAAAACCCTCACAAAAAATATGGTTGCTTAACTTCTTTAGATATGCAAGTGATAGTTAAAATAGATGTTGTCATAAACCCAATCTATGTGGTAAAAGTAGTTAAACAATGAAATGAAATAATATCTGCTCCATACTTCCAACGGACAAGACAAGCTATAAATAATTTTATATGTATTATAACAATTGGGAAGGGAAAAAATAATGATTTTATCAGTCCCGCTCAATCATATGGGTTCTTGACTATCCTCAACGCTTCAGATCCAGAAGTTTCTCTCTCTCAATGGTGTAGAAAACCCAAAATTTGTTGAACTCTATGGAATCTCAAGAAGCAAAGAAAATAGTGGCAGTAATGAGAATGATCAAAGCGTGAAAATGAAAGTGATCAAAGTGAATAATGAATGGAAAACCCTGCTATTTATAACAAAATATTTTGGTATCCTCGATAATGGTGAATAATAAAATATTATTAACCAAGATCTAGATCTAACCTCTTGGAATATATTATTATAATTTGTGGGACCGAAAAGGTATTTAAATTGGTTAAGTACCTTTATTTAGAAATAATAAACAAATAAGTGATTTATTTATCATTTCAAGGATGGGGTTAAGGAATAATTAAGAAATAATGTTTTGTTTAATTATTTCTATGTGATTTAGTCAAATTTAATAAGGAATAATAACTAAATAATTATTTAGTTAATTATTCCTAGAGAAAAATAAGAAAAATAATCATTTATCTAATTATTTCTCATAATTGGATTAAATATGACTAAGAATATTATTTAAAAAATGGTTTAACTAATTATTCCTAGAGGAAAATCAAATAAATAGGGATTTATTTAATTATTCGTCATGGGGTTTCTTGCTTGAACTAGAAACAACTTAATAAAATATGGTTTACTAAATTATTTCTTATACTGAAAGGAATTTTACTATGGTAAAATTGGTCTTACATGGTGTACTTTGATCCATCTAATTGTAAATGGTTAGATGACGAAAAAATGATGTAACAATGTATATCATTGGGAATATTTTGAATGCCAAGAAATGTATATCATTGGGACCCTTGTGAAGGCCAAGCAATGCATATCATTGTGACACATATGAAGGTTGAACACCGTATATCATTTTGACCCTTGCGACGAAAAATAAATTTATATTGGTGTGACTCCTATGAACACTTAGCAACGTATATCATCGTGGTCCTTCTGGTAAGGCCAAAGTACTATATATCATCATGATCCCTATCGTGAGAAAATTGTATATCATCATGATCCCTGTGGTGAAGGTTTAATTACTACGTATCATTGTGACCATGAAGTGAAGGAGGATGTATTTTATATCATTGTGACCCCTATGATGAAGGGAAAATCATTGTATGTAGTCCTGGTCCCTTAGATGGAGGATTGTACAAACCGTGGGTATATTACCATGAGGAAGAGTTATGTTGGATATTTTTGTGAGTTATGAGGCATGTTACATATTTCTATGAGTCACGAGGCTAGGGTTTTGTACACTAGAGTGATTGTTGAAGACATGGACATAGCCAAACATTGATGCCATTAAGGATCCGATATCTGACATAGGTAGATACCGTGAAGCATTGTGAGCTTGAGAATGAATGCAGTGTAATAATTCTTAGTGTAATTAGGTGGACTCACAGAGGTTTGGATATTGTGAATTCACTATAATAAAACAAGGATTGGCCATTGTGCTAAGGTACACCAGAAGAAAATTTGGTAGGTCATTGATATAGTGTGTGGGTAGTTGAGAGATCGAATTTTGGTATGTTCCTTGTCTGTTTTTAGAACACACGTATTGTACATTTGTAGAACACAATGCACTGTAATCCATTGGTCATTTTGTGGAACCAGAATTGTAATCCATTGGTCATTTTTTCGAACCAAGAATAGTTTCTTCTCTATTTGTTCATTTTGTTGAACTAACACTTGTTTATTCTCTATTTTTACAATGAATCTAGGAAGTGTATTTATGCCAAATAATTAATTTAATATATGATTTATTATAGTTTTGTGGGTTTTTGAAGTCATTTTTTATCCAAATTGAAATCCATAGGAAATTTATTGTCTATTTGTAGAACACACCGAATCCATTCCTCATTTTGTGGAAAGAACAATAGTTTTTTCTCTATTTTTACAATGCACCTACGAAGTGTATTTATGTATAATAATTAATTTAATATATGTTTTATTATAGATTTTGTCAATTTTTGGAGTCATTTTTTATCCAAATTTAAATCCATAAGATTTTGTGTAATTTCTAATATATTTTCTGATTTTTGTTGCACTATTAAAAACCTCTGACGACCTCCATCATAATCCATTGGTCATTTTGTGAAATCAACACTAGTTTATTTCTAATGAATTGCGCTGGAATCCATTGCTCATTTTGTGGAACGAGCACTAGTTTCTCCTATATTTTTATAATTCACCTAGGAAGTGTATTTATGTCAAAAAAATAATTTAATATATGGTTTATTATTGTTTTTGTGGGATTTTGGAGTCATTTTTTTATCCAAATTGAAATCTAGAATATGTTGGGCCATCAAAGTTCAGAGACAGATGCAACCATCTATATTTGATAATGTTTTTACACATGATTAATGAACATAACCTCTTGTGTATGTTTTGAAGGTCTATGTCATGTTGTAGATATATTCTACACATGAATGTAACAAGTTCTGAGGAAGTATTTGAGTGACGAGATTGCATTTCTGGTTGGACCAGAGTTTTAGGACAATGGTATGATAACACAAAATAGAGAATGAGATGATTTTTGTGATCATTGAGACGTTGGCTACAAGTTTTATGGAAGTAATTACAAGTTGCAGGACCATATAGTGGTTGCAAGTTGCATGGTAGAGACATTAATTGTGGAAGTGAAAGAGACAATGGAAATATCAGTATGTATTAATTGCACACTAGTACATTACTTATGATTTGATGATATTTTATGATCACGCATCCATTTTAAAAATGTGATTAAATAGTGGTCCATATGGAAGTATAAAAATGAGGTGGGAGCCTTAATTAGTTTGGAGCCTAGAGCAGGTTTGATTATTAACCGGGTTGGAGCATACTCAATATCAATATTGGATCCTAGAGCAGGTTGGAGCATACTTAATCTTGAGGTTAGAGCCTTAATAAAGTTGTAACCTATAATGGGAAGCAACTTGCATCTTCAAGGTCAGAGCCTCTCTAGTTCTACCTTACCGTAAGTGAAAAATTTCATATTTTACAGGTAGTTGATTCATGTAGAGAAGGGCTTCCAAATTGATGTAGAATAATTGGAAACTAGGAAGAAGAAAAGTTGGTGGTTTCTCCCATTTACATTTCTACCTAAAACATTTTTGTCTCCTTGTGATGTGATGTTTTATTCTGTTGTTTTTTTTTATGCTGCTTATTTGATGAAGTAGTATGATAATTGATGTTTATAGTCATTGTGAAATGGATGAATGTTTAACATTGTTAAATTGTGAAATTGACCTCACATTGATTAAATGCATCCCTCTAATTGTGAATTTTGGGCCAAGACCCTTGAACCTTGGATCTGGATAACGTTCCATACGATCTTGCCCTCAAAAGATGGGCTTATCTCCCCACCTCCCCACCCCTCCCCTGTCATTTTTTTATGCAGACCATGTGACCTTATTCATGTCACCTTAGGTTTGTGCTCGAACCCGTTCACTTAGCCATATCACCATTCTATGTGACCTTGACCCTACAGGTCCATGGCCGCACATAAGATGAAGTCAACATGAAATCATCACACAACGTGGTAGCCTATGAGGGTGCCACATATCACCCATTTTTGGACTTTTCAACATTCAAAATGTGCCAAATCTACCAACCATGTGGAAGGACCTTGAGGCACCACATCACCTTTCTGATGCCACTAGAATTATTTGTTAGGCCATGTCATTCCCTTGCTTTCCATGTCGTTTCATTCACCCAATCACTATTTCCATATCAATAGGGCTACCATGTAAACTTCTCTAGCGAATCAAAATTTTTTCCAAGTTATAACTAAAACTTAGACTCTTTCACTCAATCAAAGTGTGTCACATTACACTACATGACTAAATATCATGGGAGCATGTACCCTTATTAATTATTGAGTATAACAGTACAATATTAGCACCATTCAATCCTTCACTCATTCATGATCTACCTGATCTGACCAAAGTTGCTCAACCATTAACAATATAAATATTCATGCATGTTTGGCTGCTATTTTATGTTGACTTAAGAATTCGACAATGGATCCACCTAGAGGATGCACACTATTTAACAAATTTTGTCTTTGAGAATTGTGTTCCATAGTTTAGGACCTTCAATGATGATCACCTTCAAATTACTACAACTTCTCATCCAAGAGGTGTTTTTTAGAGTTTGATATATCATTGGAAAGGTATAAACAATGACAATTCAAACATGATATCTATAGACTCATTAGGATATCATAGCTTCGTATAAGTTCAATAAAATTCAAACATATTTTATTTGACATGAAGAAATCATTCAAGATATCAAGTTGTAATATTATTGCATGGATAATATTGATGCTTCCTTAGGCACCCCATTTAAATACACTTGTTGTCATCAATGACAACACTAGGTGTAACGTTACACATCATGGATGTGTCTTTGATCTACAACCATATATAAGAGATAAAGTACTACAATGAGTACTCAAACCTATGTCTTAATCTTTATTGGTTATCATAAGAATGAAATTAGGAGGTGTTAGCCATCATGGACATGTATTTGGACTATAACCATAGATAAGGGATCAAAAGAACAAGATATGAGCCTAAACCTTTTTTCCTAGGCTCAAGCGTAAGGAATGAATGCTAAAATATTCATGCTAAGTTTTTTTGGTTATTAGTGAAATCAAAGGCTGATATGGGTGCCATCAATAGGTTAGTTGTGGACGAATAATTCGACTAATTTATAGACATGGGCATAGGAGGTGAATAATAGGCCATGTGGCCTAAAGGATGTTTGTTAATATTAATTTACATAAACAACACATCAAATCCACATAACATTACACCTGTTTTAAATACTTTGACTATGGGTAGTTTACCAAAGGACATAATGTTTTTAGTAACACTGATGGGTCTTTGGATATTAGCAATGTCCAGGGAAGTACAAAAGTGGCCTTGAACATTTGAAAAAACCTATTTATATCAAACATAGTGAAATATGCATTGAAACACAACACATAACATTTTAATTAGATATTTGGCTTCTAAGTGAAATATATTTAACATTAATTACTTTTAGGAATTTGTGGTGGGCCTAGGTGCTTAGATCATGGATGAAAAGGAAAATAAGTGTCGTTCAGAGGAAAAATAATCATCTAAGATTCTAGTTCTTAGTACAATGGCTTCAACTATGACACAATTCATTTTCTTTAAAATATTTCAACCCTAAGCTACATTATATATGCGACTAGGAAATTTTGTAGAAATAAGAGAGGGCTATGATCCCTTACTACACATAAGATAGGAACATATTTCCTAATTTTGATTGTTTATTTTTAAATTATTAGTAATAAAATAGGTTGTAATGCTGAAGGACGGGAAATGTTTGCACGACTATGGATTTATGTAAAGAAAAAACTTGTTTCCTCTTGTAATTTACAATAGTTTGGTGGGATTGACTACTTTTATTTGTGTTTGATGTTAACTACTTTGTATTAACATACATAAGAGTTCTTCTTACATCAATAAATACACATTATTTTTCTAACTTTATATTCTTTTGTAGTTTTTTCAACTATGCTTATGGATATAGTTGACATATTCCTCATTAATAAAATGATTACATACTTATAGAAATATGTACCTTTTTCATTAAAAAAATATTAATTTTTAAATGATGGATTACATTAAGGTCCTCAAACATATGCTTAAAATATGACTTCACAATTTAGGACTCCACTAACTTTATTAATTAAAAGGTTTATAGTATAAAAACTAAGATATATGGGAAAATAGTAACACACAAGATCAAATTACTATCAATAGCTATAAAATTTATATCTAGATAATTCGTCATTTACATTCTGAATCAATGCATTAACAACATATGAAGTATATTTTAAGGAAAAAGTTCTCCACTAACTTTATTAATTAAAAGGTTTGTAGTGTAAACACTAAGATATATGGAAAACTAGTGACACACAAGAGAAAATTAGTATAATTCATCATTTAAATTCTAAATCAATGCATTAACAACCTATCAAGTGTATTTTAAGGAAAAAGCTACTTATAGTTGAAAGGATAATTGGAACTAACATGCCACTGGACAGAGAACCTAAATTTGATTGCCACAAGAATTTGCATGAAGGATACCTTACATCCTTTTTGGCATTGAGATAAAGAGGAAAGGGAAGATGAAAAAACATTGATAACTCAGAATACGTATGGAGTGAAACTTATTGAATGATTCAATATTCATGAGTTAAAATGATTATCCAATATTGTAGAACAGTATTTATTCATTAAGTTGACGAAATATTAATAAAGTTAATAACGCTTCACATGCATATCTGATTTTTAAACCAATAAAACCAAAATAACATCTACCATTACGTATTTCCTAATTTTATTTATATAATTATGAAACATTCTATATCTAAAAGGAAGTATAAATTTAGCTTTGAATACACTAATAATTTAGGTTACAGTCACGAGAGACATCAAATTGGTGGATGAGACCCTTTTTCTTGTGAGACAATAGACCCACCTCTTAGTAGCTAATTGATTACTAATATCTAGAAAAGCATACATACGCTATCCGCTTTGGTTTTGAACCTATAACCTCTTACAAGAAAACACATGCTCTTAACACTATATTTAATATCTAATTTAAAATTTTTAAATTATTATAGTAAATAATCAACGTTATCATATAACAAAAAAACACATTCAATCTTAGTATTGTTTAAAAAAAATAACTTATTATATAATATAACAAAATATAATTAATATATTTATTAAACATTAAAAAAATTATTAAACCTAAAATAATTATAATATTTAAAAATATGGTAGATATTATAAACTAGATTTCTTCATTAAAAAAAGAACATCAAAATTAATAGATAACTCTATAACAATCACTGTTTAAACTAAGATGAATGTAGCAAAAGATTGAGATGCGTTTAATAAGTGGCAGTATTCATTTTATATTAATCCATTTCTGAAATAAACATCAAATTAACCTAACATACATATATTATTCTTTCTAACAAACACTGTTTTCACGAAGATGAATGTAGAAAAAGATTGAGATGCGTTTAATAAGTGGCACTATTCATTTATATTAATCCATTTCTAAAATAAACATCAAGTTAACCTAATATACATATATTATTCTTTTTAACATAATGGAAAAGTATCAGTCAGTTTCTTCAAAGTTATTAATGGAAAAATATCAACCCTGCTCGGGGTGCCAAGCAGAAGATGGTGGTGGGTGTCGGACTATGCCACGTGGTGGCTTAAGTCTGATGGACCATTGCGTTTAGTGTTTATGAAGGATGATGGAGATCCCTTCCCATGAACGGCCATTAAGGCGCATGAAAGAAGCCATCCAGCACTTGTCAAGCAAAACTTGGAAAGTGCGCCGAGAGCAGGGAGTTATTTTGCATAAGGTGAGTTTCCACATTGGTAAGGGTATCATTGAAGTGCAGCATCTTCAGCTTAACTCTGCGACGGAGAACTTGTAGGAGGAAGGTATTTGGCAGCACCGGTGGAAGACATTTCGGTATGTTATGGCTCTCATGACCCGCATCTCGCAATTAGCTTTACCTCTTCCCATTCTGCAAAACAAAGATAAAGGTCGTCCCTGTATCTTTGTTAATTTTATTACCTTTTATGATCTGAATTGGCCTTAATTCACGTCTATCTGTTTCTTTGGTTGTTATATAATGGCATAGGGTGTAAGTTAGGAGATATAGCCCTCCCTTATCCCATCGTCATAATCTCTGCAATGGTCTCTATAAACTGTATAGCCGTCTGTCTTTTATTTTTGCTGTCATTAAAGACCTTGTCCTGGTTCTTAACTTCTTATAAACTATTAATTATGTTCAGGACTACATGTACTATTTGAGTTTTCAGTCGATTTCGTGTATGTCTAATTGCATGCAGCCATGTGACTTCTATCATACCCTGTCTTTTATGAATTATCTGTGGGTTATTCAAAGGAATAGCCCTTGCAAGAATGGTACTGTCCATGGTGGAATTAAACTTCAGGTCTCAATTTTGCTTCAGTGTCTTTGGATTCATAGGGATAGTCGGGATAATTTTCATGCACGGGTCTATATGAAATACTTGAATTTTCAATTGATTTCGTGTAGGCATGGCATGTTTAATTGCATGCTTGCTGTCTGCTATCAAACTCGGCCCTTTATGGACTATTTGTGGATTAATAAAGGACATAGCGCTTGTATGAATGCTTCTGTTCATCGCATGATTTTGTTTCAGTACCATGGGGTTCATATGGGTAGTTGGGATGAGGGCTGCAGTCGGATTACTGTCTGTCAATGGCTGTTAAACAATTTTAAATGACAGAAAAATCTTTCTAGTCAGTCTCTGTTTTTTATATATCATTTCTGGAAAGGGCCCAGAGAGCCAAACTCTGCCAATAAACTTCTCTTGGTCTTATTCCTCAGGTATTCTACAAAAAGTATATGGTTCATGTCATTGACCTATCTCTATACACAAGGGTCCTATTCAGGGTTTTAAGCAACATTCTCTGTCGGGCCATCATGGTTAAAGGACAAACTAGAGGTAAGAAACAGCAAATCAATCCGATGGTTGGCGCAAGTAAAAGAGGAAGGAAGAGCAACAAGCAACTCTTGGAGAATATTTCTTATCTATATGAGTCTGGAAATTCAGTTCATATCCTAAATACAATTTAGGGATGGTAGCGACAAAGTGACAGTGAAGATGATGACCTGAAAGAGCAGGAGGCTAAAATGGATTTTATATCAAACCCAAGCAGTACAAGAGGCCATGTATCTTTGTTTCAGCAATCAAAAAAGGCTTATTGGAAAATGAAATGTGTCCTCACAAAGGCAATGGCTAGCAGGGAAGCAACTTATGAGTGCTTTTTGAACTTCAACAGATAAAGCAAGACATTCATGACATGGCTAAGACACAGATCCAAGAAAATGCTAGAATTGGGAAAATTGAGCGTGAGCTCCAAACCATGCAGCAAGTGGAATTGTTGTGTTCCACTGCAAAGGACCCTAAGACACAGATCCAAGAAAATGCTAGAATTGGGAAAATTGAGCGTGAGCTCCAAACCATGCAGCAAGTGGAATTGTTGTGTTCCACTGCAAAGGACCCAGCCCCTGTGGATTCTTCGGATGGCAAATATTCTTAGTTTATAGTTTCATTTCATGTTTTTGGTGGTTAATAGGTATAGTTTTTGTTTCAGTTGTAAATGTTATGGACATAGTAAAGTGATAAAAGCAGTCACTAGAAGGAAAAAACAATATCAGTTTTTGTTAGCCTTTAACTCTCTCTGCTGGCCAACAAACCTGATTTCTTATTCTTTTGAGCAGGTTAAGACTACATAAATAATTGAATATGTATAACAACTTACTCTTTAAAAATTTAAAAATAGAAAGGTACTACAAAGTTTAAAAAGAATAAAAAAAAATAATGGAAAAATATCAGTCAGTTTCTTCAAAGTTAGTTTTTGCCTACTAAATTTTCACCAAATCTTTCCTCTTTACCTTCGATCACATCTAATAAGATACCTCATTGAATGAGACAATGGTAATTCTGAAGAACGATAGGTCTAAAATAAAATACACACACTTCTTTGTTTTGTTTTATTCTACATTTAAAAGAAACATACATATCTTTGTTTTATTCTATATTTAAAAGAAATCAAAGCAAATCAGCCATACACAACTGACCAAAACCAATGTTATTTTTTCTTTTTCTTTTGGTGATCCATAACAATCAATCACATTTCATAATATCAAAAAGCACCTATCCAATCCATGAATTGCAATCTACAAAAGCAAACATATCCAAACGTTATAATATTCCCAAGAACCACTGCATTTTGACATGATAAACGTTATAATCTTCCCAAGAACCACGGCGTTTCACCATCACAAAAAATTCCTGGAATGGTACGAGGAATGACAGGTTACTATGCACCTCTCAAACGTAAAAACATTTCAAAACCCAATAAAAGTAAAAGGGAAACAACCCACTTTAATAATTTGCATGTAAAACATGCTACCTGCTAGCAAGTACCCAACAATAGGCATATCACTGCAAGGCACCTGAATGGCTATATCAGGTTACACCGCATGTAAAATATTACTAAGATTGAATATAGATAGCAGCAAAGCACGCAAACAGAGTAATTACAATAGATTTCCAGTTGTCTCATAAGCTCCGATATCACTCAGGGGTGAACAAAACAACAAATCACAGTAAGAGGGTGAAGGGCAGTCTGTAGCCAGGCAGAATGAGGAAACGACGAACGCTGATTGCGCGTGCCTCTTGGAGAAAGCGATGGAATATTATAGTATTTGATGAAAGATACAATTGGGGTAGACTTAAACGCCATGGCACTGGGAGATTTGATTTTTCTGTTTCGTCATATGACTACGAAATGCATTGTTACCTTGAATGCGCGTTCTGGACACAAGAAAGACACGTGAGGTCACGGGTCAACCACGCACAAGTTGAAGATATGACCGAATTTCAAATTTATGTTGCTTGTGAAAGGGAAATTTGATTACGGTTATTTGTTTTGAATGATTATTACTTTTATGTTTTAATAATAAGTTAGTGACGGTCAGTTTTTTTTTTCTTGGTTATGCAATTTTTTTTTTAATAATTAAGGGAATAAACACTCAACTTATGTATTTAGAAATATATGATATATGATACATGGGAAAGGTTAAATCCCAAGACCCTCAATCTCGTTGTCTAGTAAGGTTTATCTCGTTTACATTCAAGGGTTAGTCACAAGATTGCAATTTTTTTAAAGAAAAGGATATATTCATTTATTTCACATATTTCACGCGGGGATAATCAAACAAAGAATGATATTTGTGAAAGACAAAATAGATCAACAACAACTTAAGAGTGTCTACAAGATTGGTTTTGGTTTTCTTAAAGGTGTTTACAAGATTGATTTTTCTTCTTGTAAAAGAGTTACATTGGAGAAAAAAAAATGTTCCTTGAAAAGAAGACTTAAAAAAATGTTCCTGAGAAAGAAAACTAAAGAAACATTAAAGTAACATTAAACTGAAAGATCTCGTGTCAAACATTCTTCAAAACATCATGTTTTCCTATAAGGTACTAGAATCATCACTCAGAAAGTCCACTATGAGAAAAGGAAGATTGGAGGCATTTGAGATAATGAAGCAACTTCATAATCTCAATAGAGATAGATGATGTCACTTATTATATTATAATAATAATAAAATTAGCATTAATAGTAGCATATAATATATTATATATTATAACATATTATAATTCAATATATAAATCTCATTATATTACCTTTTTTTATGTAGTTGATAAAACATTATGGTGGTTAATATTTAATTTAACGAAATTAATATAACCGTGGAGTGATTTTGACTGCAAATTCTACCAAAGGATACATACTCCCGCCTCTCGTTTTGAACCGATGACCTCTTAGGAGGAAACACATGCTCTTAACCACTAGGCCCACTCAAGAAAATATATTGTTAAATAAATAAATTATTATTCGTTTTTAAGTAAGGTACATTAATTTAGTTTTGACCTTTTATAATTTTGTTTCTTTTGTCTTATTATTATTTATTCCTTCTATGACTACATTGTCTCTTTTTTTGGGATTCGACGAATTATGAATACTAATGTGAATAATTTGAGCTCTTATTAACCAATGAAGATAATTTGAGCTCTTATTCACCAATGAAGAGGTAGTTATGAAGGTAGTAATCCTTAAAACAACAAAATAGCTCATTATTCCATCTTTATAACACCAATAAGTTATTTTTAAAATGTATGCCAATTATGTTTAACTAGAATTCCACTACTCCAATTCATTTTCGGCCAATCAACTAAGTCATGGTAACAAGAAATAGGGGCTACAAGAAAACATATTGGCATAGTTTGATAAAGCCACAATTTCGCTCAGAAAATGATGGAAATTTTTGGAAATCCTGGTTACACTGTCAAGTTTTGGGATTTTGGGCGCCCCAGGATTCTTGATGATGCTGAATCCATTTCCACCATTGAAAAAATGATTCAAACCCTTAGAGGATTAGATTCCATAAATTTATATTAGATTTCTTAAATTTTAAATTTGTTTTACTAGTAAGCAAAACTAAACATATTTTCTAACATTACCTTGACTTAAATATGATGAGTAACTTAACTACATAGATGTAAAATTTACCACAATTTTTTGCTCACTTCTGAGATTTCAAAATTTTCTACAGCCCTCAAATATCCAAAAACAAATGTTCTCTAAGACATCAAACTATGTGCCTGCTTGGTGTTTAAATTTCATAAAAAAGTTGATGGGATAAATCAGTCGGAGAAAAAACAAATGTTCTATAAGACATCAAACTATGTGCCTGCTTGGTGTTTAAATTTCATAAAAGAGTTGATGGGATAAATCAGTCGGAGAAAAAACATATGTACTCCGCAGATATCCACGTTGTATATGATGACAAAATGCTCGTGTTGGATAGAAGAAACTCGCATGATGTCACGATGTTAGTGTTAGTATTTGCATATTTCTATGAGTGATCAAAAATACTCTTTTCATATCATTTTAGGAGTCCCACTCTGAAATTTTTTATCATTCCACTAGGTCATGCAAAAATTTAGTCACTAATGGTAGCCCTAGTCCAAAAACATCACTCTTCCTCAAATTTGATCACTTTTTTCCATAGCTTCATACCTTGCTAACTGTACACCATCCATAAATTTAATGTCATCATGCCATAATGTCACTCATGTCATGTTGAAATTCAGTCCTTCAAGGTATCATTAGGTATTTTATGGTTTTTCAAGGTTTCAGTAGGTCATTAGGGTCTCGATGATTCAATAAAACTCCATTCCATTTCATAAGACCAACATGTAAAGGGTGATCCAATAAACTTCTCTTTGCCATGTGAATATGAATTGTAAACACAAATTCTCATTTCAGTATGTAATTTGGATTTCACAATGTCATAATTTTTATTTTCACTATGTAATTTTACGTCATTCAAATGTAATAATTTCATGGTTCCCAAGATGCTAACTCAGAGTTAACAAAGCATCAAAAATGTCAAATTCGAAGATTTCTCGAAGTTCCATCAACCAAATTAGTCAAGTTCCAAAATTCATCAATGTTCCTAAATAGTTCCCATCACTCCTAGCCCTCAAAAGCATCATTTTTCACAAGCACTAAACCCTATTTTTCTTTCCCATTGAACTAGGGTTTGATATGGAATTAGATACATATGAGTAGAGGAGGCATAAGGGATGTTGTATAAGAAAATATTAGGTCATTTCAGCTCATAAACATCATGTCCCCATCATTTTTCAAGAAATCATTTCAAGGGACAAATCATTTTCCACACATAGGGCAAGTTTTTTTTCAAACTATGTTTCTCACAAAAAAAAGATGGATTTAAAAAAAGTGAGAGAGGTTTTTGTCCATCATAGGCCACGAAAGAAAAAAATCCTTCAATTTTTACATATGTATCATGGTTTTGGAGAAATGTCAAAGATACAGTTGCTACAAGAGGTTTTCTACACTTCTGGAGCGACCTTGGGAAAATCAAATTTTCTCCCTGATGGAGTGTCCAAATGACGTACTTGTTAAGTTAAATGATAAATACATAGAGAGATACTTCGAATGATTTATCCTAAGCTCAATTTGGAGTTAACGAAGGTGTCCAAATGTTGGTTGCAAAAGGACACTGCATTTTTTCACCCTCATTCTGCATTTTTTACCAGTCTTGGGAGAATTTATTTTTGATGGGTTATACTTGATCATGTTCAATTCTTGATACCTCCATTGTGTATCAAAGAGAGAGGGCTTTCCAACGAGCTATTATGAGTGCAATTTTGAGCTCTGTAACACCTCCAAAAGTGGTCTACAATACGACATTGCACGCCTGTGTGTTGCGCTGCATGTTTCCTCTTGGCGTTGCGTGACTGTGTGTTGCGTTGCATGTTTCCTCTTAGTGTTGCACGCCTCCTTTATGCACTGCGCGTTTGCCTAATTTCTACAAAAATCTCCAAACTTCATGAAAATTGCCTCTAAACTCGAGCAAAGGTTCCCACCTTCTCTTAGCAAGTAAGTAAGAAACATTTGTACCTTCTTTTCATTCCTCAAAGAGAAATTTTCATGGTGTTTGAATTTTCATGAAAATTTTGAAGTGTTCCTAAGCTAAAAACCCTAATTTCATTACCTCATTCCCAATTTTATTCCCTAGCACTTTCATTCTCTTCCCACATCATAATTGACCCTATCCTCAACCCCTATATAATAATCTCCTTTCCCTAAACCCTTTTCCTTTGAAACCCTAAGACATAGGCTACTCATTTAGCTAGGCTCCTAAAATCCCTAACCTATAATGAAATTACCTATCTTAAATCCCTTATCATTACTACTCCCTGTAACCTCCCTGATTTCATAAACCCTTTCCGCCATCTCCCTATTTGTTTCCATCCCATTCCCCATTCCCTAAACCTACATTTCACTCCCAATTCATCTCCCTAGTGTTTCTATACCTAGAAACAATGAAAGAAAACAAAAAATACATGCACGAGGAGGAGGATAGGTAAGAGGAGAAAGACATATTGGAGGAGGAAGACAGACAACAGAGAATGACATACAAATGAGGATGGAGAAAAACTACTGCTAGGGACAAAATTCCAAAGGCCAAGCTCAAAATAGCCAATGAAAAAATTGAGGCTTTGACCATGAAAGAAGGGAAAAAAAAGTTGGATATACTTACAGAGGCTTCACTCCAAGTATAGCCACAACATCATTAATAATTTCACCAATTTTTAATATTTTTGGGTCATTTTTGCAAAGTTCTGTGGTTTTATTGTGTTTTTTGACAATCATGTGACAGAGAAAGTGTCAAACGTGCAACGCCCTTGACACTACACTATTTTTTGAGCCATATTTTGACCAAAAGGCCACCACCATTAGATGAAAAATGGTCAATACATCTCAAAAAACCACTTTGCAGGGCTTGGTTTTCAAGACAAGTAGGTCAAAATGTCAAAAAACCAGCAAAAAATCATGTTTTTGCCTCATTTTTGGCCCTCGCACTGCACGCTGAGAAGTCTTGCGAGGAATAAGTTTTGACAGGGAAAAATGACCTTCATTTTGAAAACTGAATGCATATTTGGAAATTAGTCAGGATAAGATTTCCAACAAGATATCCTGAGCCCAATTTGGACACTGGCAAGGCACCCAAAATCAGGCTGCAACATGGATGGCGAGTTTCACAAAGAGATGACGCATTTGATAGTTGTTTGGTTTTTCTGTGTTTTTGTGAAAATTTGACTTTTTATCTTCGGGAATCATGTTTTTACCTCTGTAAATCAATAATGTAAATGCCATTATGGTATTTTTACTATTACCTCGGGAAAATACATTTGGTTAAAACTCATGATGAGGTGCAATGAATCATTTTACAAAGTGTTAGGGTTGAGTCACTTGACCTCCCTACACTTCAGCTTTCAAATCAGTTTTTGGTGGAACTACTCTCCTCTCATGGATTTGACCATTGAGGTTGGGACAAGTTTTTTGTGGTGTATATCTTGTACCTTTTGACTCATTTCAAAGGTTGGAATCAGTTTGGATGCTACTGTATTGATTAAGAATCAGTTTGTCTTGGAAATTATTGAAGAATTGCAGCTATTTCCTTGGTATGAATGTGGTATGAATGTTTGGCATAGTTT
This sequence comes from Pinus albicaulis, assembly GCA_034641835.2. Classification (NCBI taxonomy): domain Eukaryota; kingdom Viridiplantae; phylum Streptophyta; class Pinopsida; order Pinales; family Pinaceae; genus Pinus; species Pinus albicaulis. Next base: position 606,799,424 of record CM076576.1, read on the forward strand.
TTTCTCTGTGATCATTTGTATGAATGTTTTGTAAGATCATAAACATTTCATGTCTATTATATGATAAATTTCAAGTTGATAGGCAGAATACATGTTTTCCATGCTTTGTTTTGGGAAATTTTTCATAATTTGTCCATTTTCTTCGGCTTTGGAAGAATATATCTCATATTCTCTTCCTAGCTCCTCATCAGTCGTAAACCATCTCACCAAATCACCTTTAAAGTGTTGAGCCTTCTACCTACCTTGCCCCATCAAATGGACTGCAATTCCATCTCATTTTCCTTGATCTAGTCCCCTTGACCTAATCGTCATCCAACAAACCCAACCTAGTCAAAACAAATTAAAACCCCTGAACTCATAGCTACCCTAAAACCTTTTCATCCAGCCTTCTTGGCTGTGACTTTTGTAGAGAGAGCCCTCTCTGACTTGGTAGGGATAGATACCAAGTTAAAAGGTTGGTATGTGGTTACCTCTGTTGGGATTCCTTCTTCAGCCGTGGGAATCTAGCGTAGTGATAACACATGGGACATCCATGCAGAAGTTAAAATTATTAGAGCTACAGATATACCGAGTTTTTTGTGACCCTTCAGCGCAATTCGACTCTTGGATATTAATTTTTTACAAATCATATTCATATATCGATTCCAAGTTCCAAGATATTATTGGAGTAAGCTAACCATTCGACATTTTACCGTTTGGTTTCTGTGCTTTCTTTTCGCTGGTTAACGTCCTCCGATAACTTTGAATTTCTCCGGTCTGTTCCATTAAAGTCTCCGCATATGTTCCATTGAGGTCTCGCGTCTGTTCCATTCAGGTGTCTGCTCTAGATTTCCTCATTGTCTCCCACCATTTTCCAACATTTGTCCGTTGTTGAACACCCATCTACCATCATGCATGTAAGATACATGCCATACATCCATTGAATTATGTGCCATTGAATTCAATTTGAAATTTGAATCAGAGTTGGTCATTCATCATTATTTACCTGGTTGGTTCATTGAAAAATAATGAATACTCAGGGTGAGATACCCATAACCAGGGTGATCTCCGTTGTGAGCTCCTGCATCATGCTCATTTATTATGACCTTCATACATGTGCATGAGTGGGACGCTGGGACGCCAAAACACAGGTTGTAAAGGGAAGTTTCTCATTTTATTTGTTCCCTCGTGTCTGCTATCTGATACTTGAATTATTTAATCTGAACAAATTTCGATTGCTTACTTCTCAAGAGATGAATTTTTAACTTAACAAATTTCAATTTCTTAGTGGCCAGGATTTCTTTTCTATACCCGCTTAAATCTCTTGTTGCTTGAGATCTATTATAGCATGACTTCTCTCAAACTTGCGAAATAGATTGATTTATGAATCAATAGTTGGGATTGGATAAAAATGTTGTTTTATATGCCATATCCCATAGGGTATCCAATCGATTCGCTTCTACGAAAGGAAACTACACAATCCTCTCACATATTTTTGGTGTGTATTGCAGAGCTCATTCGAGAACCGATTTGAGATTCTCTAGTTGCATAGTCCGATTCCAGATCGAGTTTATCCAGTTGTAAGAGCGGAGGCAACATTTTTTAAATTATTAACTTTACAACCTGACCTGAGCATTTTTCCGGTCATTGTTTGTACGTTTTGAAGTTTCAATTTGACAAGCATACAAATACTTCTTTTATTTTTCTGTTTTTGAAAATGTGTATCCTATAATACTTCCAGACAATGATTTAAAATCATGAAATGGTCTCTTTATTTGAATAATGTTCTAATCTGGAGGGCTCTTAATATATTTTTTGATGTCACTGCTCATACACATAGAAAGAAGACTAACAGAGCTTCTCTTCTCTAGTGTAAATCATCCTACACTTCATACATACCCTCAAATCTGGGCTGCTTTTGCATGTATCTGCATGTTTTACAAAATCATAAGTCTCTTAGTGCACATAAGTTCCAACAAATGGTACTTTCGTCTCTTCACGTTTTAGAAAATGGTGAATCCCCTACTGCACAAGGGATTTCCATCTAGCATCCAAGCTGAAAAAAATCAAGATATAGTGAGCTTATGAATCTCCCACTGCACTTATGGCATGCACCCTCCCTTTTCCTTTTTTGAGCTTACCCAACTGCAGATCCTTGCCTTATTTTGCGCTCAGCTCAGATTAACCTTTTCTAACCAATTCACGCTTCTCTCTATTCATATTTTTTATCTATCGTTGAATTGCGTTGTGCTTCTCTCTATTTATCTTTTTTTATCTATGCCCTAGTTGATTTCTAATTTGTATATAGTGAGGTAATTTCATTTTAGGTTTGTTTTTTAATTATGTCTCAATTGAGAATAATTTCATTTTGGGTCCGTCTTTTAATTGAAAATAATATTCCAATTTCCTCCATAGCATTAGGATGGAATCTATAAATTTTATTTTCAATTAAATCAATGAAATTTGATTGGATTAAGTTACATCAATAAGATTGTTTTATTGCCAAAATTGTTTTCTACTTTTATCAATAACATTGTTGTAGCTGTGGAAATTATTTTCCACCTCATTTGTTGTAGTAGTGTAAATTTGTTAAATTTGCTTCTACTTTGGGGCAACTTCTTTGATCAAACTAAGTTGCTACGCCTCCCGTAGTGACAATTCTGGATAACTAAATTTCATCTAATTTTTGAAAATGGATTATATCTTATAATTTTTTTAATAATTCAAAATTTTAAAAATAATATACCAAAAATCAGATATGATAAAGCATTTAAAATTCTTTCTATGTCAACGTACAATGTTTTCTTTGCCTTTTTTTCATCTTTCTAAGCAAGTCATGCTTTTCTCATGATAAAGCATTTAATCGAATCAAATTTCATTTAAAATCAATTCTATTTTTAATCAAATGAAATAGTGGATTCCAACATTATGCTATTGAGGAAATTTGAATCTTAGTTTTAATTAAAAAAAAAACAAAATGAAATTACCTCACCATATAATAATTACAACTCAATTCAACAATAATTAAAAAACATCAATAAAGTATAAGGATTAAAAAGGACCAATGCTGAAAAATGCATGTCATGGAAAGAATCAAAAATATATTACTACCTACATCTTCTATTCACACATGAGTATCCCCATGCCCAAAAGAGATGGGAGTAGTTTGCTCTAGTATGGATGGAATGACTAATATATTACTACCTACATTTTCTATTCACACATGAGTATCCCCATGCCAAAAAGTGATAGGAGTAGTTTCCTCTTGTATGGATGGAAATAACAATATAAAATCTTCACTAGAGGGTCATACTACAAGTTTAACATGAAGCCCTACAAAGAGAGCTATTTAGGATACTCAATTGATTTGGATATTGGTACCACTTAGGGCACCATGTTGTATGGATTGTCACCCAAGAGGAAAGTGAACTAATTAACCTACACAATAATACCCTACATTACTAACTAAATATGAAGTATTGCTAAGTTATATTAGCAAACAAAAGCACAATATGAAAAATACCTCAATACCTTTTAAGTATTAACCACTGAAAAATATCAAAAAAATAATTTAGATAACTATATGTATCTGAATTTATTTTTAATCTCAGTAAATGCTTAATATATATGATATAAATATAGGTGTACCTTGATAATAATTCCAATTGGGATACATTTCATATTCCATATTCTATTACTTATATGCAATTCTCAATCTAGTAAAACATAAACAAGGATAACAAAAAATAAATGGATGTGAAAATTGTTATGCTTAGAATACCTCAAATTTAAATAGATTTACATTAGTGTGTAAATTTTATACACATTTAAATAAAATTAAGTATCACTATATATAAATATTGTTAAAAAAAATTTGCAGTAATAATATTATACATTTAGAAAATATGAGAAACTAATATACAAAATCATATCTTATATTTAATGGTATAATATTCTACTCATTTCTGCTTCAACATTATAATAAATTTATAAATTATATTTAACATGAAATTTAAATCTCAATTATTTAACATGACTCTACTATGATACTATGATTAAACATTTGCAAAGAAACTGGTATACTTTTTATCACTAGCAATTATGATATTATAAGGGTAAATTTGTGAAATTTTCTCATATAGAAAATATACACACCAATGTACATCCATTTAAATTTTAGGTATTCTACCCATAAGAATTTGCATCTCCATTTATTTTTTTTATCCTTCTTGATGCTTACTAGATTGAGAATAGCATATAAGTAGTAGCATATGGAATATGAAAGGTACTTCAATTGTAACTATGATCAGATGACACCTATATTTATATCATATGTATTAAGCATCGAATGAGATAAAAAATAAATTGAGATACATATAGTTATTTGATATATATCAATGTTTAATAGATAAAAAAAATTGAGGTACTTTTCATATTCCTCCTTTTGTTTGGTAATGTAAATAGAGCAGCAATACTTCATGTGTAGTTAGTAATACATGGCATGATTTTGTAGGTCAATTGGTTCACTTGCCTCTTGAGTGACAGTCCATAGAACTTGGTGTTATAGATGGTACCAAGATCCAAATCACTTGAGTGTACTAAAAAGCTCTCTTTGTGGGGCTTGATGCTAAACTTGTTGTATGACCCTTGTGTGAAGATGTCATATTTTTTTTTCCAACCATACTAGAGGAAAGAACTCCAATCCCTTTTGGGCATGGGGTTGCTCATGTATGAATGAAAAATATAGGTAGTGATATAATTGTAATATTTTCTAGGGTGTGCATTTTTTAGGATTGGTTATTTTCAATTATTCTACTCTATAGATGGTTTTGAAAATTTTAATTATATATGCATTTTCATATATATTGATCGTATTATTGTGCATATCCTTATTCCGTTACATGATCATTAATAGGAAAAAAAATATTAGTGAATATCACTTATATTCGAATATAAAGTAGGAGTTTCAATAGAGATCAAGTATCAGATTTGAAAGATAGAGTCAAAAATATCTTTGAAGAATTGTGATTTGTTTACTGCTCTATATTAATTATTATAGTAAAATAAATTACAATTTTCATTTGAAAAAGAAAAAATAAATTAGTTCGAAACTTCATAGAATTTTTTATACATATTACTTTCCAAATGAATATAAGCCAGAAGCAAATAATATATATATATATATATATATATATATATATATATATATATATATATATATATATATGATTCAAATTACCAAAATACATTTAAAAAATATGGCAAAGAAAACATTGTAAAAAAATTACTAACTTTAAAATACATTTTAAATGCTTTATCATATCAATATTATTTTAAAATTTTTAAATTATTAAAAAAATTATAAGCTATAATTCATTTTAAAAAATTACGTTTAAAAAATTACATAAAATTTGAAATTTAGGTATCCACAATTATCATTAGTGGAGTAATCTCAACCTAGTTTGAATAACCGATTTGTTGCAAAGTAGAAAATAATTTCCATCACTACAACAACTAACTTACAACAAAGTAGAAAATAATTTCTATCACTACAATAGAGAGTACCGACAACTTGATGTTATTGATAGTCATTTAATCAAATCAAATTTATTTACCTTGAGGAAATTGGAATCTTATTTTTAATTAAAAACCAAATCCAAAATGAAATTACCTCACCATATACAAACTGCAACTCAAATAAAGAAAAAAAAAATTTGAATAGAGAGCAGTGTGAATTGCTTATAAAGGTTAAAAGTGGCAAAGAAAACATTGTAAAAGAATTGCTTACATAAAAAGAATTTTAAATGCTTTATCATATCTAATTTTAGTATATTATTTTAAAAAAATTCAATTATTAAAAGAATTATTTCTATAATCCATTTTCAAAAATTACATGAAATCACCACTGGAGGTACAAGACTTAGTTTGATCAAAGGAGTTGCCGCAAAAGAGAAAGTAGAAAATAATTAGCATCACTACAACAATGTTATCAATAAAAATACAAAATAATTTGGCCAAAACAAGAATGTTATTGATGTCATTTAATCTAATCAAATTTTGTTCATTTCGTTTAAAATGAAATTTATTTTTAATCAAATGAAATGGTGGATTCCAATCTACATAATTAGAATCTTACTTTTAACTAAAATACAAACCGAAAATGAAATTACCCCACCATATACAAATTACAACTCATTTCAACCATACATAAAAAAAAATAAAAAGAGATAAACAGAGAGAAGCACAACTCAATTCATCCATACATGAAAATGATGAGTAGAGAGAAGCATGAGTTTCCTAGCAAAGGTTAATCAAATGGTGAATAGAGAGAAGCATGAGTTGCTTCGAAAAGGTTAATCTGAGCTAAGTCCAAAATAAGGCAAGGATGAACAGTTGAGTAACCTCAAAAAATAAAAAGGAAGGGTGCATGTCATAAGTGTAGTGGGAAATTGATAAGATCACTGTATCTTGATTTTTGTCAGCTTCGATGGTAGATGGAAATCCCCTTGTGCAGTGGGAGATTCATCATTTTCTAAAACATGAAGAGACGAAAGTACCTTTTGTTGGCACTGATGTGCAATAGAGATTCATCAGATGCTAGATGGAAATCCCACATGTAGTGAGAGATTCATTATTTGCTAAAACATGAAGAGACTAAAGTACCTTTTGTTGGCACTGATGTGCACTAAGAGACTCCTCATTTTTTAAAACTTGCAGATACATGCAAAAGCAGCTAAGATTTGAGGGCGAGTATGTCATGAAGTGTAGGATGATTCACACTAAAGAAGAGAAGCTCTGTGAGTCTTTTCTGTATGTGTATGAACAATGACATCAAAAAATTTATCAAGTCCCCTTTACATCAGAATAATATGCAAATAGAGAGACCATTTCCTGATTTCAAATCCTTGTCTAGAAGTATTATAGGATGCACATTTACAAAAATAGAAGAATAAAAGAAGGATTTGTATGCGTGTCAAATTGAATCTTCAAAACATACAAATAACGACCCGAACAATGATAGGTTAGTTTGTAAACTTATTAATTCTAAAAATGTTGCCTCAACTCTTAGATCTGGATAAACATGATCTCGAACAACACTATTCAACTAGTGGGCCTCAAATTGGTTCTCGAATGAGCTCTACAATACACACCAAAAATATGCGGGAGGAGGATTTCCTAGTTTCCTTTCATATAAGCTAATTGATTGGCTCTCCTATGAGCTATGGCATATACAACCACGTTTTTCTCCAATCCCAACTATTGATTCGTAAATCAATCTAGTTTGCAAGTTTGGGAGAAGGCATGTTGCAATATATGTCAGGGAGCAAGAGATTTAAGCAGAATTAGAAAAAAAATCCTGAGAAATAAGCAATCGAAAAATATCTTGAGCAGTGAGCAATTGAATTTTTTTTAGATTAAACTATTCAAGTACCAGATAGAAAACACCAAGGAACAAATAACATGAGAAACTTCCCCTTACAACATGTATGCTGGCGTCCCAGCTTCCCACTTGCGCACAGGCATGAAGGTCGCAGTCAATGGGCATGACGCACGAGCGCTCCTTGGTTATGGGTATCTAGACTTGAGTATTCAATATTTGTCAATGAACCAGGTAAACAATGATAAATGACCATCTCATATTCAAATTTCAAATCTCGCCTCAATGTTGAATTTTTCAAATGCAACTGCAACAGTGCAGAAGGACGAAGTATGCAGGGGAAAAATTTTGGTTGTGTGTACTTCACTATGCATTTAACACTGATATTAAAAGCCTGCAAGGCTTTTTTTTTGGGTTAATGGCGGAAGCCATTTTACTATGTTTTTCATTTAAATTTTGTGGTTCTGGACCACACAACCCCCGTGCCTTCATAGCCTCACCAACCAATAGTTATTTCGCGACGTTTGTTTTACTGCCAAAGTTTTTTATTTGAACGGGCCACGTCAAGTTGTGGAGCCCATAGTCCACATCACCATCCGAGGAGCCAATCACGTCTTGATTGCATAGTTTGGATGCCTCGTCACCAGTCATTTCACCGATGCAAAGAACCGGACCCATTTCCAAGTCACAGGACGCGTGGACCAATCAAATGCATATCGCGCAGTTTTGAGGGTGATGTCATAACACCCATTTGGTACGCAATAATTCTATGAATCAGAGCTCAGTTTTTGTTTTGAAGTCTGGGGGTCCCACCTCTGACCAATCAGATGGCGATTGCGCAAGTTTGAACCCGAATGTCATCAAAGGGATTTCGTACACGATAATTCATTGCATTGGAGTTTAATCTCCAGTTTCAACTCCGCAACAAAGGTTTCTAAACATTGGTTTAAAGTTTTATTTCATGCGGTAATCGTATTAAGGTTCAAAACCTTGTTTTAACATTTCCCTTATTTTTCTTAAACCCCACCGTGAAAGTCCTTTTGACTTTAGTCTTATATATCTATATATATATATATATATATACAAGTTCAATAGTTTGTTTTAATTTTTTTTTAAATAGGTTGTGCCATATAAAAGGAAAAGATTCTGAACGCTAATGTGTGGACTGTGTATTATTTGAAAAAGCCAACAGAGACAGAAGAGCAGTGCTCATACTGTGTGTGCAATTTTTTTTGTAAGAGACAAAGAGGAAATTTGAGGAACACTGTGTGTGAAGTAGTTTCCATTTTGTAATTCCTTTGAGGTGGAAGAAAATGATTTTGTCCTTTTGTAATAGGTTTTTTATCTTAATGAAATAATTTGTTTTAAACTATCTCTCTTTAGAAAATTTTATTGAATCTCTGTGTTGCAAGGAGGAATTTTATTTCCTCCATGTGTTTTGGAATACTCAGAAATTCCAACACTCAAGTCAAGTTTCAAATTGAATTGAATTATTTGTGTTGTGAGTAAAATTTTTATTCTTCTATGTGTTTTGGAATACTCAGAAATTCCAACACTCAATTCAAATTTGAAATTGAATTGAATGGCGCGCCATGATGGTAGATGCGTGTTCAACAACAGAAGTTAGAAAACAGTGGGAGACAGTGACAGAATCCAGAGTGGAGACTTCAACGCAACAGACCCGAGACCTCGACGGAACAGACCGCAAACATTGAAAGTTATCGTTGGACGTTCACGGGCGAAAGGAAGGCACAAAAACTAAAGGGTTAAATTTCGAATAGTTAGCTTACTCCGATATTATTGACGCATGATTTTGTCAGCCAACTGTTTGTGAGATACAGGTTTGATTAATTTCTTTTACCATCACAATGACATTGGAATCTAGCTAGCGGTCTACGTTTGAAGATTCTGCATTTAAGCGATTCTGCATTTAAGCTAACAAAGAAGAGTTCTACCTGTGCAACAATCCTCACCATACTTTCAAGCCTAAAATTTCACTTCTTGTATTTGTATCTAAAATATATAAGGTAACCACACCACCTCTAGAAATAGATAAAGTAGACTTGGCTAATCTCTTCACATCCTCAATTCCATGTGCTACAATGTCCGGAAACAGAGCCATCATTGTATTTGAAAACTTGTTAAGAACTCCGAGGTGCACATGAACGACAATGAAGCAAGAACGATCCTTAATTTCCGAACATATTTCATTTATTATGCGCGTCTCTAACTATTTATGATGCTACACACTACATTCAGGATTAATGAATTTACGCTGATTAGTCACTCTGAAAAGGTGGAAAGCATTGAAAATACAATGCCAGGAAATTTTGTCACTAAACAGCATCACTAAACCACTGACATGTATGGTTTCTTAAAAAAAAAATTTATTTATTTATCAACTTCAGTAGTGTTTACAATTGAGTTATTCCAAATATTCAGTTGAAATTTTTATTCATAATGGAAAAAGAGATATTTAAATGTAAGACGTTGGAAGAATTATACTTTATAAATAATGGCTATCATTGATATTTTACCGAAAATTTAACTCAATAATACAATAAAAAAAACAAATTCCTCACAAAATAATTAATTTATTATTTATAAATTTATTTTATAAACTTTCAATAATATATGTATATGTATAATTTATAAAAAATTATATATATTTATGTTCTTTTATCGTTAAATAGATTTGCACATTTATGTTATGCAAGGATATTTGAATTATAATTAGTGTATTTTGTTAAAAATGTGACAACAAAAATGTAAATTTACTTATGATCTATGTAGTTAGAATAACGAAATGTAGGTTGAGTAACGAGATGTAGTTGGAATAACGAAATATGTCTAGGTTAAATAAGATGGCCTGAGAGGCTTGTAAAGACGTGGAGAATCATTTAATCAATAAGAGTTTCCAAGTGTTCTATCTTTCAGTTTTTCAATTCAGTGATTTTTCTCCTATTTCTTTGTCGTTTTATTTCTTTCCCCAGAAAAAGTGGTATCAGAGCACATGAGTCGTTTTTTGTTGCACTAGTGGTTGGTTGTCAAGAGGTGTGTCAAGAGGCATTCAAACCTGCCTGGAGATGGAAACTTTGCATTCAAACCTATGGTGCGGTGAGCGTGGATCAAACACTAACGGCTACACAATTGGTACAACCACATAGAAGTTGAAGCCTAGACCGCCAACTATTCCCGCTGGAGAAAGTTGAAACTGCGCTGCTGACTGTTCATTCAAAAATCTGCTCCCATCACTGGGTGGCTGAAATCCGCATGCAAAGAGGACGCCGTTTGCAGGAGGAGCTCGGATGGTTGAAATCCATGTGGAAAGAGAAGCCTGTCCGTAGAGATTCGCAAAGGGTTTTGCTGTTGGGTTGCGTGGAAAGAGAAATATTTTGCAAAGAAAGAATTCTACATCAGCCATCTGCAGGAAGGGACGTTGGTTTGCTCGCGGAACTTCCCTTCATCAATGGGAAAAGAATCCAGCCATTACGTGGTGGTGAAGATCCGCAAATTTGAAGGCCATTCGCTGGAAGCAGAAGGGAGGTCATCCGTTGCTATAGAAAAAATTCTGCATCCGCCCTCCGCTACAAGAAAAGAATCCACCTAACCTCCTCTTCGAAGCTGCGGTTGAGAAAGTCGGGTAACTTCATATTTAATGCTTTATTTGAAACATAAATCAACATTTTTTTTTTGATAAGGATTTTTAAGGAACTGAGAGTTTTTAAATGATTTTTTTTAAAAGGAAGCTTAGTTTTTCCAAAGAAAGGGTTTGAATAGAATTAAAAAAAAAAAACAACAACGTTTGTTTTGATAAGGATTTTTTGAGTTTAAAAAAAGAGGCTCAGTTTTTTTGTTTCAGAGAAAGGGTTTGAACAAATATTGTTCATTTTTTAAAAGGGTTCAGTTGGAGAACAAGGTTTTGAATAGAAATTGATTATTTTAAAGGGTGTAGGGATTTAGTGAAAGAAGAAAAAATAGAAATTTTTATTTTTATTTTTATTTCTATTTAAAGTTGGAAGAGATTCGAAACCCTTGAAACCCTAGAAGAAGAGGGGAAAAATTGAAACCCTAGAAGAAGAGGGGAAATTTGTAATTTGTGGAAGGGAAATCTGAAACCCTTGGAGGGAGAAATGGTGAAAATGACAAACACAAAATTTGAGGTGGAGAAATTCACCAGGAAAAACAGTTTTGTTCTGTGGAAACTGAAGGTTAGGGATTTGCTGGTGCAACAACGGTTGCACAAGGCATTAGACGGGGTACCTAAAAAACCAGCAAGAATGTCGAGTTTGAACTGGGAGGACTTGGATGCCCGAGCTTTCAGTACCATTCGGTTATGTTTGGCAGATGAAGTACTCTTCAATATTTTTTGAGAGAGTACAACTACAGGGTTGTGGAAGAAATTGGGAACACTCTATATGAAAAAATCTTTGACAAACAGAATTTATTTAAAAAGACAGCTGTACAGCCTTCAGATGAAGGAGGGTGCAAAAATTGCAGATCACTTAAATGTTTTTAATACGCTTATTTGCCAGTTGTCTGATATGGAAGTAAAAATGGAGGAAGAAGACAAGGCAATAACCTTGTTGGGTTCCCTTCCTGAGTCATGGGATTACTTAGTGACCTCAGTCAGTTTGAACACTGCCGATTCATTAAAACTTGAATCTGTCGTGGGTGCTCTCTTATCTGAAAAGGTACGAAGAAAATCTAGCATTGAGACTTCTGCACCTGAAGCCATGGTAGCCAGAGGTCAGTCAAAGGAATGGCGGGAGAAGACAAGAGGTTCTTCCAGATCAAAGTCAAAGGGTGGCAGGAAGAGTAAAGTAAAATGCTGAGACTGCAACAAACCGAGACATCTCAAAAAGGATTGCTGGAAACGGAAGGAGTCGGAAAACAACAAAAAGGAAGCAAATCAGGTCGATTCAGGTATGGTTGATGAGGTTTTAATTGTTGAAGCGCTCCCTGTCTGTAATGTCTCTCAAGATGCTGATAATTAGCTATTAGACTCTGGTGCTTCTCATCATATGAGTCCACACCGAAGTTGGTTTACTACATATGAAACTGTAGATGTTAGTTCTGTTTTCATGGGAAATAATGCATCTTGTCAGACTGTTGGGATTGGAAATGTGAAAATTAAAATGTATGATGGTACAATTAAAACATTATCTGATGTTAGGCATGTACCTGATCTAAAGAAAAACTTGATTTCATTGGGAGTTTTGGATTTGAATGGTTATAAGTTTACAGGTCAGAATGGAGTGCTGAAAGTATCAAAAGGAGCCTTGGTTGTTATGAAGGATGAAAATTTCAGAAACCTGTACAGAATCAAAGGAATCACTCAAGTTAGTGAAGCAACGATTGTGTCAGATAAATCAAAATAAGGTTCTCGCCTATGGCATCAGTGGTTGGGTCACATGAGTGAGAAAGGTCTTCGGGTACTGATGAACCACAAGTTGCTTCTTGACTTAAAATCCTTGAAGTTGGATTTTTTAAATATTGTGTGTTTGGCAAATAATGTAAACAAAGGTTCAAGACTAGAAATCATAATAGTAAGCAGATTTTAGACTACATTCATTCTAATCTCTGGGGACCATCTCCTACTGTATCTTATGGAGGTGCATCATATTTTTTAATATTTATTGAAGATTTTTCCTGAAAATTTTGGGTCTATATGTTGAAAAAGAAGGCTGATGTGTTTAATGTGTTTAAACAATTTAGAACAATGGTGGAAAAGAAAACATGCAAATCAATAAAATGTTTAAGAACTGACAATGGCGGTGAATTTACCTCTTTATAATTTGAACAATTTTGTAAGGATGAAGGGATAGTTAGACATAAAACTGTTGTTTATACTCCTCAGCAAAATGGTGTTGCTGAACGAATGAATCAGACTCTTATGGAAAGAGCTAGAAGCATGATTAGTAATGCTAATATGCAAAAGGAGTTGTGGGCAGAAGCAGTATCTACTGCTTGTTATTTAGTTAACATATCACCTTCAGTTGCAATAAACGGTCAAATTCCTGAAGAAGTTTGGTCAGGTCAGTCTTGTGATTATTCACATTTGAAGATTTTTGGTTGTGATGCCTATGTTCTTATTCCTAGAAATCATCGTTCAAAGTTAGATCCAAAATCGAAATTTTGTGTCTTTGTTGGATATGATTATGCAGTGAAGGGATATAGGTTGTGGGATCCTTCTTCACGAAAGATAGTCATTAGTAGAAATGTAACATTTAATGAATCATCTCTTTCAAAATCATATGTTGAAAAAGTTTAACAGAAGCAGGTATTGCCAAGCCAACAGATTCAATTGGAGACTGTACCTTTTCTAGAAAGTCAAAAGGAAGGAGAGACTTCTAAAAAAGGTGGAGAAGCAAAGTAAACTGGAGAAATTCCTGAATCCAGTCAGCAACCAGTCACTCTAAGAAGGTCTACAAGGGAAAGAAATACACCAAAAGGGTATGAAGACACTGCTTCATCATTTGCATTGATTACTGAAGACAGGGAACCATCTTGTTATTAGGAAGCAGTTGATGATGCAGATAGCAAGATATGGAAAAAGACTATGGAAGAAGAAATGGACTCCTTAGCCAAGAACAATACCTAGGATCTTGTAGAACTTCCTGAAGGGAGAAGCGTTGTTGGGTGCAAATGGGTCCTCAAGTTGAAGAGAAAAGTTGATGGAAGTATTGAAAGGTATAAGGTGAGATTGGTTGCAAAAGGGTATTCTCAGGTTGAAGGTATTGACTTTCATGAGATCTTTTCACCAGTAGTTAAACTTGTTTCTATTCGTACTGTGTTAACACTAACTGCTTTACTTGACCTTGTGTTAGAATAGTTAGATGTTAAAAAAACCTTTCTTCATGGTGATTTGGATGAAGAGATATATATGGATCAGCCAGAAGGATTTGTACAAGGCCACAGTAGAAGATTAGTTTGCAAGCTCAGGAAATCATTGTATGGCCTGAGGCAATCGCCCAGGCCATGGTACAAGAAGTTTGATTCCTTCATGGTGAGCCAGAATTTTATCAGAAGTGAGTATGATCATTGTGTATACTTCAAAAGTTCCAATGGCATATTCATTATCTTGGTGGTGTATGTTGATGATATGCTTATTGCAAGCAAAAGCATGGAAGAAATCAGCAGGTTAAAGGCTCAACTCTCTAGGATGTTTGAAATGAAGGATCTTGGAGCAGCAAAACATATCTTGGGCATGGAGATACACAGAGACAGGAATAATGGTAAGCTTTGGTTATCACAACAAAATTATGTGGAGAAAGTACTTGAAATGTTCGATATGAACAATGTGAAACCTGTTAATGCTCCATTAGCTTCCCATTTTAAGCTTTCTTTGGATTTAAGTCCTAGAACTAATGAAGAAAAGTAGTATATGTCTCGTGTACCATATGAAAATGCGATAGGAAACTTAATGTATGCGATGGTATCTACAAGACCTGACATTTCACATGTAATTGGAGTTCTCAGTAGGTTGATGGGAACTCTAGAGGAAGAACATTGGCGAGCAGCGAAATGGGTGATTCGGTATTTGAGAGGCATAAGTGACCATTGGATCAGATTTGATGGTTGTGAAGGTACAGTCTGCGAATATGTGGATGTTGATTATGCAGGTGATTTGGACAAAAGGAGGTCTACTACAGTTTATGTTTTTACTCTTGTAGGTGGAGTAATCAGCTGGATGTCAAAGCTTCAAGAGATAGTTGCTTTTTCCACTACTGAAGCAGAGTATATAGCTGCTTCAGATGCTTGTAAAGAGGCAATCTATTTAAAAGGTCTTATTGATGAGATTGGAAGGACGCAGGAGAAAGTGAATGTGTTTTTTGACAGTTAGAGTGCTATTCATTTGGCTACAAATCCAGCCTATCACAGCAAGACCAAGCACATCGATTTAAGGTATCATTTTGTGAGAAATATAATCAAAGGCGGCAAAGTAGTTCTCAATAAGGTCCGCATACAAGAAAATCATGCAGATATTTTCATGAATCCAATTTTAGTAGAGAAGTTGAGATGGTGTCTCGCTTCTCTCGACTTGTAGAAAAGATGATGAATGGGCATTAGGAAAATTGTTGTCAAGGTGGAGTTTGTAAAAAATGTGACAACAAAAATGTAAATTTACTTATTACCTATGTAGTTAGAATAACGAAATGTAGGTTGAATAATGATATGTCGTTGGAATAACGAAATACGTCTAGGTTAAATAAGATGGCCTGAGAGGCTTGTAAATATGCAGAGAATCATTTTATCAATAAGAGTTTCCAAGTGTTCTATCCTTCATTTTTTCAATTCAATTATTTTTATCCTATTTATTTGTCATTTTATTTCTTTCCCCACAACATACTTGCACCATGGTTTGATAATATATGATTTTTCA
This sequence comes from Pinus albicaulis, assembly GCA_034641835.2. NCBI lineage: Eukaryota > Viridiplantae > Streptophyta > Pinopsida > Pinales > Pinaceae > Pinus > Pinus albicaulis. Next base: position 606,815,167 of record CM076576.1, read on the forward strand.
CATGGTATTCTAATTGTTTTTCCTATTGTATTTTTTTAATATAACCTATTTTTTTTTTTAAATCATCAGATCTCTTACTCTAAGTTTACAGTTTTCTTACTCTTATTTTTGACAACCTATACTTCTAGTAACACTCATAAATTCAACTTACTTTATCATGTGAATTATTAATCAATCAAAAGACAAAAATCAGGCACCCGTAGAAGGCCTATGGGGCTGAGGGTTCCTCCTCATTAATTGAAACTCAAGCTGATGTCCTTCTCATTAAGTGAAGCTCGAGCTGAGATAGTCTATTGTCTAGGAATAGGGATTGTGATTTCGACTTCTTAAAGAAATTCATTCAAGCATATCATCTCCCAAGAAAAAGTATGATGTTCGAAGTTTCCGTAGTTATTTTTGCATCGACTTGACTATAGTATCACATATAAATATGGTTAAATAATAAAAAATAGAAATTTAAATTCTCTATTAATTTCCTCATCTACAGAGGTGGTTCACAATATGCGAATTTTAGTGTGGACAAAAAATATTTTTATAAACTACATTTAAAAAATATATATATGTATGTTTATCCTAGAAACATAAGAATTAGAAAATGAAAACTTAATTTTATTGTTTTTTTATATTTTCAAACAAATGTCAAAAGGTTTATGGATGTCATTCAAGAAACGTTTTTTTTGGCGTATTTATTTTTTGCATAGGCTTGACTATATATATATATATAGTTAAATAATAAAAAATAGAATGTTAACTTCTCTTTTAATTTCCTCATCTATAGAAGTAGTTCACAATATGCGAATTTCAGTGTCGAAAAAACATCTTTTTATAAACTACATTTTTAAAAAAAATGTATGTTTATCCTAGAAACATAAGAATTAGAAAATGAAAACTTAATTTTATTGTTTTTTGTATTTTCAATTTATTATTATATTGTGAAGTTATTGAAAATAATTATAAAACATTTGTGGTGGGAATTCTGAAGTTTCATAAAATTAATTATAGAAAATCTCATAATTGACATAAATTCATTGTTTAATTGAAAAATGATATATCGAAGTTTTATAAATATTAAATTATTTGATTACATGTTTATATTTGATGTGGGTGTAATATTAAATAATTTTCTTTTGTACACAAATGTGCTTTTCACTTGGTTGATGAGAGAATTTGAAATGTTATTTTGGTTTTTTAAGAAGTAAAGGGGGTTAAGAAATCAGTTACAAAAATAGAAGAAAAGGGAGATCAATGCTTTAGAAATAAGCTACTTCGAGAGGAAAACCTCATCTCCATTACATAAATGAAAAATTATTGAATGACACAAATGAAAAAACCTCTTTTCTATGTATAGAAGTCCAATGGCCCACAATATAATCCTAGCCGACATAACAATAACAATGTAAGGGCACAACAATAATAATAATGGGCTTCTATGGGGCACAATAATAACAATATGGGGACTACATGGGCAGAACGATAACAATAAGGGGGCTATACTAACAATAACAATAAGAGGATACATTAGTATTACATGAAACTAACATTCCCCTCTCCTTCAAACAAGTGTTGTGCTCAACCCATGATTATTTCTAGATGCTTCTATATAAAATTCTCATCCTCACATGTGGAATCTTCAGTAGATAAGTTCTTCCACTTGTTGAGATACTCTTAAATTGATTGATTTCGTACTTGTCGAGTTCTTATTTCTATGATTGTTTCGAGTTCCAATATGATTTTTCCTTCCTCGCCAAGTTTTGGAAATATTGTTTGAATTGGGATTTTGTCACCTATAACCTTATTTAAGCATGAATCATGGAAAATTGGATTCTTTCGGGAAGATGCATGAAACTCTAGTTTGTATTCCATAATACCAATATTTTGCAGCACGTTGTAAGGACCATAATACTTCAACAAAAATTTATTATAATTTTTAGATTTCTTGAGGGACATTGGTTTATATGGTTGTAGCCATAATAATACCCAGTCACCGACATCAAAAATTATCTTGCTATGATGTTGATCTACCTGTTGTTTCATTCGATTTTGCACCAAAGTTAGGTTATCCTTTTAAGAGTTGGAAAACTTGTTGTTGATGTTTGATGTGATCTTCCATTTCTTGATCATCCATAATAGCTTCCATTTCATCCTTAAAACCATGCACGTTAGCCTCCATCTATGCTTTTAAACCATCTAAGCCATATTTGGTTTCTCTTTGTGAGATCGAAATTTGTTGCACTTGGTACCGTAATTTTGATATATCATACTGCAATTCTTCCTCTTCATGCATCATACTAGAGTTTTCTAATGGATTAATGGGTGTACAATTATTTTTGGGAGACATTAAAGAACCAAATACTGATAAAAATGCTTCAATATGCCCTTTGAATCACTTCAAATTGATTTTTTAAACAAATTTTATGCAATTTTTCATTTTTTTTAAACAAAATTTTCTCTTGCTTTTAGGAGCTCTATCTGGAAATCATTATAACTATGTAATTTTGGATATTCAAGATCTAAACTTCAGTTTTGTGATAGCCCCGTGCGTCTTGTTTCTAGTGCCATAGATCCTACTTGATTTGGATTCTTGAAGGCAAAGTTATGCCCAATCTCACACAATGACCTAATTACAGACTCGTTTAGTAGAGCGAACTTGTACATCATGACACGTGTCATTGTTTCATCCTTCGGATCTAAAATTGATACAATGGAAACTACATTCTATTTACTTTTAGCCACCTTTTATAGAATTCCAATCTCATACTCAGGAAGAGAGTTATGACGATTTTTCCAAGGTCACCTCTTTGAGATGAAATTTGGGAGCCTGCACAAACTGTAACTTCTATAGATCATATCTCTAAAATATTGCGAACAAATATTTGAAATTTTTAGAAAAAAATTCCTCACGATTTCTGCGCAAATAGTTTTTTTTTGGTATAAAAAACCTTATAGCAAAAATTCCATGATGGCATGTTTGAAGTAGCGGAACCCTAGAATCTAAAGCTTTGAAACCAAATGTTATGAAACCAACTCGCAAAAAAAAAAAAAAGAGTGATGAACACTTTAGAAATAAGCCACTTAAAGGGGGGAACCTCCTTTACTACATAAATGAACAATTATTGGATGATACAAATGACGAAACATCCTTTCTATATATAGGTGTCCAATGGGTCACAATATAATCATAGCCGACATAACAATAACAATGTAAGGGCACAAAAAAACAATAGTGGACTTCTATGGGGCACAATAACAAAAATATGGGGACTACATGGGCACAAAAATAACAATAAGGGGGCTATACTAATAGTAACAATAAGGGGATGCACTAGTATTATAGGGATGTAACCATACCATCTTTGCATTAACTAGAAAATTTGAAATGTTATTTTTGCTTTCTACGAAGAAAAGGGCTTGATCCTCTAACTTTAACCAATACTATTATTGTGTTAACTCGTAATGTAAATGTAAATTTATTTGTAATATGGGATTTAGTTCCAATGAAAGCATAAATTCAAATTAATAAAATATTTTGATTAAAATCAATAAAATAATTTCTAAATTTATAATTATAAATATTTTCATTTTTAAAATAAAACCAACCTAGATACATCTTGATTTCCAACCTACCAAGAATCTATACTAATCAAATCTCTTGAAGTGTGAAAATCTCATTTAGAGTGAAAATATATTTTATCCTTCTCAGTGCATAGTATACTCAAAATTGATATGGACCTAAGCAAATTTTATTTTTAAAACAAAAATATTTATTAATATAAATTTACTTATTATTATATAAATTTAATTTAGAATTGAAATTTGAACTAAATTAATTAATAGTTTTTAATATATTTTAAAAAATTATGTGATATAAAATTAACAATGATTAATTTGAGAGGAATTGAAAACCATTCTTAACATGGGAGATGTGGTTTTTTTTCGTAATATGAAATAATTTTTTTTTTTTTTTAGGATAAGGAGAATTTCCTATTTATATGCAAGTTTGAGTCTAGACCATAGAAATTACGTCAGGTATTACATAGCTATATCTTAAAAATTTGTCTTAAGTCCCTCTTATCCAAGGAAACTATAAACACTTCTAGACACGCTCCAAATTTAATGCCAAAAAATGGAGTTTTGTCTCTATATAAGCTAAAAATTGACACAAAAAAAAAATTACGTGTCATATTATTACTAATTGACAATGCAATTCTTCATATCTATGCAATGTGAATCCATTTAAATATAAGGAATATGATAGGTCCTAATTTCTTCATTGAATTTTCAATCTCCCATTCTTAATTCACACCCTTTATGATTTTTAAATCTCCCAATATTAATTCACGTTGTTCATTAGCACATAAGTCCTCATATTTATTGATATTCCAAAGAACATGGAAATATGCTATTGAATAGAACTCTTCCACTACTCTCTAATTTTTTTCATAATGCCTTCTAATATTTTTCCCATTGGGAAGGACCCCTTGCCTAAATGCTAAATAAGGAGGGAGTTTCCTAAAACTAAGAGAGTGGCTACCTAATTTTCTTTGTATAAATAAATCCCCTCGTAGGGAGAGGATTGATCCAAGATATTTACTTCAATGACTTTAAAACGAATTTCATAAAGAGAATGAAATAACCATACGTGCAACATACATGATGAATAAAACACATGAAGACATAAAAATATCTAGACAATTTCACAAAACCTTGATAATAGAGTTCTCCTACAACGTCTAAGCTACATCTCCATGCTCCACTTTAATGCATAGTTGATTTATTAGTTTCTATTCAATAAATATCTTCCTTATCAATAGAGTACTAAAATATCACTCATGTGGAACTGTTTGTCCTACAATGATGCATTCTTTTTCGACAATACAAAAGGAATGAACTCTCACAAACCAGTGGCATAATTTTTTCTCCGTTCCTCAAACTCTGAGATAAAGTTTCAAAAGTCCTATTTGAATCTAATACTTAGGCCTAAGAATATGTTCAAATACATATTCTCCCTTCTACAAATCTTGAAAGGAGAAAATCAACAAAGAATGAGGCTTACATTGGTTTCCATGCCAAATTGTTTAATCAGATACTCAAAACTCAGCAAACAAAAGACCAATAGGTTTGTATCATCATTCTGCAACTTTTGAATGTAAAATCGACCCACTTCTGAAAAGTGCATCTCTGTCTTAGAATTCATTTCAAACATTAATGAGACATGTAGGATTTTAAAATGAGTCCTTAGATCCATTTCTGAGATCTAAATTCTATTTGCACCAGTGGACTCATCTGGAAAAATCTTGAAGAATGACTATAAACAACCTATGGTTTTTTCACCGTCATATTAGGATCCCTCTTAGCTTGTTGGGGAAAATAGTTTCTAGATTAATCCTCCTAATATTTAATTTTCAATCCGAGCTTGTAAACACGAGCTGCACTGCACTGCAGGTCAGAGCTTTAATTCTTCCTTTATAATGATAAGCTAAGTAAAAACACAGAAATGCTTGTGAATAAACAACTTCGAAGAGGAAATCAAATCAAATGCTAGCAGAATTGATAATCAAATCTAATTGACAAACTTGAAGTTTATACCAACTCAATCTATCTTACTTCACGGAGACCTATCGTTAAATGGAAATAAAATTCTTCACTACAATTCTTGCTATGGTGAAACCATAAATAAAAACTTAGAAAACCTCACTTGTTAGTCAAGAATTCAAGATTGAATTCGAAAATAAACACCCCAATTTTATTTTACAATTTATGAAAGAGCCAAAGACCTAGTTTATTCATAATCACAATTCAACCAATATTACATTTGAATCTTAAAATAAAAATGAAATCCTAGGGAATCTTCACACTAACTCAATGGTTTTGATGATAATAAAAAATGGATGTTGACACCAAGAATTAACCTAGATATTCTACCTTTCTTAATCAAATAAACTTGTTAAGTTCTGAGAACACACTCTGGATATATTCTTACAAGCTCTTAGATATCTCACTCTTAACACTATATCTCACTGAAATCAAAGAAACTCATTCAATCCTAATTCTGGTTTTAATAACAGAAAGACATAATCTATTCAAATCTACACTAGATCACTGAAATAAATGAGATGGAAAGACTACACTTCTTCAAATGGCTTGTAAATTACTTCTATGCTAGAGCAGTCTATAAACTAAAACTCTCTTTCTCAAGTGGAAATAAATCACTATACCAATGCAAATTTCAGAAAACAATCAAATTAACCTAGCAACTCTAAGATATAGTTCAAACAATAACAGTGTGAATTAAATTTTAACTCACACTCATTGAATGGAATCAAAATTCATCAAATCTATCAATTCTACACCTGATGCACTCTCAGTCTGTATTCAGAACTATTCTTACTGTCTCGTAAGATTTCTAAAAAAAACACGGATACCTATGCATAAGATCCTTGTACTTCGAAATTAGCTCAATACACGCAATATAACAATCACTCATATTTAATCCACAGTTTCAAGAAAAATTTCACTTGATGCAACAAGATGACATTTATAATGATAAAGAATTCAGAATTTGTTTCAAAAGGGAAAATGATTTCTCTGATTACTCGGAAATTCTGGCAATTTCTTTCTGTGAATTTGTATTTTGATTGGCACAAATGAGATTGCTAACACACAATGGTGCAATTCAATTCGATCTCGGTTCATTGTAAATAGAGAATTAACCTTATGGTTTATAATCATTTTTCCCAAATCGTTTAGTGTTATAACTCAATTAGACTTGGTTTGATGGATTATGTGTAAAATGAGAACAGAGGATAATCCTCAATCCTTCAAATGCCAAAATCGCAGTGGTTACTAATTCAAATCATGATGTTGCTTCTACACCCAGACGAAAACATTCTGATTAAATGGAAAGTCAATTTACTGTGAGGTTAGATGGAAAACATTTTGATTGAACAACAATCGAATTATAGTTTGATTATAATAAAAAATAGAAAATGTTTTGAATGGAACAACAATCAAATTATAGTTTCTATAGCTCCAGTAAGGATCACATAGTTTTTAGAGTAAAAATGAATACTTCATACAAACAGGAAACATAGCTATGTCTAGAGAAATTGAACTGTCTACAAATAATTGAACAGAAATAACAATGGAGTTGAAAAGAAAACAAAGTTATGAAATCGAAAACTTCAAAAATTACAAAGAAAAATGAATTCTATAGCAAACGTAATGAGATCTACCTACACATATAATTACACGAAGCTAGATCTGGATTCTGGTGGGCGCCTGCCACACCGATAGACATCTTGGAAACTTACAGAGATAAACTACGCTTCAACACATATAATTCAAAACCTCTTTAATTTCATAACAATTAGAAATTGGATCAGCAACACGTCATGATGGATCACAAAACTGAGATTAATTACTGAATAATAGAGTTTACAATCTCGAGTTTTGATAACGAAGAATGGAATGGCAAAGAATTGTTAGCTAAACTTATTACATACATCGGCCTTTAGAGGCATAGTTACATTCATAAAATAGCAAAAGTTTTGTTCATGGGAAACATTGAAACCAACTGATGTGGAGATCCTACAATATGTTCACAATTAGCATTATGCTCTACCCACCTGAGATAACCAATTCTTAAATTATTCCCATCTCTGGCATAAATACGCAATGAACTAGAAGGGTTCTTCATAAAATTCATCGAAATGAGCCCGATTCTAGAAAATGGCCAATTGGAACGTCTTGTCAATTGTGCAAGTTTTTTTACTGTTACTTTTCGCATGTTATCAGGGGAGGAGATATAACACTTGTCTTGATTATTCAAAGACTGTATGTAGATATTAAAACTTCATCTTTCTTTTTGGAAGACTCCATAAGTAGAGATTAAGACTTCTCATTTCATTTTAGATATTCTGCTGCAAGAGGAAGCTAGATGGCACCATTATTGTCTTTGTGTTTTCTTTATCTTTTATCCTTTTGTGTGGAATCATGATAACTATAATCTATGAGGCACTGATGATTTTAGAACTATTGAAGGTATTTCTTCTATTCTTATTTTAGTGTTGATATCTGTGGTCCGTGTTGACAAATTCTCCAAGTATTATCTTTAGCCTTTCCCTTCAATAGGATACAATAAACTAAAAAGTTTCTCTTGATTGAATGTATTACTTTTGTAGTTTCTTTAGCTTTGTTATGTGAGAACTATCTCCTTTTTCCACAATTTTATTAAATTCTAGAGATTGATAAATAGAAAACATATTGACATATAGCTTGGATTAATCAATGAGAACATGTTTTAGCTGGAATTTTAGAAATAGTCTTCTCGATAAATATCGAGTAATATTTGGAGAAGTTGTTGGATGGAGCATCATTGGGAGTCTCACAGTGGAGGGGGTGTTATAATCCCAAATGGGAATACTGGTGCCTCATTAAATGGTGTTTAGAGGTAATTTCATCAATGGCTTTTAGCTTTGTATTTACAAAGTTATTATCAATCTTGGAAGTTGAAAGATGGTAGTCATAAGAAATATCGATCCTGAAATTCAAATCTCGATGATGTCAAAGCATTGACCACCTTGTGTGATTTTAAATACAATTTCTGAATAGATTTTTTTCAGTCATATTCAGTGCAAGAGTCATGCTTTCCTTTAGGTGAAGTAGGCCCTGTGAAAACACTTTCACAACTTAGGTTACGATCGTAGATGACTCATAACACAAAGAGAACAAAAAGGGTATAAAAGGATTTCATGGATGACCAAAACAGGGTTGTTTGGGAGATTTTGACAAATATGGAAATTCCAAATTTTACATAAATTAGCCTCAAATAACCTTGAATATCTCCCAAACTGTATGGAATTTTTAAAACATATTTTTGATGTACTAAATATGCTATATTGGAACCAAAACCCATGTCACAAAATTTTTTCATTCTCCTTCAACTGCACGGAAACCGAGGGGAAAGTTGGCATTTTAGAATTTATTACGATTTGGACAAATTGGCTAAATTCCTTCTAGAGACCCATGTGACTGAGGTAGGTGGAATCCAAGTTATGGAGATATATTATAACATCATTTTTTATAATATACTCTCTTGGTTTATCCGGAAGCACGCTGAAAGTGTCAAAACCCTAAATTAGGCATTCCCATACTTAACTGGCTTGTGGAGGGTTTCGGTAATGGAATCCTGTGATAAATTTACTTAGCAACACAATCATCAGTAAAACATGGCATAATCATCTTCAATCATAGATAAGTGAATAAAATCAATGATAATCAACCATATAGAGTATTCGGTGGCAAACGATGGAATTAGGGTATGGAACGAGCTAAAAACCTAGGGTTTTAGTGTATTAAAAGTGATATTTCATGATGAAAGCATGGGAATATATGAGGCCCAACATCCCACCATGCCTAAGGTTTTGCATGTCCTCATGCAAACAAATAATTTGCTCATATCTAGGTTTTTATGGCATCATGGCTTTAGGTATGGTTAGTTCTTGTGGAGCAACACTACATGAAGATTTGATTGCCATAGATTTTATTTTAAAAGTGATACAAGTCAAGGAAAAACAATATATATGGTATGAGGAAAATGATGAATAGCATGATTGGTGACAATGGAAATGGTAGATGAGATGAGGTGGTGATGGAGATGGGAGGACATGTGCTTTCATTCTCTATTTTTGCGAGCCCAATGCTTATGGATGCTACCTTTGTGAAAGGCAGTAATGAATTCATCCTATATTGGATTCGATTGAAAATGTGTGAATATAGGAGGGGAAGGCACTATATTTACTGCTTTCGTTTACATGAACCATTATTATTATGAGCTAGAGTAGCATGCAAATGGAGGGTATATGGAAAACCAAATATACAGAATGTGTGGTGGTTAATCATCAAATATTTATTAAATATCTAATTAATTAAAGAATATTAAGCCACCTCTGCCTCAAGTCTTACCCTTCTTCTTGATTTCCTTGGTGCTGCAAGATGAAGTAAATGATGGAATGGCTCGAGTTGATGTGATTGCTGATATGATATGCTAAAGAAGGAAAAAGGTCTCAATATCCACCTTATCCTAAAAATGTTAATGCATGTGTGATTTCATACGGCTTCCTGAAAAAAAAAACAAGCACCCTCATCAATATTTCTTTTCATGCAAATTTTATTGAAATAAAGGAAATAAGTTATATAGTGAACAATTACGTGATCATGCTCCAAGATTAAGATACTATCCCAACAATGATAATGAAAACCATGTGTAAGCATAGGGTGAAAATGTGAGTTAAACATGGAAATTCCAATCATCTCTCTACCCCATGCCTATCATCTTACATGACCTCATGCAAGAAAAACCTCAAACAAAGAGCAAAGACTGAAGGGCTAGGGTTTGTATATTAAAGTGATGGTTTATTGAATTAAACTGTAAGTCTACTTGTGAGAGCATGTAAGTTTGTCTTATCAAATGTCATATTCCTTTGCATCAATAAGGTAAGAAAAAAGTAGTGATGAGGGATCCAGTGACCTCACGAACGAGCTTTATTATTCCAAAAAATGTAACCAATGTTATGGCTATTAAAGGAATTTTTAAGAATGTTTTTACTGGAATGATAATGTCATCATAAAAAGCATATCAAGAGAAATCCAAAGCAGCAAGTCTTCACTTTCAGTAGCCTCATTATTATAAATAGAAGTGACTTTATTTAAAAAACCAAAGCATTAAAATAGATGGGAAATAGGGAAAAATAAATATTACAAAATGATACCTTCTGAGGATGATTGTCTTACCGTTACCAAAGCATATATTTGAATCTTCTCTTATTCAAGAAAAGTGAATCACCTGCAATAACTCTCTCATCCATAAAAACCAAATCATTTCTGAAATATAGAACTCCAAAGCACACTACTGAAGGATATTAAATTCATTCTCAGAGAGATATTATAGTGAGTTCAAGGAAAAGATAAAAGTAATCAAGTAAATCATAGTGTAAAATCAACTTTGATACCATAGGCATGGCCTTGATACTAGCAGGCATCTATAGCCTCAACAGGGATTTCTTTTAACCCAACAAAATTCTTGTGTCACACCTATTAGATATATATTCAAAGTGAGCATATTTTAATTTTAGATAAATGCCACTATCACAGCTTCATATCCAGTTGATGGGAGTGCCACTCACAAGAAGTAACATAGATGAGTAGGCTGGCTCATGATGAGACCTCCCGTCTTCCAGCTTTTTGGGTTGAAAGCCATTACTCTGTCTTGGTGACTAGGATCAATAATATCATGCATGTTAGGTCTCATGATTGTGGTAGGTTGGATCATTATGAGACCTCATATCCTCCCCTAAATTTTTTTGTAGAATCTAATTATGATTAACCTTAGAGGTCAATTAATAACTGGGGAGACAAATCTACTCCTTAAGAGCGCAGGATGTCGTGAATTTTTTTTAATTACTAATATTTACCGGTTGCCCCTGCTACCCTAAAGACTCAAGAAAAGAAAATAACTCAGATAATGAATGAAATATTCCTCGAGTAGGTCATGCTAGGGTTCTTATGAGAGCTCATGATGGTTTTATAGGAGTGGTCCACCATAGGAGGCTTTTCATCAATACCTTCAAAGAGAAGCTTGAAAATGTTTCTTGGATGATAGTATGTTAAACTTATGAATGGAAAGTATAACAATAAAAATTTCCCTAACTAACCCAGGGGATACTCTCAACCAATAATCAAAGTCACTTTATAAAATATGAGGCATTAAGTGTGAATTTATCCTAACAAGTCTTACCAGAGGAGTGTATAATGATAAAAATTTCAATGGTTAGGCCTTAGAAATTTCAATTTCAAGAATGATGTTGTAACAACCATTTTATTTGTTTCTACCCTACCTTAATCTAGAGAGAGGAAGGTCTCCTTCAAGTGTAGGAGTACTTCCAATGTAGCCATGTTAATAACAACATGCTAAATATACTCACACTCAGTTTAAAAAAATAAAATTCAACACGTACGATAGTGTGAGAAACAAGTTGCTTCAATTGATATGGTACCAAGAGTATTTAAAGATGAGAGACTTGGTATTTTGACTAGATTGTGACCTGGAACGAATGCTCGATGTAATCCTCATATTATTGACTCATTCCTTCATTTGGACCACTCTAAATGTCCTCCTTGGCCATGCTAGAAAAACATTGATAATCAGTCTAGAGAATGAACACGAGGCCTCTTGCTGGGCATGGTGAAATCTCTTTGATATCAGGTTCAGATGGATGCTCCCCATCAGATTTGGTATATGATTCATCAAACTTCTTGTTAGATAGGCAAGAAGAATGAAGGCAGACTTCCAAATCCTTTTCTGGTTGTGGAGAAACAAATAATTTCTTGAAGGTGGTGAAGATGAACTCTTCCTGAGAAGCAGATATCTGAGTTATTGCTAGGATTTCATAAAGTATTTCTAGGCACATTCTTCAATATCTCGGTGATTCTTGAATTTCTCTTGCTGGTTGATTATCCCTATCCGCAACATGGATTAGTACAAAAAGAGGGTTCTTACAGCACCCCAAATTTTTTTTGCCGTTCAAAACTTGAATTTCTGATCTAAATGAATAAAAAACTGCTAATTGCAAGAAAACTAGCAGTGGAAATGAATCTATATTTACTATCCCTAGGTACACCTTTACTTATACACATAAAGAAGAAGGAAATAAAAACTCAATAACAAGAAAAACTCAACCGGAATTTGGAGAAACCCCACAAAAGTGGAGGCATGGCTCCTCACTCATGTATTACCGTACACTCTCCACCCTCTAACAACCCTACAAGATCCTGAAACTCTGTTAATAGTTGCCTGAATAAAAAATTGCAACTCCCTCGAAACGACGCCAAAATTTTGGGAGGAATAATTTCTAGATTAATCCTCCTAATATTTAATTTTCAATCCGGGCTCCTAAAAACAAGTTTCACTGCACTTCTTGATTCAATTCGCACGTAATGTTTCCTTTATAATGATCAGCTATGTCAAAACACACAAATTCTTGTGAATGAAGAACTTTGAAGAGTAAATAAAATCAAATGCTAGCAGAATTAATAATCAAATCTAATTGACAAACTTTACGTTTCTACCAACTCAATATACCTTACTTCACAGAGACCTATCATTAAATGGAAATCAAATTCTTCAATACAATTCTTGCTGCGACCAAACCATAGATAAACACTTAGCAAACTTCACTTGATATTCAAGAATTCAATATTGCATTCGAAACTAAAAACCCTAATTTCCTTTTACAATTTATGAAAGAGCTAAAGACCTAGTTTATTCATAAGCATAATTAAACCAATATTTCATTCAAATATTAAAATCAAAATGAAATCCTAGGGTAATCTTCACACTAACTCAATGCTTTTGATGATAATAAAAAATGGATGTTGATGCTGAGAATTAACCTAGATATTCTACCTTAATTAATCAAATAAAATTGATAAGTTCTGAGAATACACTCTGAAAATATTCTTACAAGATGTTAGGTATCTCACTCTTAACACTAGATCTCACTAAAATTGAAGAAACTCATTCAATCCTAATTCTTGTTTTAATAATAGAAATGCAAAATATATTCAACGCTACACTAGATCACTCAAAGCAATGAGACGGAAAGACTATACTTCTTTTTCAAATGGCAGGTAAATTAATTCTATGCTCAAGAAATCTATAAACTAACACTTTTGCTTCTCAAGTGGAAATAAATCACACTACCAATGCAAACTTCAGAAAAAATAAAATTAACCTAGAAACTTTGAGATATAGTTCAAATAGTAAGTATGGACATTCAATTTTAATTCACGCTCATTGACTGGAATCAAAATTCATCTAATCTATCAATTCCACTCCTGATGCACTCTTACTCTATATTCAAAACTATTCAGAACAATTCTTACTCACTCATAATATTTCTACAAAAAACTAGCATACTTATGCATAAGATCCTTGTACCTCGGAATTATCTCAAGACATGAAATATAGAAATCAATCAGATTTACTCCAGGGTTTCAAGAATAATTTCACTTGATGCAAAAAGGTGACATTTAAAATGATAAATCATTCAGAATTTGTTTCAAAAGGGAAAATGATTTCTCTGATTACTTGGCAATTGTGGCAATTGTTTTCTCTGAATTTGTATTTTGATTGGCACAAATGACATTGCTAACACACAGTGGTGCAATTCAATTCGATCTGGGTTCAATGTAAACAAAGAATTCACCATATGGTCTATAATCATTTTTCCCAAATCGTTCATTGTTATAACCCAATTCGACTTGCTTTGATGGATTATGTGTAAAATGAGAAAAGAGGATAATCCTCAATCCTTCAATGCTGATATCGTAGTGGTTGCTAATTCTAATCATGATGTTTCTTCTATGCCGAGATGAAAACACTCTGATTAAATGGAAAGTCGATTTACTACGAGGTTATATGGAAAACATTTTGATTGAAAAACAATCGAATTACAGTTCAATTATAACCAAAAATAAAAAAACGTTTTGAATGGAACAACAATTGAATTACAGTTTAGATAACTCGTGTAAGGATCACACGCTTTTTAGAGTAAAAAGGAATACTTCATAAAAACTGGAAACACATATTTGTCTAAAGAAATTGAACTATCTACAAAAAATTAAACAGAAATAACAATGGATTTGAAATGAAAGCGAAGTTATGAAATCGAAAACTTCATAAATTGCAAAGAAAATTGAATTCTACAGAAAACATAATGAGATCTACCTACGCAAATAATTACAGAAAGTCAGATATGGATTCTCGCGGGCACTTTCCACAATGGTAGACAACTTGGAAACTTATATTGATGAAATATGATTCAACACATATAATTCAAAACTTGAGCTTATGGTCTTGGATCAGCAACACGTCAGGATGGATCACAAAACTGAGCTTAATTATTGAATAACAAAGTTTGCAATCTCCAGGTTTGATAGCAAAAAATAGAATGGAAAAAAATTGCAAGCTAAACTTATTACATACATCACCCTTTATAGGCATAGTGACATTCATAAAATAACAAAATTTATGTCCATAGAAAATGTTGAAATCAATTGATGTGGAGATCCTACGATCTGTTCACAATTAACATTATCCTCTACCTACTTGAGATAACCAATTCTTAAACTATACCTATCTCTGGCATAAATTTGCAATGATTTGGAAGGGTGCTTCATAGAAGTCATCAAGCTGAGCCCGATTCTAGAAAATGTCCAGCTGGAACATCTCATCGATTGTGCAAGTTTTTTGACTTTTACTTTTCTCACATTAGAAGAGGAGGAGATAAAACACTTGTCTTCGTTTTTCGAAGACTGTATGTAGAGATTAAAAGTTCGTATTGCTTTTTGGAAGACTCTGTATGTAGAGATTAGTACTTATCATTTCATTTTAGATATTCTGCTATAGAAGGAAGCTAGATGGCCCCATTGTTGTCCGTGTTTTCTTTAGCTTTTATCATTTTGCATGGAATCGTGAGAACCATAATCTATGAGGCATTGATTATGTTATCTTAATTGAAGGTATTTCTTCTGTTCTTATTTCAGTGTTGATATGCGTGGTTTGTGTTAACAAATTCTCGAATTATTCTCCTTATCCTTTCCCTTCAATAGGATACAATAAACTGAAAAGTTTCTCTTGATTGAAGGTATTATTTTTGTAGTCTATTTAGCTTTGGTATGTGAGAACTATCTCCTCTTTCCATAATTTTATTAAATGCTAGATATTGATAAATAAAAAACCTATTGACAGATAGCATGGATTAATCAATCAGAACATGTTTTATCTTGTATTTCAAAAATAGTCTTCTCGATAATTATCGAGTATATTTGGAGAAGATATTGGATGGAGCATCATTAGGAGTCTCATAGGGGAGGGGGTGTTATTATCCAAAATGGGAATACTGGTGCCTCATTAAATTTTGTTTAGAGGTAATTTCATTAATGGCTTTTAACTTTGTATTTACACAGTTATTATCAATCTTAGAAGACAAAAATTGGCAGTCATAACAAATATCGATCCTCAAAGTCAAATCTCAATCATGTCAAAGCGTTGACCACCTTGTGTGATTTTAAATATAAATTCTGAACAGATTCCTTTAAGTCATCTTCAGTGCAAGAGTCATGTTTTGTTGTAGGAGTCATGCTTTCCTTTAGCTGAACTAGGCCGTGTGCACACACTTTCACAACTTAGGTTAGGATCTGACATGATTTAGAGAATAAAGAGGAAAAAAGGGGGATAAAAGTAGTTCATTGATGACCAAAACATGGTTGTTTGGGAGATTTTGTCAAATTTGGAAATTCTGAGTTTTACATAAATTAGCCTCAAAGATCCCTGAGTATCTCCCAAACCGTAAGGAATTTTTGAAAATTATTTTAGAGTAATAACTATGCTATACTGACATGAAAATCCATGTCCCAGAATTTCTTCATTCTCTTTCAGCTGCACAGAAACCATAGTGGACATTGGTAGTTTATAATTTATTACTGATTTGGATAAATTGGCTAATTTCCTTCTAGAGACCCATATGAGTGAGCTAGGTGGGATCCAAGTTATGGAGAGGTATTATAACATCACATTTTATAATAATGTCTCTTGGCTTCTCGGGAAGAACGCTAAAAGTGTTAAAGCCCTAACTTAGGCATTCCCATACTTAACTGGCTTGTGGAGGATTTTGACAATGGAACCCCATGATAAATGTACTTAGAAACACTGTCATAAGTAAAACATGTCATAATCATCTTTAATCATAGATTAGTGAAGAAAACTAATGATAATAAACCATATAGAGTATTTGGTGCAAAATGATGGAGTTAGGGTATGGAACAAGCTAAAAACCAAGGGTTTTACGGTATAAAAAGTGATATTTCATGATGCAAAAATGGGCATATACGAGGCCCAACATGTCTCCACTGCTCAAGGTTTGTGCCACGTATAAAAAATAATATACTAGAGAATATTATCCACATTGGAAATCATGCCCATACTGGGCCATCTCCCACTGCCACCATGTTAGTTATCGTTAGCTCTTTTATGCAACCTGTGTGTGGGCGCACTCCATGACTCCTAATATGTCGATATGTGCCAATTTATGGTTTGAATTATGGTATCTCCTCTCCCACTCCCACCTTCTGGCTCAATGCGTGGGTCACATTTGACTCTAGTGCCCCAAGCGCTGACTCATACATCGGTCATGTGCCTTCGTGGTTAGGTTCTCGTCCCCCTTGTATGCGAATGAACATGGCTTGATAGAAGATGTGGAGGGTGAAGTAGCGAATGAAGCCTATTGGTAATGTTGGTTGGCATGACCATATTGATACTTTTTTGTTTGGGGGAGTTTCCATGTCAATCCTCGCACCTCCCCTCAATTTTTTGTTTTTAACAAAAAAAACCCAACCATGATGGACCTGTTGCATGGGACAACCCATGATTTTTTGCATGCCCAAATTACCTGGCCAATTGGGTGCTATAATGTGGCTACCGCGTCTGGGGCCAATTTACCTCCAATTGATCCATGAAATTTCACCTAGGTCCCAAGCCACATCATTGTGTTGTTGATTTTTCTAGTGCAATCAAGACTAGTAAAATTTTTCAAATTGATAACTACTTCTAATGATACAATTATTCCTCTTATAAAATTTCAATCATTAAGGAGTTATACATGAAAAATTTCAACCATTAAATTTATTCAATAGAGAAATAGATATCATAATAAACAGTAAGACAAGGGACAAGAGACACTAATATTTAGGCTAGCAACTAGAGAAAACCCCACAAGGTGAAAAACAAACAATATTTCCTTATGAGAGGGAATTCAATTCATCAAAATGCACATAAGCATATTCCAAACAAGATTCCAATTTTTTGACCTCAATATTCCAAGTCAAAACAATCAAAGGAGAGATAAAATATTCAACACTAGTTAATGCCATAGCTTGCAACAGAAGGAATGCATTTTAGCCTGAGGTAGCTAAATAGAAGGGTCAAAGTTCATTCAAAGTCTCAGTCAATGAACCCCTATAATTCTTGGTCAAATCTCAGAATTTTCTTGTTGACATATTTTGGTCAACGAGACTAGAGCATATATATAAATGTGGTCAAATAGAGTCAACGAACCAAAAATGAGCTCAACCTCATAAGTTAAAATCTCAGTCAAACATAATAAAATTTTCCCAATTTAGCGCTAGTAAAAAAAATGTCAGAAGGATAGTCAACAAAGAGGTAAAATATCCCTCTTCTTTACTCTGTATGTGTGATATTATCCACCTTGTTTTGGATTAAATCATGAGATGGATGAGATTCGAAAGTTAGGTCAAAAAAACTTTATTTATATGTGATCTTGGAGGAGGGTTTTGAGCTTTGGTTAAAACCCATTCAGAGAGTGGAGTCGAATTGACCAATTCTGGTTGACTTGGTCAAAATGATAAATATAAATTTTCTCCTTCACTTTTACAATGAAAATACCCACCATAGCTACCATTTCTCAACACTCCCTCTTACCTATGGAGGTAATTTTCATTCTCTCTTTCAATATCAATCTCCTGACCAAACCATAGGTTTCTTGGCAATAGCCCAAGGGAGATATCAAATGTACATGTCTCTCTCTCTTTCAAGATCAATATCCCCAACTAATCCATAGGCCTCTCAACAATTTCCCAATGGATAGATCATATGTACAAGTATCATCATAGGGAAAGATACATATTATCAAAACACATACCATAAAACAAAATCCAATAGCACGAAGGTCAGTGTCCAAATAACCATGGGATCAATCAATTAGGCCAAATTGTCCAACCATATGCAATGTTTACATATGGTCCATCTACCTAACCATAAACAAGGTCTCTGAATCCATGACACAATGAAGGAATACCTATCTCAATCACCAAATATATAGTCTCTCAATCAAATGACCTAAGGGAAAAAACTCAAAGAAAATGACCCCAACCAAACTAGACTCTTAATCATCACGACCTAAGGGATCACTTCATTCCTTAGAACCAAGCTCCCCGAATAGACTCAATGGCCTCTCAGTAAAATGATGTAAGGGAGTAAAAATATTCGTAACCATAATCAATGGCCTCTTAGCTACACCCCCAATAATATTTTCAATCACATGATGTTATACAATCAGTGCTTCCTCACTCTGAAAGAGGGATTCTCAACAATGCCAATTTATTCTCTGAAATAACAAATTTCATGCTAGACAATGGCTTTTTCATAAAATAAATAGTACTCCACTATAAGTAAAAAGGACATTGGTGAGGGTCATGCTTGTGACGGACCTTTAAGGTCCGTCACCAATGTCACATATGGTGACGGTCCTTAAAAAATCACTGGTTCAAGTATATATAGTGATGGTCCTTTAAGGTCCGTCACCAAAGCCATTTTCAATGACACTTTTGGTGAGGGTCGTTAAAGTCCCATCACTAATTCTCTCTTTGGTGACACTTCTAGTGACGAAATTTTAATGACCCTCGCCAATGCTATTTTTATTTCTTTTGGTGACAGTAAAAAAATGTTCGTCACCGTTGATCATTCGAACGAGTTTTTGATGACATTTTGTTATTTTTAATATATTTTTTGTCAAAATATAATGATTTAATACCATTATTATGCAGTATTTTTTATAATATGTCCAAGGCCATATTGGTTAGAGTCAGTCAATTTTTTAGGAAGTAATTAGTGTGTATCATTTCCCTCAAGTAATTCCTATTTGAATAGAGTTTTCCTATGAGTCGACACATGATTCATGTCTATTAAGTTTATCATCCAGGAAATTACCTTTAGACAAAGTCCCACTAGTGTGTGTAGGAAATATATTATTTAATACATAATCAAGCTCTGTTAATTCTATTAATAAGAAAGAACTAACATTCCTCAACAATCCGGACACACCTTAAATTAATGCTTTGGCACACACTAAATTTTCATAGAACCTCACATTTCTTGTAACATCTTTGCACCTAGAACATCATTTCATGTCACTCACGCCCAACCACATGGTATTCTACGCTATCACAACATAGAACTCTCCTAGCATGTGTTGGCATGTATGTAGTCCCTAACATGCCCTAAAACACCTTGGTTGAATGCATTGAAATAAATTAGCACTTGGCACATACTGCCACTTGGCATGTATTGGGACATATTATTAGTGTTGTTAGCATGCCCCTTTTGAAAAAGATAAAGTCCCGACTTATTAAACCTCTTACTGGTTCTTCCTTTTGTTTCCTTGAAACTTCTTGACACATATTGACATACGCTAGCACCCTACACATCCTTAGCACCTGACATGTATTGGAACTATTTGGCACATATAATTAGCACACCCTAGAACTCCCAATCACACTTTGAGACTTCTTGACATGCCTTTATATTCCCTACCGTGCCTTACCAATACTTATCATACCTTGTCACTCCCTCCTTGTCATGACAACTAGCCCTCCTTAACACTATTCCTTCACACACGTTCCTCGTATTCATTAAATTCCTTGAATTTTTACCTAGTGCTCCCTTAATGTTTTCTCCTAGTACTCCTTAGCATTCCTCAGCATGCATTAGCACTCTCTAGAACACCTTAGCACTCTTCAACATGCCCTTCTGCTTCATAGCATGCATAAGACTCTGTGACACATATTGGCACTTGACATGTGTTCGTGCTTGGAAAGTCTTAGCATGTATGGAATAAGTTGACATGCCTTGGAATAATTTGGAATGGTTTAATATTAAATTTATTTGAGATTAATTGTTGGAAAGTAGATGAGAAGCAAAAAACGAACACTTGGCACTTAGAATGCACTAAGACTTTTCACTTGGCACCTATTGGCGCCTAGCGTTGGAGTGCCTAGCATGCCCCTCTTGGAAAACATAAATTGAAACTTATTAACCCTCTTATGTGTTCATTTACTTGTATTTTAACTTGTTTCTCCCTTTTGTTGCCTTGAATGTCCCTTGCATGCATTGAAACACCATTGTACATCATGGCATGCATTATCAGTTGGAACATCTTAAGCATGTTTGACATGCCTTTGCACCATCTGACACATATTAACATTCCCTAGCACGCCTTGGAACTCATGTCCTCACATCTATCCTTTACATTTTTTCACAACTTGGGAACCCATTCAATTCCTTGGCTACTGTAGTTCATGCAATAATATTGGCTTTCTTAATCGCAACAACTTGACCAATTGCACCAAATACCAATAGATTGTGCCTTGTTCACCTAATAACTGCATATAACTCATCTTATGCCACTCATTTCCAAGCTCAACTTTTCCCACTTGACTAGTTACCAAGACAAGAATCACATGATCTAGCCATGGCCATAAAAAAACTAAGCAACATAGCTTTCATTGGAAATATTTCACATATATGTTCATTTCATATAAACAGTAGAACATTAACTGAGAGTTTGCAAGAACCACAAGATGCACAAGGCACACAAGATATAAGCTGACACAAGTTGAGCTCCCCAAAACTTATACACAATATTGTACAATATTCCATTATCTACGATAGTTTGAAACATGATCATGTAGCCAAAGTGTGCCACATCTCATATAAAAAAATACCTAAAGGCAAAACAATGTTGTGCCTAGCACAAAGTGATCTCCCTTTGTCTAAAACTGCTATGACTAGCCCCGTATAACAATTGTAGGCTTGTCTCCTATAAATACTATTATGAACTTCTCCTAACAAACTTCGTCCTTAGTACACTTGAATTCACACACACTCCCTGGAACACACTCTTATTCATTCATTTCTATGCACTTTGACCTAGTTATCCCTTGATATGCCTGAAAAATCCCTAAAACTATTCAACATGCATTCAAATTGTCCGACATGTGTTAGGAGGCCTTTTCTTTCCTAATGTGCATGCCCTAACCATCCATAGCTATCATGCCCTCAAAACTACTCTTACTTAATTTACAACTTGGGAACCCAACGAAGCCCTCACTTGACTACAAGAGATTGACCAAGTTATGATTACTACAACTATATGATGTTGAATTGTGTAGCTTGGGAGGTACTCCACAAGCCTAGTGAGATGGGTTTGTGTGAGTTTGGTCACAAAAGGATTTATGGGAAAAGAAGCCAAAAAAAAGGATTTTGGACCCAATATGGGCTTTAAAATATAAAATAAAAATAATATTTCCTAAGGTCTAAGTGGATAAAACCAGTAACTGCTAGAGGGTTCCTAAGGGGTCTAGGAAAAAATATTTAAGGAGGCCTTAGGATGAAGGAAAAAACATCAAGTGAGAAGGAGCTCATTTGATCAAGGGGGCGAAGAGAGATGTAGTCCTAAAGTAGGTCGAGTAAGGGTTGCTAAAGGGAGGCCATGATCATCCTCCAAGAGCAATACCATCATGTGAGGTTTCACAAGAATGTTGCATACGTTAATGGTCGGTTCGAGCTAGGAAGTAGGATGGCATATTGTTGGTTCTATTATGGTAGATCGAGCTTAGGAGAGGTTTATCATGAGAGTTTGGGTATGTCATTTCAATGGTGTCTTTGTGTGAAGGCCGCATCAAATTATGAAATGTTGAAATTTGCAACAAGAAACATTGAAATTGGAAACCGGAAAAGAAAAAAAAAATGCACCCACACTGGTGAGGAATTTTGATGCACCAGGAGTGAGGAATGCAGGGTGTCTAATTTATTTTTCCCTTAAATAAATTGGACAATAAATTGTAATTTCATCTCATAACAACTTGTGTCAGTTAAATAAGTCATGATGACTGAGTTAGCTCAAGAAATTCGACTTGATGGTCTAAGATGAGGCATGTAGAGGTATTAATATAATATTTTTGGAGGGCAGTTGCAGTTAATTCATTAGTGGGGTGCATGTGTGAGTTAGTTAGCTCAGTTAAATGAGTTAAAATCAGTTTAAATAGTTCTAACTAAGTGATGATCTAGTGAGAGGTCGGCCAATGAATTAAATTAGATTTAATTCACAATGAGTGATCAATCAGATAATTAATAATTCACTATTAATAGATGTATGCATTTCAGTTCTGAGGAAGACCCAGTTGAGATAGAGTTTAAAGGAACATATCTATCAGTTGTATTTATGCTAAATTTCCTATGTGCAATTATAAACTCATTGGGATTCCATGATGGATTTCGCAATCAAGGAATATTGATTTTCCTAATTAATAGGGATCTAATTCCCTAGGAATTGTATGAGTAAGGCAGGTTGAAGGAAGGTTGAGAATTGGCGATGTACTAGATCAAGTTTTCCTAGATCAGCGGGAGACAATTGGCAGAGTGCTAGAGAATCTCATGATAGATTAACCATTGTATTGTTTCTGCATGATTTCTTGACTTAATACAAAATAGAGATAGAGGGGTTTTGAGTAGTTGATTTACCCATATACATCTTGTATTGTGCGATTGATAATTTATTTATCTTACTTATATGTGATTGTGTGATTGTGTTTTGTTTCCAAAAATTGTAGGCAGGATTCAGTATCTTGTTTTAGCACATTACATGATCAAATTTAATCTCATTGGTTAGATTTTCTACATGGTACCAGAGCAGTAATTTTTTGGGTGGCGAGTTTGCCGATAATATCTGAAGATTTTGGTGTAAAATTTTCAAAAAAAATAAATAACATATAATTTGGATTCCTTGTGAAAAACTACCCAAATGGAAAATCAATTCTGAGCTCGGATGATGGAGATATCATCGATTTAAAATCAACTATTTTTTAGAAACTTTTGTAATGGTAGGATAATTACAATGTGCATGAGTGAAGAACCCATATGCACTTGAGGTACCAGATGCATACAAAGATTTGAGGAGCAAAGAAGAGGTTAGAGGCTTGGTTGTTGAGACGGAGTAAAATTTACCTCTCAACATGCATCCTTAGAAGAAGTTTCAGAATGTTGTGGAGCATCCATAATTGGAGAAGTAGAGAGGAGACCGAGTGGAATTGTTCACTCAAGAAGAGACCTCCATGAGGGGAAAATTTCGATCCAGATGGGAAAAGCGAGCACATGCAACCATACCTCCAGGTGAAAGGTGGGGTGATGTGTAGACATAATCCCAATAAAAGAAATTTGGGCAGGGTCAATTGAGATGGTGTGTCATTGAGTCCACAGATTAACAGTAGTAGGAAGGATCTGTTAGATTGATGCATTCAGATGTCATGAAGATAGAAATCAAAGTGACATATGTCAGATACTAGAGCACATATCAGAGTTGGCAACAGTGCAAAGGGCACAGATGCAGATGTCAGCAACAACGCAGAGAGTCCAGTAGACAGGTGCAGTAGCTAGCAGTAGTCAGAAGACTCTGATGAAAAATTCATTATACTTATTTAGTTGTTCGAAGGTTATTCAGTTTCAATATTTGTAGGTGAAAACAACACTAGATGAGTGTTGCATGAAAAATTCCAAAGGTACCAGATCGAGATAAATTGAATTCGTTTGTTGTTGAGAGGGAGTGTTGAAATTTTGCAACAAGAAATAGTGAAATTGGCAACCATAAATGATAGAACAAATGCACCCACACTGGTGAGGAATTTGATGTAACAGGAGTGAGGAATGTGAGGTGTCTAGTTTATTTTTCTCAAAAATAAATTGGACAATAAATTTTAATTTCATCTCATAACAACTTGGGTCGGTTAACTAAGTCATGATAACTGAGTTAGCTCAAGAAATTTGAGTTGAAGTGATCGAGGTGGATATTGGTGGCCACTGGCCTATTCGAATTGGGCCCTCACCATTGTCTCTTTTAGTTTTTCATTTTCTTTAATTATAGCATAGTTTACTATTTTTTCTAGCTTTTTGGGTCGTGAACTTCCGGAGCAGTTTTGAGGCCCCAAAATTTTTTTTTTGGGCATGAAAGGTTTGGTGATTTCATTGAAATCATATTAGTATTCCTCAAAGAGATCTTTCTGATGAGGTATCATATGCATCAAATGGAGATCATACAACCAAGTTATGACCCCAGGAAATTGGTTTCGCAACTACCCCCAACAAGGCCCATAAACTCTTGGTGTTACTTCTCCTTAGGTTAGGTTTTTCTCTTATTTTTCAATATTAAAAAGGCCCTTGAGCCTTATTGTAACATAGTTCAGAGGCATGTAGTCATCACATATCCTCCCATAGATAAGCTACCATCGGTCGAGCTAGTTTGTTTTCCATTATATCTGTAGGAAATTTTAAGTATTTGATGTTAATGAAATGAAGTGTTATTCCTATTGGATCTATGTGTTTATATTTATTTTTTTATTTTATTGTGCGCCTCCATATTTCAGGATCATGATGGTCTAAGATGAGGCATGTAGATGGATTCTAATATTTTGGGGGCCTAGTTGCAGTCGATGAATTAGTGGGGTGTAGGTGTATTTTAGATTGTATTTCAGATTTCAGTGCAGTGTGAAGAAAGGTTTTATTTCAGTTTGAAATTTTCACTCATAGAGGTTTTATAAAAGAACAGGTTGCAGATTTGGGATCAGACCAATGGATCAAGATACTAGTCTACGGTGTTCTTGGCACTTCATAGAGAGAGCTCCATCCCTCGATGAAGCCACTGTTAGGGTCCTATAATCTATAGGATCTCAAGGTGATTGATTATTTCATCTCAAATCTTTCATATTGTAAATAATATTCCATGATTGTAAACTATTTCCAAAAAAGGTTAAAACCTTAGGAAAAAAATGCTTTCACCTCCAAATGCAGCATTAGGATATAATTAAGTATGTTTTGATTGAATTAATCACATCATTTAAATGTGATTAATAATTTCTAATAAGTCTGGGCACTACAAGTTTTAATTTTGTCAAAAAGGACAAAACTAGTGAAAACTGGTTTATCCAAGGTTTCAGAAAGCCAATTATAAGTCAAAGGCACATGAATAATCCCTTTGAAAACATTTTATCCTAACATTTGTACTTTATATATTGTACTTCATCCACTTGAAACCTTGGCGAGGACCCACCTTACCTTTCCGCATTGGCCAAATCGCATATCCTTTAAATTTTTGTCTCCTACAAACCTTCCAAATGAAATATACGATGAAGTGGGACCCATTCACCTGCCACCTCCTTTTCATTTCATTTCCCTTTAAAAAACATTAAAATTCACCCTTTTTCCAACTTTTCCGCTTTATATTGCTACTTAGCCGTTTTTCATCGCTATATCATTGTTTTTCACTTACCTCTACTTCCTTATTCCCAGATTGTAATTAAAGTGGCGCCATCCCTGACACATAACCCTTTCCCCACCATCCATCGCATTTCATAGATTATAAACTTTTCACCTCGCAACAAAACCTTAACACATGCGATTGTTGATTTGTGATATATCACATTGCACACTTTTTAACTTACCATTTGATGCGCCCACAATGTATTTTTTTAATTTGGGATGTGGTTGGCCCCACCATAGTAGCTCCACCCCCCCACTTCAAGCCATTTGAAATACATTGAAATACATTGATATATCATGAAACCTCATAAACGTTTCCTTAGCGCATAAAACATTCATCGATTTATAACTTCATCGAGGCAGTGGGCTCCATCTTGCCACATCATCCTCCAATCATCACCAATCGCACTTCACGGATTTTATCGGTTACCGTATTTTCCAAAATTCTAAACTCTGCGATGTTTGATGCAGGTGGGTCCCTCTCCCTACAATTCACACTTCGCATGTTTTAGCATTTAACCCTGCACTCATAAAAAAACTTTAAGTTTACAATTTTCGATGCAGTCGGTCCCACTTTCCCTACGCGTCATCACCTTCTCCCCGCGCTTCACACTTCACATATTTTAGATTTTACTTCCACCACCTATCACTAAACTTTAAGATTTGTGATCTATGGGCTATGGTCCGGTCCCACCTTACCTACCACGTCACCTCCCTCTTCGCATCGCATCTCTGATTACATTCTCATATCTTAAACTCTAAAACAGGTGAAATGTGATACCGGTGTGGATGCGATGCAGCTTCAGAACTAAAATCTAAAATTTTTCAAGTCTGGGTATATGCATTTTTACTCTATTTTGTTTGAAAAAGGGTTAATCACAGCAAAATGGATTTAGGTAGGAAAAAGACACCAAATGTCAATTAGGGCACAATCGTTTATGGAAAATAAGATTATTTTGTAACTACAAGACAATAAAAGTGTGTTCAGCACTCTGTTGATACAATAGATCTTCCATCACAACACTCAGCTCATCTACCAACATAACAGTAAAATGTAGACCACATCATAATTGTCCCACTACATCAGCACCTGTAGTTGCATAACGCATTCCACTAAGACTATAATTTTGTAATAAGTTAGAGATTTTAGTTCAAGTTTAAATCTAAAAATACCATGTCTGTTAGATACTGTATCATTGTAATTTTTGATATAAATACTTCAGTTTTGGAATTATTAAGCGTATATTGATTGAGATCAAAATCATTATTGTCTTTTGGAGTACCGTAAGATTTTCCAAAGCATTGAAGCATCGATAATAATTAAACCATTCACATGATTCTTGTGGCTTAAATACTGGTGATGTTTTTGTTCTGTTAGTATTGTTTCATTGTTATATTTCATTGTAATCATCTGAATTCCAATTGTAAAGCAAAAAGCGTGATGAATAGGACTTACTTCAGAGTACCTTATTCTGGTTGCATTTACAATCATAATGTTTTCCACTAAAGGCAAAACTAAAGAATTCTCAATTCCTCTTTACTTCTGCTGAATATTTTCATATTTCTGTCATAATCCATTTATAAATTTGAAAGATCCAGTAAATACTCCTAGCTTGCACTGTGTTTACTCTATGAAAAGTTGATGAAACCATCCAAATATATTTTTACTCCATTTCCCAATAGAAATTAATCCATTAAATAGAATCAATTTTCCAAACCCAAAACTCAAAACCCCAAGTACAATCATAACTAGCCTAGAAAATTATAGAAACAAAGTTAAAAATTATAGAGAGAGCCCTCTCTGAAATTGGCATGGATAGATCCCAATTTCCAAAGTTGGTTTGATGTTTCCCTATGTGATTCTGTCTTCAACTTCAAAATTACAGAACGTTAACATAGTGGAAACCATACTAGGGAAGAATATATCTTCCTCAGAAAGTACATCAAACTTCAGATCATATCATTGATGGTGGAGAATGAAGAGACACAAGAAGGCTACAATTATTCACCTGGGCACTACATGATTCAAGGAACCTAGCTTTTGAGCATTCATGGAAACTCCATAACATGTTGACCAGAGATCATCCTGAACAAGATGACAAGGTTTGTGGCAAACCTTCTATCTCATGAAGTTTTAAATGCATTTAGGAATCAGTTATCATAATTCCAGCTTGATGAATATTTCCTATGGGATCTCTTTCACATTTTGAAATTAAGGAAATGTTTTCCTGAAGCTAAAACATGTTTCCTGGAGATAGTTGTTGAAATATATGAAACTGTTATTGAACTTTTCAATTCTCAAATTTAGTCATACAATTCCTGATATCCTAAAAAATCTTTGGAAAGTCTTCCTTCCCCTAAGCAAGAGGAAATTGTACTACCTCTTGACTTACATAGTGAGCATGATTGTGCTTTCAAGTACCAAACTGAAGATGCGAGTTCAAGGTTTAATATTGAGGACGCAACTACTGAACTAGTCATTCAAGGCCTAGAAGCAAATATCATACATCATGCTTTTATTGATCCTATAAAAAAGTATATGGAGGTTCTTCTTAGCTCAAATGCTCAAACATGTACTCTTTATAAGGGTCAAATACATCAACAATTTTTATTTTGATATTACAATTTTGGTTATGAGGACACATAATCAAGTTATACTTCTGATTTTGCTAACAATCAGTTAAGTTGTCCATTTTTTCTGTAACTACTTGACTGGGTGCATTGGCATTTTTGTATTACCTGATTTAGTATATGTTTTAGCAACACAGGGTAGGTAGCAGTGTGAAAATAAAGCTCAATGCTTTGAGCATTTTTTTTTTCAAGAATTATTTCGAGTTTCAGTTTCAGATTGTATTTCATATTTCAGTTCAGTGTGTTTCAGATTTCAGTGTGCAGAAAGGTTTGATTTCAGTTTGATATTTTCACTCACAGAGATTTTGTAAAATAACAGGTTGCAGATTTGGGATCGGCCCAATGAATCAAGTTACTAGTCTATGGTGTTCTTAACACTTCACAAGGAGAGTTCCATCCCCGGATGAAGCCACTGTTAGGGTCCTATAATCTATAGGATCTCAAGGTGATTGATTATTTCATCTCAGATCTTTCATATTGTAAATAATATTCCATGATTGTAAATTATTTCCAAAAAGGTTAAAGCCTTAGGAAAAATATGCTTGCACATCCAAATGAAACATTAGCAGATAAGTAATCATGTTTTGATTGAATTAATCACATCATTTAAATGTGATTAAATAATTTGTAATAAGGCTCGACACTACGAGTATTAATTTTGTCAAAAAGGACAAAATTGGCGAAAAATGGTTTATCAAAGGTTTCAAAAACCCCATTATAATTCAAAGGCACATGAAGAATTGATTTGAAAACCTTTAATCCTAGCCTTTGTAATTTATATATGATATTTCAGCCGCTAGAAACCTTGGAGAGGACCCACCTTACCTTTTTGCATTGGCCAAATCACAAATCCTTTAAATTGTCGTCTCCTACAAACCTTCCAAATTCAATATATGATGAAGTGGGACCCATTAACCCACTGATTCCTTTTGATTTTATTTCCATTTTAAAAACATTAAACTTCAACCTTTTTTCGACTTTTCCACTTTATATTTCTACTTGACCGTTTTTCATCGCTATATCATTTTTTTTCACTTACCTCAGCTATCTTATTCATCGATTTTGATTAAAGTGAGGCCATACCTAACACGTAACCCTTTCCCCACCATCCATCACATTTCACAGATTATAAAATTTACGCCTCGCAATAAAGCCTTAACAATTTTGATCGACTATTTGTGATATATTGCATCGCACACTTTTTAACTTACCATTTGAAGCACCTACAATGTATTTTTTTTAACTTGCGATGCGGTTGGCCCCACCACAGCAGTTCCGCCCCCCCACTTCACGAAAGTTTGAAATACATTGAAATAAATTGATATATCATGAAACCTCATAAAATTTTCCTTGCTGCATAAACATCCTCCGCTTTATAACTTCACCAATACAGTGGGATTCGTCTTGCCACATCATCTTCCAGTCAGCGTAAATCGCACTTCAAAGATTTCATCGCTTACCTTATTTTCCTAGATTCTAAACTCTGTGATGTCCGATGCAGGTGGGTCCCTCTCCCTACAGTTCACACTTAGCATTTTTTAGAATTTAACCATACGCTTATAACAAAACTTTAAGTTTACGATTTGTGATGCGGTCAGTCCCACTTTCCCTCCATGTCACCACTTTCTCCCCGTGCTTTACACTTTGCATCTTTTAGAGTTTACCTCTAATGCTTATAACTAAACTTTAAGGTTTGCGATCTGTGGGCTGTGGTCCAAACCCACCTTACTTGCCATGTCACCTCCCTCTTCGCATCACATCACCGATTACATTCTCATATCTTAAACTGTAAAACATGCGAAATTTGATACCGATGTGGATAAAATGCAGCTTCAGAACTAAAATATAAACATTTTCAAGTATGAGTGTATGGGTTTTTACTTTTTTTTGTTTGAAAAAGGGTTAATAAAAAAAAAAGGATTCAGGTAGGAAAAAGACACCAAAGGTCAATTTGGGCACAATCGGTTGTGACAAAGAAGATTTTGTTGTAAGTTCAAGATAGGCGAAGGGCGTTCAACGCTCTGTTCATACAAAAAATCTGGCATCAAAACACTCAGCTCATCTACGAGAACAATAGTAAAATGTGGTCCACATCGTAATTGTCCCTCGACATCAACACCTGTAGTTGCATAGCGCATTCCATCGAGAGAATAATTTTTTAATAAGTTAGAGATTTCACTTCAAGTTTAAATCTAAAAATACCATGTCTGTTAAAGACTGTATTATTGTAATTTTTTGTAGTACTTTAGTTTTGGAAGTATTAAGCATTGATTGATTGAGACCATAATCATTACTGTCTTTTGGAGTACTATAAGATTTTCCAAAGAAATTCAACATCACTAATAATGAGACCATTCACAAGATTCTTTTGGCTTAAATACTCGTGATGTTTTTCTTCTGTTAGTATTATTTCATTTTCATATTTCATTGTAATCATCTGAATTTCAATTGTAAAGAAGAAAGCATGATCAATCAGATTTACTTCAGGGTACCTTATTCTGGTTGCATTTACAATCATAATGTTTTCCACTAAAGGCCAAACTAAAGAATTCTTAATTTCTCTTTAGTTATGCTGAATCTTTTCATATTTCTTTCATAATCCATTTATAAATTTGAAAAATCTAGTAAATACTCCTATATTTTTGTGCGTTTACTCTGTGAAAAGTTGATGGAACCATCCAGTTATATTTTGACTCCATTTCCCAATAGACATTAATCCATTGAATACAATCAATGTTTCAAACCCAAAACTCAAAACCCCAAGTACAATCATAACTAGCCTAAAAACTTATCCAAATAATGTTATATCTTATAGAGATACCCCTCTCTGAAACTGGCATGGCTAGATCCAAGTTTCCATAGTTGGTTTGATCTTGGCCTATGTGATTATGTCTCTAGCATCGGTATTACATAACGCTAACACATTCTAAACAAGAATATCTGGCGGGAATGAGAAAACAACACATTTTTTTCACTATAAATATCCATGATAGCTTACGAATCACCCCAACATATATCTTTTATGCAATTCATATGATGATATTTATTCACACTTGTTTATATCTTGTCCCAATACAGTGTAGGTCATCACCACCACCCTTGCCAAATTGAACATGATAGGCTTGTAGTCCTATCTAAGGTTGGAAGAAAATTTCAAAAATTAGTTACAAAACATCATGGAAGATTATTAAAAAGGTTTCTCATGAATTCTAATCAACAATATCTGGTGGGATTGGAATAGCAACACTTTTTTTTCACGATAAATATCCATGGAATCTTATGAGTCACCCCAACATCTATCCTTTATGCAATTCATATGATGATATTTCTTCACACTCATTTATCTCTTGTCCCAACACAGTATTGTAGGTCATGACCACCACCGTTGCAAAATTGAACATGATAGGCTCCTGGTCCTATCTAAGCTTGGAAGAAAATTTCAAAACTTAGTTACACAGCATCATGGAATCTTATTAAAAAGGTTTCTCATGCATTCTAAACAAAAATATAAGGTGGGATTAGAAAAACAACACATTTTTTTCATGAGAAATACCCATGATAAATTAGGAATCATCTGAACATCTTTCCTTTAGGCAAGTCATATGATGATATTTCCTCACACTTATTTATCTCTTGTCCTAACACAATGAAGGTCATGCTCACCACCACCATTGAAAAATTGAACATGATAGGCTCGTGGTCCTATCTAAACTTGGAAGAAAATTTCAAAACTTAGTTACTCAACATCATGGAAGATTATTAGAAAGGTTTCGCATGCATTCTAATCAGAAATATCTAGTGGGATTGGAACATCAACACATTTTTTTCATGAGAAATTCTAACAAATATCACAATTGAATTGATAAAGAACAGTGTTTGGAAGACAATATTAATCCTGAACCACAAAAATAATTGATTTTGGTAATTCCTCCACTCCCTCTTGGATGCCCTTGTGACTTCTTTGATGGTGTTGCACAATTTATCCCATCTAGCTACAAATTAGGTGTGGTACTCTTCCTCTCCTAGTATTATAACAAGAAAGTAAGATATGCCCAAATTTAAGGCTCCAACAACTGAGTTGATTCCATTGCTCTTTGTACACTTCTAAAAATTGCATCCATCAAAAGAGTAAAATCCCTATAGATCATGGGGGATTAAAAAATCATGATGAATTTGGTCAATAGTTCAAGAAAACATCTACCTATATCCCATCTTACATGATATCATAGATTCCCCCAAATCTTTGGACAATCTTTCTAAATAATATCTGAAACTTCCCATCGATACATTGGTGATACTAGATTCCATCGAAAGGATAGAGTATGACCAAATGATTATTCATGTCTAAGCTCGAAAAAAAAGTCAATGTAGATTGATGCATGCACATTCCAATCATGAAAATCAATTTTAACATCTTCTCAACAGAAAAAACAAGTAAATTTTTTCTCTGTTCACCTTACAACATAAACACTAATTTCACCCATAATGTTAGGATAAGTTGAATGATATGACCGAAAAGGTGGGAGGAGTATTTTGTGGTGTATTGAACAAGACTAGGGGACACACATGTAGCATGTATGGGTATAAGTAGGATGTCCAAGAATGATTTAATAATATATATGATCCACGCATTAGAGAATGAGAAGGGGGATTAAGACCTAATTCCATAGGGGCTAGGGGGGTCTGGAGGGAATGTAACAAGAGAAATTTAAAGGGGAACCCCCGATAGTGGTGATAAGGGGATTAGGTGCCCCATTATCACAACCAATAATCCATTGAACCATAACCACTAAATACCCTATCCATTAACCCCAAAGCCATAATCTCTTAACCCTACACTCATAACTCATAATCCATCAACCCCTTGATGCATTAAACCTTAAGCCATTAACTCCTAACCTAGAATCCATGAACCCCCTAAGCACTAACCGCTTATTCTCTTAACTTATGACCCTTAAACCTTAATCCATAACCCTTAAACACCTTAAAACCCAACCCCTTAACCCATAACACCTAAATCCCTCAATTATTAAGCGCTTAAACCCTAAATCGCTTTCCCCCCAAGCCCTTTTCCCTTAACTCTTAACCCTTGAAGCCC
The DNA here is from genome assembly GCA_034641835.2 of Pinus albicaulis. Taxonomy (NCBI): domain Eukaryota; kingdom Viridiplantae; phylum Streptophyta; class Pinopsida; order Pinales; family Pinaceae; genus Pinus; species Pinus albicaulis. The sequence continues at coordinate 606,849,117 of CM076576.1, forward strand.
TTAACCACTTAGTATCCAAGGCAAAAAACAACAAATCAAACCAACAAAATAACCACTTAGGAGAATCCTTTACTTCTAACTAAGAATACTAGTACCATTTAATTTTTAGAGAACTAGGTATTGGTCTCGAGGGTGTGTATTTGTGGGTAATGCCCTTATTAACATGTATACCAAATGTATAACAATTGGATAAATTGTAAAACCTAAATAAGAATTAATCACAATATCTACACCTCATGCTGACATGGAGCTTGTAGTGCTCTCACACATAAGGAGTTAGCAATGAATAGATCACTCATAATGACAGAACCTCTTCAACCCTAATGAACAAGGAGCTAACCCTTGATACAAATATTTTTTTTTCTAAGAAAACACAATCGTGTCAATGTAGAATACTATACATAAGAGAAAATAAAATGATATTATCCATATCAATGCTTGAAATAGCCTCACATTTGCCATGAGTGGTGAGCCAAGGGGTGAATGTAAGGCACTATTAAAGTTACATCATGTTTAAATTCCTTTTATATCAAGATATTGTTCTCCATTAGGGTTTATTCATCATCAGAAGGGAGCATGACACCTTTTTATGGGGGACTGATTAAAGTTGTAACACGATTCAAGTGACATACACCTCCAATGTAAATAACATCATTATATGTTTGTGTCAAGTTGTTAAAGTGGTTATTTATAAACAATAAATTTAGTACTTGGACTTCATATTTTCATGGCCTTGACTCTAATATGGATTTTTACTAGGAACACTTCATGAAATTAATATGGGGCCTTATTTTTTGACCCTCATAAACACAAGAGTACTATATGTTTCCTTCAAATCCCCCTTGGTGGTTTCAAAGTGGGTTTACATTAGTCACTATTTGAAACTAATGACATCATGATATTCCTCTTCTCAATAACATATTATAGCTTTTCCATATACACAGCATTGAGTTAGAGCATCACCTCATATGTAGATGCTCCATTTATTATGGGATTCAAGGGATGTTCTATTTTATTTTATGAAGATTTAGATTTTCGTTATATACTTTCTTTTAATACATGTCTAACTATTTTTATGAGGGAGGTCCTTGGATTTAGATATTTATATAAGACCTTATGTGGCCTTCCCCATTTGAAATTTTACAAGGGGTTCACCTCCTTCCATGTTGCCTTACCTACCTAGGGCCAAAATTGAGAAGCCAATATTCAAACTTCTTGAACTATCAAATTGGTGGGGCCGCATACCTCTTATTCAACCCCTTAATAGGACATTATTTCTCCAAAGATACTGTTGAGGATTTCCCATTGTAAATCACAGGTTGGATGTCATAGGACCCGTTACCCCAAATTCTATATGAATTTTTAGATAATTTTAAATTTTGATTGAAATATCAACCCTTGTGATTCTTGTGACATTAATAATTTTCCAACTGAGATATACGAATGACTATATCATTGGTTTGATGACACCTTGCCTTGGCCATCTAGAATACTAAGTATAGGAAGATGTTTCTTTAACGCCCACTTTAACTTGATATATATGATCCATGTATATATCTCTAATGTGTATTATTTTTATTGTGGTCACTTAAAGACTCTATTGTAACTCTTAAATGTTTTAGCCATAGATTATATGCAAAATTGTTCCATGGTGTTTTATAATTTTAGTCATAAAAATATGTCACCTTGATAGTTTACATATATAGATGGTGATTTGAGTAATTAATACACATCGTATATTATCATACCCTTGTTTCCCTTGGTGAAATTTTATCCCACATAATTTCATATCATATTCATTCATTTTAATCATGATGTCTTGCCCTATGATTCCCGCCAGTAGGAAATCAATTATTTGATCCATAAAACTTATTATGTAAACTAATCTATTTCAATTTTATCATCTCACTTTCATGTCAGGTTTTTTATCTTAATGATATCAGTTATGAAATTTCATCAAATGAGCTTCATTATATTAAGATCTTTTTCAACACAAGCTTAACCCAACTAGCACAATCTCAAGTCGACCCTGACATCAAATGACGAGAAAAAGAAATTACATGGATGATGAATCACTTGACAAGCAGATTACATGGTCATGATATGGTGGCCCATTGTTGAGGACGCTCTTGGAATCACCTACCTGGAAGATTTTTTCAAGAGGGCTCGCAATTTATTCTATGCGGGATTTTTTATTCTTCCATAGATCTGGTTCATCAATTTCTTTTACTTTTGGCCTGTCCTCAGACATTTCTCTTTTTAACTTAAATTTAGACCATGTATGTACACAATTTCTCTAAATCCTCCTGAATGAAAATGTAATTCGATAGAGTATATGAATCTGCAATGTTTGCTCTTTTCTACTCTTCGAAAATGAATCTTAATGAATGTCATATAAAATCAAGATTTCAATCTTTACTATGTATTGAGGCACCTCCGCTAACAGTGATAAAACTATTCCAAAGTGTTACGCACTTTTTCTCCAAGCAGTTCTTCAAGATTGAAAGCTTCAAATGTGTTGTAGTTTCTTTTGTTGTAGAATCCCTGTCGCTTATTCTTAGATTGACATGATATCGTGAATATTTCACGATAGAAATTAGACCATATAAGTTCCATAGAGGAGATGACGTAACCAAGAATCTCTGTTGTGCAGACTTATATTTCAGATCTTTCAAATTTTCATGTTCATTCCCTTTGAGGGACCCAAGACCTTTGTGACTGACATGACTCCAGCTCAACCTCTATTCTGAACGAAGATTAATTATGTTAAAAAAATGAAAACATCTCCACATCTTGATGCCATAAGCTATCTTGCTTACAAATGTAACCCAAAAATGCCTATACTTAGGGTACCCATTGTAACTAAAAGAAACTTTAATAGGTTGGATAATAAGTGTCTAAGTTGATGTGGATTGAGAAGACCATGGTCCTCATACAGATGCATATATTCTGTATAGATGAATTTTTATGCTATTATACAAAAAAATGATGAGCCTTAATGATTCATTGTCCTATGACTCATTTGCTAGCCTAGTTTTGTATGGAGAAGATTGTCAACATACAATCTATGGCCATGAATTTTACACAACTTATCTTTTGAGCAAGCCTTATCATCATAAATTCCAAAAACTTCAAAACAATGCCATGACTCATTTGAACAACAATTCATATCTCAATTCTTTTTTCAAGGTTGACTAAACGTATGTATATTAATAATGGCCTTCCTTAAAATATGATCCCTTGCGAATTCAAAACTATATTGAAGAGGGATAGAAGGGCACACTTACTGTAGAATATATGATTACTCAGAGTCCTAACAGGAGTAAATATAGATCATCTTACATTCTTGGGATGATGTTTTTAATATCCTAAATCTATACCCTGATTGCCATAAATTGTATATATATATATATGGTGCAACCATACTTTTAATGTGCAGAGAACATGAGTTTGCAAAGGGAGAACCATACAAGATGTTCACATAGATTGTGGGGTTGTTTCAATTGAGAGTAAACTGAATTATGTATAGTAGGATTCAAGATATAATAAATTGAGTAATGCATTATTTAGAGGAACCGAGCTAATTGAGTGATACCATATATGATCCTCCACATGGAAAAATATTTACATGTCATAGTGATAATTCTTAGAGGATGAAATCTATTCAAGGATCACAGAGAAACACAGCCTATTGATGATTTGATTTTTCCTAGCAATTACTTTAACCCTTCAAGCAGGGAACCATAATGGAAAAACATTATCACAGAGGATTTATATCTTCAAAACGAATTATTCTTAAAGGCACACTAAAAGAGTCAAAATAAAGAGAATATTGAACTTCTGATACAAATAGTGATCATAGTGATCATGCCTAGAAGACCTACGATTTGGTATCCATGTGTTGTGCCCAGGACTGTGATTTTATGGTCGAGAAACTCTGCTTCAAATATAATAAGGATACAGTCTAAAGCTTGACTGAATGGGATTGATAAATAATCCTTGGAAAATATATTACTGGAATGTACCTTGATGGCTTTCAACTTTTCCTCATGATATTTGAGTTTCTCTTAGATTGGAGCCCATGTTCACTGATTAGGGCTAGTAGAAGGCCTTAAGAAAATACCACAAATTTGACATACAGGAGCTGATATAACCAAGCATATTTTTTGTGCAGAATTAAATTTCAGATCTTTCAAACTTCCAAGTTCGTTCCCTTTGAGGGACCAAAGAATTATGTGACTGACATGACTTCAGCTGAACCTCTCCTCTCAACAAAGATTAATTCTATTAAACAAAATGAAAATATATCCATAGCTTGATGCCATAAGATATCTTTCTTACAAATGTAACCCAAAAAATTCTATACTTAGTGTACCCATAGTAACTAAAATAAAATTTTATAGGTTGGCTAAGAAGGGTATTAGCTGATGTTGATTGAGAAAATCAAGGGTCTCATACATAGGCATATATTCTATATAGATGCATTTTTATGCTATTATCTAAAATAATGATGAGCCTTGTGACTCATTGTCCTATGACTCCTTTGCTAGCCTCCTTTTGTATTGAGAAGATTGCCAACATACAATCTATGGCCATGACTTTTCCACAACTTAGATTGTGAGCAAGCCTTATCGTCAGAACTTCCAAGAAATTTGATAGAATGCCATGACTGCTTTGAACAACAATGCATATCTAAATTCTTCTTTCAAGGCTGACTGAACGTATGTATATTAATAATGGTCTTCCTGAAAATATGATGTCATGAAAATTGAAAAGTATATTGAAGAGGGATAGGAGGACATGCTTAGTGTAGTATATATGATTACTCAGAGTCATAACAGGAGTAAATATAGATCAGCTTACATGCCTGAGATGTTGTTTAATATATCCCGAACCTATACCATGATTTCCATAACTTGTATATATATATGGTGCATCCATACTTTTCATGTGCTGAGAACTTGAGATTGCAAAGGGAGAACCATACAATATGTTCACATAGGTTGTGGGTTTGTTTCAATTGAGAGTAAAATGAATTATGTATAGTAGGAATCGAGATATAAAAGGTTGAGAAATTCCTTCTTCATAGGAACTAAGATAACTAAGTGATACCATATATGATACTGCACTAGGATAGAGATTTCCCTATCATAGTGATATTTCTTAGAGGATGATATCCATTCAAGGATCACAAATAAACATGGCCTGTTGATGATAGAATTTTTCCGAACAATTAATTTAACTCTTCAAGCAAGGAACCATAGTGGAAATACCTTATCATAGAGGATCTATATCTTCAAAATGAATTATTCTTAAAGGCACACTAAAAGAGTCAAACTAAAGAGAATACTGAATTGTTGATACAAATAGTGATCATAGTGATCATGCCTAAAAGACCTAGGATTTTGTATCCATGTGTTATGACCAAGACTGTGATTTTATGGTCAAGAAACTCTGCTTTAAATATAATGAAGATAGGGCCTCAAGCTTGACTGGATTGGGATGATAGATAATCCTTGGAAAATATATTACTGGACCATACCTTGATGACTTTCAACTTTTTCTCATGATATTTGAGTTTCTCTTGGATTGTATCCCATGTTCACTCATTAGGGCTAGTAGAAGGCCTTAAGAAAATACCACAGATTTGACATAGAGGAGTTGATATAGCCAAGCATCTTTATTGTGCAGACTTATATTTCATATCTTTAAAACTTCCAAGTTTGTTCCCTTTGAGGGGCATAGGGCTTTTATGACTGACATGACTCCACCTGAACCTCTTCTCTGAACAAAGATTAATTTTGTTAAACAAAATTAAAACATCCCCATAGCTTGATTCTAGAAGTTATCTTTCTTACGAATGTAACCAAAAAAAGTCTATACTTAGTGTACCCACTTTAACTAAAAGAAAATTTAACAGGTTGGCTAATAAGTGTATGAGTTGATATGGATGAAGAAAATCAATGGCCTCATACAGAGGTATATATTCTGTATAGATGAATTTTTATGCTATTATCTAAAATAATGATCATCGTTGATGATTAATTGTCCTATGACTCCTTTTCTAACCTCCTTTTGTATGGAGAATATTTTCAACATGCAATATATGGCTATGAATTTTCCACAACTTAGATTGTGAGCAAGCCTTATTATTAGAACTTCAAAAAAATTTGACAGAATTCCATGACTGATTTGAACAAAAATGCATATCTCAATTCTTATTTCAAGGCTGACTGAACATATGTATATTAATAATGGTCTGCTTGAAAATAGGATGTCATGCCATTTGAAAACTATATTGAAGAGGGATATGATGACACACTTACTGTAGAATATATGATTACTCAGATTCATAACATGAGTAAATATAGATCATATTACATGTCTGATATGATGTTTATAATATCCCAAACCTATACCCTAATTTCCATAACTTGTATATATATATGGTGCAACCATACTTTTCATGTGTCGAGAACTTGAGATTGAAAATGGAGAACCATACAAGATGTTCACATAGACTGTGGGCTTGTTTCAATTGAGATTAAAATGAATTATGTATATTAGTAACCAATATATAGGATTTTGAGAAATATCTTCTTTAGAGGAACCAATCTAATTGATTGATGCCATATATGATACTGAACTAGGACATAGATTTCCCTGTCATAATGATAATTCTTAGAGGATGAGATCCATTCAAGTATCATAGAGTAACACGACCTATTGATGATTTTATTTTTCCAAATAATCAATTTAACCCTTGAAGCAGGGAACTATAGCAGAAATACCTTATCACAGAGGATTTCTATCTTCAAAATGAAGTATTCATAAAGGAAGACTAAAAGAGTCAAACTAAAGAGAATAATGAACTGCTGGTATAAACAATGATCATAGTGATCATGCCCAGAAGACCTAGGATTTGGTATCTATGTGTTATTCCCAGGACTGTGATTTTATGGTCGAGAACCTCTAATTCAAATATAATGAAGACACAGTCTCACTCTTGACTAAATGGGACTGATTAATAATCCTTGGAAAATATATTACTAGAACATACCTTGATGACTTTCTTTTTCTCATGATATTTGAGTTGCTATTGGATTGGAGTCCATGTTCACTTATTAGGGCTAGTAGAGGGCATATAGAAAATACCATATATTTGACAGAAAGGAGTTGATATAACCAAGAATATCTGATGTGCAGTCTTATATTTCAGATCTTTCAAAATTTTGAGTTCGTTCCCTTTAAGGGACCCAGGACTTCTGTGACTGACATGACTCCAGCTGAACCTCTGCTATGAACAAAGATTAATTATGTTAAACAAAATAAAAAAATCTCCACGGTTTGATGCCAGAAGCTATCTTGATTACGCATGTAACCCAAAAAATTATATACTTAGTGTACGTACTGTAACTAAAAGAAATTTTAATAGGTTGGCTAAGAAGTGTATGAGCTGATGTGGATTAAGCAAATAAGGGGTCTCACATAGAGGCATATATTCTAGATAGATGCATTTTTATAGTATTATACAAAATAATGATGAACCTTGATTATTCATTGTGCTATGAATCCTTTTCTCGCCTCCTTTTGTATGGAAAACATTGTAAGCATACAATCTATGGCCATGAATTTTCCACGACTTAGATTATGAGAAAGAATTATCATCAGAACCTCCAAAAAATTTGGCAAAATGCCATGACTGATTTGAACAACAATGCATATCTCAATTCTTCTTTCAAATCTGACTGAACGTATGTACATGAATAATGGTATGGATGAAAATATGATACCGTGTTAATTGAAAACTATATTTAAGAGGGATAGGAGGACACACTTACTGCAAAATATATGATTACTCAGAGTCATAATAGGAGTAAATATAGATCAAATTAATGGATGAGATGATGTTTATAATATCCTGAACCTATACCCTGATTGCCATAACTTTTATATATATATATATATATGGTGCGACCATACTTTTCACATGCTGAAAACTTGAGATTGAAAAGGGGGAAACATACAAGATATTCACATAGACTGTGGGGTTGTTCCAATTGATATTAAAATACATTATGTGTAGTAGGAAACGAGATATAAGATATTGATCAATGCCTTATTCATTGGAACCGAGCTAAATGAGTGATACCATATATGATACTGCACTAGGACAGAGATTTCCTTATCATACTAACATTGTTTAAGATTGTATGAAACCGAAATTCCTTGAATTCCACAGAATTGGTAGCACCTTCCTCTTTCAATCATCAAGACAGAAATTCAATAAGGAACCGAATCTCATGATCTTTTCCATACACATATTCTTAGGATTAATGTTTAGAAAATACTTAATGATTAGTGAACTTTCAAGAATCAAATGTTGATCCCTTAGATTTAGATAAATGTTCAGAAACATATGCTAGAATCACTTGTAGTGGTTTTATATTAAACCCAACCTCTCGGTCCATAGTGTCACCATTTTTATCCTTTATAGATGCAAAGACAAACAACCATTTCAATGTTTTCTTCAAAGGATCTCATGCCTCCAATATATTTTTAGCGTCAATTTGGCAAACTCACCTATGCATATGTGGAAGTCACAACGCTTGCAAAAGGAGGTGAACTAGAATGCATTAGTTATAGGCTTGGCATGACCCCTTTATTGCTTCCTAGAGGCCAAGAGTAATATGGATAGAGTATATATTAAAGGATGTATATAAATCATTGTAAAAGTTTGTTATACTAGTCTACCTTGTTCTACTATGTTGAATATTATAAAATTTTCTTTATTTAACTATGGAGGATAATTATTATTGTTTACATATGTTTTTCCTTTACTAATAAAATTCTATTGAGAATTTGAACTCCAATTTATGTGGTTGCATAATCATTAAAAATGGGTACCATAATGCATGCATATTGTAGTATAGGAATTCCATTAATGTGAAATAGTAGAAATAGATCACAAAATAGCAAGAAATGAATGACTTCAATACAATGTGTCCTTTATCTGTTAATAATCTCTTATCAATAATTCACCCTTAGTTAATAGCTACTCATGTACCTTGTTACACCACATGGAAAAAAAGTAGACAGATAACTAATTTTTTTTCTCAAAAACAAACTTACACTTAATCTTCCTAGGGAAAATAGAGCAGACACTCTCAATCACTGCCAAATCCTATTGAAGCAAGAGTGGACCATATAGCTACAATTTCCAAACAAGGCAGCACGCTAGTGAGCCTGTCATTGAAGGAGAACTAAATATTGGTCCTAATTATCTTTCAAAACAAATTAGAAATAGTGTAGTTTGTGTGGTCACCTCTCTTCTATATCAACCGACACCCCATATTGCATTGAGATTTGGAGTTAATGGATTATGCTAAAGCAACAAAGGTTAAAGCCTTTGTGGTTGATACTACTGCAAGGACTGACCAAAGATCCACCCTGCATCCCTGCAAAATAGCCTCGATGTCACAATGCTATTTTTCAACACGTTGGGCGAGGGATGAGTGCCCCCATCCTTGTGGAATATTTTTCTTCCCAACATAATTTGAGCACAAGTATGATTGCATGATCTGCTCTAGATGTTCAAATTGAGTCTTACTAGGCAATCGACAAGATACATAATAAATATGTGAGGCATAGAGGATCTGTCGAACCCCCTTGTCAACTTCCCATCTAATTAGATGTCCTTATGATGCCAAAATCAAGGCTTACTCTAACATTGTTGAAGACAAAATACACCAATCCTGGACTGCCATTGGTGAAAGCCCCACTTCAAAATTTCAAATGCAATGCCTAGATACCTCACAATTACCCTCGGTCAAACATAAGTCTGAGCTGTGGGAATATAGTAAGATGAGAGTCTAACTCTAAAAACTAAAAAATTGTCTCGTGGTCAGTAATCACAACATCTAATGTAGAGCCAAAGAAGTGCAAACAAGTATGAGAACCATCAACCAATCTCTACTTAACACTCGTAGAAATAAATTATCCATTAGCAAAACGATTGTTGACCATGTCTGACCCATCAGGACATAAGATGTCCTTCACTTACCCCTAAATTCTAGCAACTTCAAATATGTGAGCTAAGGCATTCATTGTCAAATATACAAATCTCGGGTAAGGGGGCACCTTTGAAAAATAGATTGATTTACCAAAATTTCAGGGGATAATGAGTTACTAACAAGGATAAATTTTGATGCATTAGAGAGTAGTGTGTTCACCATGGCCATACATAGTGGTCCAAAGTACAAGAAAAACCAACATGTCTATGATGACGCTCCAATATGTAGAAAACAAGGCTGCTAGCAACTCTCTCAAGCCCATTCCAAGGCCTCTCAAGTCTAGATTACATGTGTAGAATAATTGGACCATGTACAAAACATGTATTCTCTTGTTGAACTACCTTCCATGCAATTTAGAGCCATTTATTTATCCATGATATTTTATGAGACACCAAGGAAAGTAATGAGGCTCCAACCTCCAATGGTTCCCCTAGCTACATTCTTGGTAATGCGTTTACTAAGGCCTTGTTTGAGAGATTTAGACATCCTTTTAGAAGAGAAATTTTCAGTTATCAAACAATAGAAATAATCTTCTATTGTGCTCAAGGTGGCCTTGTAGAAATCATAACGAATTCCATCCATTCCTGATGAAAAAATCACAGCAAAGGCTATCCATTTATGATGACTTGCTATTATTCATAGAAATAAGAGCTAAAAAAACCCCTCTCTTTTGAGAAATCTCTATCCAATTTGACTCAATCACTACACCAATAGATAGAAATATTGCATGGAATGACTCTACAATGAAAATTTCTGACATCCACCATATGATCTGTAAAATCATTAAGAGAAAACATTTTGAAAATTCAATCAGAACATGCCTTTGACCTTTTTTTTATCCTCTACAGGAGATCCATCCCATTGATGCAAACTGAGAATCTTATAACTGTCACATTTATTTTCAAGTGATCAAAGAGGACTTTGGAATTTGGATCCCTCATCCTCTTCATAGATCCACTATAGTCAAGAATACACCCTAGCACCCCTTGTAATGCAGTCCCTTTCCTTACAAATTGTCATTTCCCCTTGAAGAACGACATTGTAGAGATCCCTCTCAAGGAAAATGTGTATCTCTTTGACTGTAAGTAGAGCATCCTGCAATTCTTTTAAGTTATTTACTTTTGTGGGCCATCATTCTGTGTCACCCATTCTATTACAAAGAAGACATTTCTCATAGCCATCCTTATTTTTCCTATGCTTTCCAAGATGATGTCTTATGATTTTAAAGATCACATCCATGTAGTGTGGTCATCTGTTTTATTTGAATTTACCCCATTAAAGCACTGATATCATAGATTGTTAAAATGGTCTTATGGTAATGATGAAACTGTAAACCAAAATAAAGCACAAACTCTAATATTTTAAAACATTTAAGGGGTGATTCAACAACTACTATCCTGAGTTTTTTTTCCATCTAACATAAAGACTGCCTGTTTCTTGTTTCTAACTAGGTCAATTCCTAGCATTGACATTTTTAAAAATTCTAAGATACATTGATGATTCATGTTGCCTCACAAACCTTTAATCTAAGTGGTAATGCCTTAAAACACATGTACAACCTTTACGGGAACTAAGAGGGTTTGTTTATTGTCACCACAATATTGTTCTCTCTTTCTTTAGGCTATCTATTTCCTGGAACAAGGGAGGTTTCCTTAATTAAAATATGAGATAGATTTAGAAATATGTTGTGATGGAAGACTGTGATTAGTGGGGATTATTGCCTATCCAATTAGGGAAAATGGAGTCAAGCAACAACCTTCAGGGGGTTTGAAATTGTGAATGTGGATGGCACGATAGTGTTGTTACAAAATGACAAAAATTCAATCTATCAATCTCTTTTTCCAGATTGTAGATGTTGTGAAACCATTCCAAAAATAGAAGAAAAGAGATATCAACACCTTATAAATAAGCCACTTCAAGGGGGAAACCTCTAATACATTAAATTAATGAACAATTCTTGGATGATGCAAATTACAAAACCTCCTTTCTATATGTAGGAGTACATGTGGCCATAATGTAATCCTAGTGGGCCATAATGTAATCCTAGCCAACCTAACAATAATAATTTAAGGGCACAATAATAAAAATATGGGGGTTAGAGGGGTATAATAATAACAATAAGGGGGTTACACTAACAACAATAAGGGACTATACTAGTAATATAGGGACCTAATATGCCCCTATCCTTAAAAAAAGTGTTGTCCTCAATGCTTGAGTAGCTCTGGGTGTTTCTGTATAAAATTCTCATCCTCCCATGTAGAATCTTCAGTGGGTAAGTTCTTCCACTTGATGAGATACTTTGAAATTGATCGATTCTGTAGCTGTCAAGTTCTTGTTTCTGTGACCACTTCAGGTTCCAATATGATTTTTCCTTCCTCATAAAGTTCTAGCAATATTGTTTGAACTGGAATATTTTCACCTATAACCTTCTTTAAGCATGAAACATGGATAAATGGATGCACTCGTGAAGAAGCAAGAAGCTCCAATTTGTATGCCATAATACAAATCTTTTGCAACACCTTGTAAGGACCATAGTACTTATGTGATAATTTATTATCCTTCTTAGCTTGGTTGAGGGAAATTTGTTTGTATGGTTGTAGTCATAAAAATACCGAGTCTCCTACATCAAAACTTCTCTCGTTGCGATGTTGATCTGCATGTTGTTTCATTCAATTTTGTGCCAAATTCAGGTTATCCTTTAAGAGTTGGAGAACTTCTTGTTGATGCTCGATGTGATCTTCCATTGCTTGAAACTTCGAATTTTCTCTTAAATATGATGTGATGGATGGTGGATGATATCCATAAAGTGCCATAAATGGGGTAATTTTTGCTGTAGTATGGAAGGAAGTGTTATACCACCATTCAGCGAGAGGTAACCACTTGACCCATTGTGTTTGTTTATCAAAAAAACAATGAAAGATATCCTTCCAAACATTTATTTACTATCTCGAGTTTCACCATGAGATTGAAGATGTTAAGATGATCTGTGAGCTAATTGAGTACCCAAACAAGAAAATAACTCCGTCCAAAAGTTTCCAGTAAAAATGGGATCTCTGTCGCTCACAATAACCCTTGGGTTTCCATGTATCTTTTGAATTGTGTCCATAAATTTAGTAGCAACTATACTTGCTTTCAATGGATGAGATAATGCACAAAGATGTGCATACTTGGTAACTCTATCAACTACCACCATGATGACACTCTTTCCTTTGGATTTTGGTAAAACTGTGATAAAATTCATTAAAATCTCCTCCCAACATTGACTTGGAATGGATAAAGGTTGTAGAAGTCCTGGGGTCTTAATTGTCTCAACTTTATTCTGTTGGTAAACCAAAAATTCCGCCACAAAACTTTGAATATCAGATTTAAGGCCATCCAAAAAAAAATATGTCTTCACCCTGTGGTAAATTTTTAAAAATCCTGACTGTCCTCCTAAAGGAGAAGTGTGCAATTAAAAAATAATCTTTTGTTTTAGTTGGGAATTATTACAAAGATATAAGCGATCTTTGTACGATAAGGAATCATTTTTCCAAATAAGTGTATCAAATGTATCAGATGTACTTCTTTTTCCTTCTACCATTCATCTCTTGCTTCGGTTATCCAATCTGGTTGGATAATGGAAATGGCACAGAGAAATGCTTCCACCTCTTCGTTCTTTCTTGAGCATGCATCTACAATAACATTAAGCTTCCTTTTTTTGTAGATTATTTCAAAGTCATAACCTAACATCTTTGTGACCCATTTTTGCTACTCTTCTGAAGATAGTATTTGTTCCAAAAAAATTTTAAGACTATCATGATGATTTTTTACCTTGAAGTGTCTTCCCATTAGGTAAGTTCGCCATTTCTTTAGTGCATGCAGTACTGCTAACATTTCCTTCTTATAAATAGGTTTCTATAAATACTTTCCTTTGATTGGATGACTTTCAAAAGCAATGGGTCTTCCTTCCTGCATTAAAACAACACCAATTCCATTTCTTGAGGCATCACATTCCATAATAAAGGTTTTTGTGAAGTCTGGCGTATCTAAGACTGGTGCTAGGCACATTGCCTGTTTAAGATGTTCAAAGGCCCTAGTTGCTTCAGGAGTCCATGAAAATGCATCTTTCTTCAATAATGTTGTTAGAGGTGCTGCTATTCTCCCATAATTCTTAACAAACTTGCGATAATACCATGTTAACCCGAGAAATCCTCGCAATTGCTTTATGGTTGCAGGGACTTTCCATTCCTTAATGGCTTTAATTTTGTTAGGTTCTACCTTAACACCCTTGTGAGATACAATATGACCCAGATGTTCCACCTCTTCTACTCCAAAGAAACATTTGGATTTTTTTGCATATAATTGTTTCTCCTGCAATAGTTTGAGCACCCTGTCAACATGTTCAACATGATCCTTCCAAGACCTGCTGTAGATTAGTATCTCATCAAAAACTACTAGCACAGATTTTCTAAGGAAGGGTTTGAAAATGGAGTTCGTCAACCTTTGAAATGTAGAAGGTGCATTGGTAAGGCCAAAAGGCATGAACAAAAATTCATAATGACCCTCATGAGTTAGAAATGCTATTTTTGGAATATCTTCAGTCTTCATTCTAACTTGACGACATCCTGAACGAAGATCCAACTTGGTAAAATAAATTGCTCCATGTAATTCATCCAATAATTCATCAATCACAGGAATGGGAAATTTATCTCTAATGGTGAGCTTATTGAGCTCCCTAAAATCCAGACACATGTGCCATGATCCATCCTTTTTGTGTACCAATACTACAGGAGCAAAGAAATAACTTTGGCTTGTTTGAATTCTACCTTCCTTCAACATTTCTGCAATCATACGTTCAATTTTGCTCTTTTGGACATAAGGATATCTATAAGGCCTGATGTTTCGAGGAACACTTCCTGGAATCAAATGAATAGCATGACCATGATCATGAATAGGTGGGATTCCTTTGGGAGTTTCAAACACCTTGGAATGATTTTCCAAGACTTGTTGGAGATCTGCAGAAATAGATGATTTTGATGTTGAAACTTCTAGTGAGCATAATTGTGCAATTACGCCTCGTTTTTCTTTCTTTAGAAGTTTTTTCATGACATTAGAGCTTATTATCTTTCCTGGCTTCCTTGCAATACCTCGTAATTCAACTTCCTTTCCTTCTGAAAAAAATTTCAAGAAAAGTTCTTGAAAATTGAAAGCTATCGTACCCAAAGGTTGTAACCATTGTACTCCTAGTACAACATCAGCACCTCCCATAGGAATGGAAAGAATTGGAATATTCAATAAATATTCCCACATGGTTACCTTGATATTATGGCATTTTCCAGAGAAATTTATAGTTCTTCCGTTTGTAACCATCACTTGACATTCTGGTGTTGGGTATAGGAAACAATTCAATTCCTTGGCTACCTTACAATGAATAAAATTATGGGTGCTACCCGAATCAATCAAAAGTATTACCTTTTTTTTCATGATATGTCCTTCTACCTTGAGAGTTTAAGAAGTGGTAATTCCTTTCAATGCATTACACGATATGGTCGGACTCATTTCTTCCTCTTCTAGGGCTGGTTCCTGGTGTATATCCTCTTCTTGTTCATTTTCTTCTTCCTCCTCACAATCTATGTAAAATAATTTCTTCTGAGCACACTTATGACCTTTAGTGTATTTGCTGTCACAACTATAGCAAAGCCCTTTTTCTCTTTTTTCTTCCAATTGTTCTGGTGTCAACCTTGTAGGTTGTGGAAATCTAGGTGTAGCAACACTTCCTTCTTTATAGAAGTGAGTGGTAGGCTTCCTTGTCATCATAATTTTACATTCAATTTTTCTTGCCAACCTGAATGCCTTCTCCCATGAATCAAGTTCCAAAATGCAAACTTCATGTTGGATGTTATCCTTTAAAGTACCTATGAAGAGATCAATCCTATGTTCCTCTGGAATATCAGTTACCCTTAATTTAGTTTTTGGAAGTCCTCAATGTGCTGCCCCATTAGACCATTTTGTTTGAGATTTATCAATTGGCTAAAGAAGGTGCTGCTCTTTTTATCCTCATAATGTGCTATCATTTCCTCCATAAAAATTGACCAAGTGACAATTTTTTTACGGGAGAAAAGCCATCAATACAATACAAATGTATTTTGTTCTAAATGTAAAGTTGCAATGCGTACCTTTTGTGTGTTTTGCACATTATGGAGATCAAAATATTGCTCCATTTGTAGTATCCATGTTACAGGATCCTTTCCATCAAACTTCCTCATATCCATTTTTGGAATATGGTGGTTCTTCCCACCAAAATTAGAGTTTATGAAATCATGATTAACATTTATTTTGTTCTCATCATGAGTTTCCTCTCCTAAATTTTCACCATTAGGAAACATTTCTTATATCAACTTTGTCAAACCTTCCATGTCCGCTTTTAGATCATTCTTCATGTTTTTCATTTTAGCTTCCATGTCATCCATCTTAGATTCCATGCCAGCTTCCATGCCATCTATATTAGATTCCACGCCTTTCTTCAAACCATCCATATTATTCTTCACACCATACATCTTTGCTTCCACGCCTTTCTTCAAAACTTCCATTTCATTTTTTGCTGCTCTTTGCGAGAGAAAAATTTGGTGCACTTGCTCTTGTAATTTTGACAAATCATGTTGTAATTCTTCATCTTCATGAGTCATAGAAGAGCCTTCTGAAGGCTTAATGGGTGTTGAATTATTTTTATGGGGAATTTTTTAGAACCCAGTAATGATATCTATTCTACAATATGCCCTTGGAATCAATTCAAATTGATTCTTCAAACAAGACTTATGCAATTCCGAAAAAAATTACACACCTTTTTCTTACTTTTTAAGAGCTCGATATTTAAATTGGATTATCTCCATGGTTACAACTTTTCAATATCTAAAACTTGTCACTAATTTAGCCTTCTAAATCCTTCTTTGAATGCCATAATTCTGAGCTAATTTGGATTCCTCAAGATAACGTTATGTCCAATCTCCCACAATGACCTAATTATGGACTGTTTTAGTACATCTAACTTGTACGACTTGGCACATGTTACTATTTCATCTTTTAGCTCGGAAATCGATAGAAAGGAAACTACAGTCTCTGTACTTGTGTCCACTTTGTACGGCACTCCAATGCGATGCTCAGAAAGAGAGAGTTATGAAAATTTTCTCACGATCACCTCTTTGAGATGAAATTCAAGAGCTTGAAATAGCACTACGTTCCATGGATCATATCTACGAAAATATTGCGAACCAAGCTCTGAAATTTTGTGATGCATTTCATCAGGATTTTAGCTTCGCACCCTAAAAATTTCAGATTCTAAACCTTCATAGAAACAAAGTTATAGAGAAAATTCCACGATGACTTGTTTATATTAAATTGAGGAGCCTAAAAAAAGACCTAACTTCCATAGATCATATCTCCGAAAATATTGCGAACCAAGCTCTAAAATTTTGCAACGATGTTCCTCGGGATTTCATCTTCGCACCCTAAAAATTTCAGCTTCTGAAACTTCGTTGAAAAAAAAATTATAGCGAAAATTCCACGATGACCTGTTTGGAGCAGCGAAACCCTAGAATCCAAATCTTTGATACCAAATGTTGTGAAACCAGCTCCAAAAATAGAAGAAAAGAGATATCAACGCCTTTGAAATAAGCCACTTCGAGGGTGAAACCTCCAATACATTACATTAATGAACAATTCATGGATGATACAAATTACAAAACCTCCTTTCTATATATAGGAGTCCATGTGGCCACAATGCAATCCTAGTGGGCCACAATGTAATCCTAGCTGACCTAACAATAATAATTTAAGGGAAAAATAATAGCAATATGGGGGTTAGAGGGGTACAATAATAACAATAAGGGGGTTACACTAACAACAATAAGGGACTATACTAGTAATACAGGGATCTAATAGTAGAATTACGTAGAGGGCCCTTACAAAGGTGATCCTTAGTACACATTCATGGCAACAAAAGGGGAAATTGTACTACAAATTGCAAACATGTCCTACCTTGAACGGAAATGGCAGTAGTAGTTTGTCTAACTTAATAGTATTCAGCAAGGAAAATTGATAGTAACACCTCAACCAAAGCCCTTCTTCAAATGACAGAATTTTCCCTAATATGAAGCCTAATTTTGTGGGAAAATTTTAATGAATTTACAACATTATACAAAAAAAAATATGGATGCAATGATGAACTTGATATTACAAAAGAAATCCTTGAACTTTGTTTCTCTAGTAGATATTCAACTAGGCTCACAGGGGAATTTCCCTTTAATCCATCCATTCCTTTACAATGGAGAGAGCTTTTGCGTGATGCCTTTTATCATCCTCCTAGCCAAAATGTTCCCATGAAATGTCCTCATTTGACCAAATGCTAGGGTTTTTTGTGCCATGTGTATGTCTTCTCATTGGAATGTTTTTGAAGGAAGTTTCTTCACATCCACTCCCATTATAATAACATTATATGACCAATCAATGGGTATCTCTTTAAGATTTGGACTGTCTTGATTAAAGTAGAATAGGAAATATTCTGCACTTGCCAAGGTTTAAAAATGGTATGATGTGCATTCTACTCCAGTGCTTTATTTGTTACATGATTCTATGCATGGATTGCATGATTTGAGGCCTAATAAATATAATTTTCAATATGTGCCAAATTCGAACCTTCTTCGTATATTATTATCCCTGCTCCTATTCATTTATTCCTTGACATATTCATCCCCTTTTATTCTGGTTAGTAAATAAGGCTTTGTTAACAAGGTGGGCCTACGTTTGGTCTAAATTCCATGACCAAGGTGTATCCATTTCATCAAAATTATGTATGACATCGCCTAGGACCAATTTCCTAGGCTTAGTTCTTGATGAGATATCAGACAATAAGACAAATTGGCAGCATTAAATCATGACATCATGTTGATAAGGGGAGAATACACTTGAGTCTCTATAATGATAGCACATTTTATTTACAACTTGATCACAACCCACTTCACAGACATATTTTGGTAGGCCTTAAGCAGAACACGGGGTGGCACTGGGTCCATAACATGTACACAAGTGTAATCACTTCCTTATGGTGTAATTTCAATGACTACCTCCACATGCTGGGTAAAAGCTATGTGAATGGAACTTGATCAACAGTGTTTGCCTTAAGGAGAACGAGGGTTGGCTTGGGTTTGCAATATATGCACATGGTTCATCACCTCCCAATGCCATAAGTTCAATCCCTTCCTATCCCCCATGCGTTAAGCCTATGAGAATGGAATCTTAACCAAAGGTGTGAAACTCCTTGCTACTACCTGCTAGTCCCAAGCCTATTGGGAATTGGTGTATTATTCCCATTTCTAGATGTTGTTTTTACATTTTTGAGAAAACTTATTTAGTTATTTGGCATTTTCTACCAAGGGAGTCACTGTGTTGGGGGTGCTCAAGCTGATATGACATGGTAGGATGGCAAGGCGGTTAATAAATTGTATCCATTTACCTTTAAAACATGTTTCTCTTAGAATATTTTGATAAGTATGGCTCTATGTTCATGAGGATTCACATCTATAATTTGATTGCAAGGGAGAATTTGTCCCGAATTTGTTCTTGCCAGTTACATCCTCCCCATTCTGGACTTCATGGATAATTGTGTTTACAGGTTTTGTAGCTCATCAGAGTGTAATGTCTTTAAAACTTCAATATTATATCTGTTAGATCTAACAAAGTTAGCGTCATGCTAGTGATTAATTTGAAACTATATTTTAGTGGAATAATTCACAGTTTTTTGGTGGAATAGTTCATAATTTATTTCGATCTTTTTTTGCAAGTGTACTAGTCACAATGATAAATGTGTGGTTTACTTCAGATGGTTCTCAGTTCTTTCTAGATACGCTTTTCATCATTTTCTTTGAATACTTATCTAGTTATTTACCTTCATATTTTATAGCCTGCAAATTTTCTCCTGGGGTTCACGTTGTTATGTTTATTGATTGTTTCTGTGGAAAGTTTTTCCTGAGGTTCTGCAAGGTAAATCCAAATGAAAAAATATTATCTTACATGTTGATATTTGTTCAAGACACTGTTGTGTGATACTTGAATTTCATAAATCTATATTTATATTTCATTATCTATATCAATATATAAGAATAGGCCCATGGATTGTTCATATTTCTCAAACTATGGAGTTGTTCCTTTCCTGTTGTTTGTTCTTTTATATTGTTGTGTTGTGATTCAAATTTATAGTTGTGCTTTCCAGTCAGTCTCCTACATAGTACATGATTTATTTGATTATATCAAAAGTCTTACCAATACGATAACATTGATTGTTGTATGTGGAAATTTTTGTTAAGGATGGTCCATTACAAAATCAAGATGAGCTGGGTCATGCAATTGCACTTTCTCTTTCTGAATAACTAACCAGACCATATGGCGCTCCGCTAGGGTTTCCAGCCCTCTCGCTTTGAGAAACCCTACCCCTGCAACACTGTCAACCCTGATGGCGCCCTCCTCTGCACGCAGCCGCGCATAGCACGCAGCAATGGATCAAGACATGGGGGGAGGCGGTCAGCCTCCCCCTGCCAGAGATCAAGGAACAACAAAAGAAACCGATAAGCAGATGAAGGATTCAGTGACTGTGAAGGAAACCGAGGATAACACGCACACGGACTCAGATTCACAAACGGCGGTGCCGCAAGCAACGTCTTCTACCTGCAAACCAATTGCACAAGAAAGACCCAAAATAGATCTGCCCAGCTATCGGATTAATGCAAGAATCCAGTACATGAGAGATCATGCTCTCATAGGAAAATTCATAGGGTTTTGGCCAACTGAGCGAGGCCTTCAGGGATGGATCGCGTCTAAATGGAAGCCCAAAGGGCATGTGAGCCTGCAGCTAGGCCCCAAAGGCTTCTTCACTGCCGATTTCAACTGCATCGAGGAGAGAAATAGGGTTATGGATGGAGGCGCCTATTTCTTCAACTCAGCAGGGATATATCTTCGCAACTGGATCGAAAGGTTCAACCCAGACCAAGAGAATTTCAACTGGGCCCCAGTCTGGATTCGACTCTACTCGTTTCCTCTGGAATATTGGGATGAGGAATCTCTGCAAGCGATTGGATCAGGCTTGGGAGAGTTCATAAAAGTAGCAGAAGAAATGAAGTTGCGAAGATATACCTCCTACGCTCGAATCTGTGTGTATATGCAGCTAGACAGAGCTCTTCCAGATGCGGTAAGTTTGTTTCATGATGATTATGAATGGGTTCAACCGTTAGACTACGAGCATGTGCCTTTTCGTTGCAGAAGATGTCATGCTCATGGGCATCTCTTCAGAGATTGCCCTCTTATTGCTCAATCTAAAAGCCATAGCGCTGAAGACAAAGAAGATAAGGATGGATTCACCAAGGTCCCATCCAGAATAAGGAATAAAAAGAAAGCCACCCAATCTGGCCCTAAACCTAGCTCTTCCAATTCTGCTCCCTCCACGAGTAACAGTTTTGCAACCCTTGCCCAGCCAGATGCTCTGAATGAAGATTCTCCTGCTGTTCCCCCGCCCTCGTCTCAGTCTGCCCCCCCTTCTACTTCTAATACCACCTCTGTCTCAGATCCCACCCCAGGCTCTTTGCCTTCTAACCCTCCGCCCAAAAGTGCCTCATCCTCCAAGCAGAAACAAGTTTCCTGGGACCCTCATACTATGGACCTCGAGGATCCTTCTCCTCACCTCGACTTGCATAGTGCAGCTCCACAGGAAAGCTCGCAGACATCTCTTATGGATGAAGATTCAGAAAGCTTCGATGTGGGGAACCTTGATCTATTCGGTCTGGAAGACGCTTGCCGAAAGAAAGAATTCGACAAAATCCAGCCCCATCAAATCGAGTCCCTGGAGGTTGTCCTTACCAAAGCTCATCAGCACAAAAAATTGGGAGTACAGCCAGGCAGTCATTGGGACAGCTTGAAGGTGTTGAAGGAAAATAAAAAGCGAGGTAGAAAACTAGAATGGCAGCGCACCATCCAGATAGGGGCGATGCTGGTGGAATCAGGGAAATATCCCAAGTTGACTCGGTTCTTCCAACCACTTAATACCAGTTCTCCATGAAGTTAGTCTCATGGAATGTAAGAGGGCTCAACGCCCCTGGAAAGGTTCGAATGATAAAATCTATGATTCAGAAGGAAGGACCTCAAATCCTCTTCCTCCAAGAAACTAAATGTAATAGTAATCTGCTAGGGACCATCCTGTCAAAAGACTAGCCTAGCAGCAGTTCAGTAGTAGTCGATGCCTCTGGAGCTTTTGGAGGACTAGCAATTGCCTGGGATACTCGCACCATGCAGCTAAATAACTTTCATGTAGGGCACAATCTCATTCAAGCCAGTTTTCACCCTATAGGCACTAACATACATGGACATCTGACCAATGTCTATTTTCCTCAAGAGCAGAATAGTAAGATTTCTCTCCTGGATACTATAGCGCACCTCAACGCCAACAGATCCCACCCTCTTTGGATAGTTGGAGGAGACTTCAATATGATCCTCAGATCGGACGAGAAAACTGGAGGACGCCCCAGTTCTGACCTGGAAAGCAGTCATTTCAAGAACTTCATTAATAATAGTTGGCTTATTGATCTTCCCTTCTCCAACGACATCTTCACCTGGAGCAATAGACGTGTGGGAGGGCAGCAGATTGCTTCAAAGTTGGGCAGATTCCTTATCTCTGACAACGCTATTCACATGGGGGGAGACATCACAAGCTCAATCCTGCCCTTTGCTGGATCGGATCACTGGCCCATTCTACTGCAGTGGCAAAATATAGGACTCCAGCTAAAGAAACCCTTCAGATTCAAGGCTTTCTGGTTGACTCATCCTTCCTTCAAGGAGCTAATACAAACTGCTTGGAGAAACTTTCAACCGCCTAGGGGTTCAAAAATGTACCAATTCCAGCAAAAGCTAAAATTCCTCAAAGGAAAAATCAAGCACTGGAATCGGTACATCTTTGGCAACATATTTGAGGAAAAGAATATTCTTGAGCAACAGATGCATGAGGTGCAGCAGGAAATCATCTCTAAGGGACGAACAGAGGAACTAGCCACCAAGGAATCTAATATCCAAATTCAGCTTGAGGAACGATATAAACAGGAAGAGATCCTTTGGAAGCAGAAGTCTAGAATACGGTGGTTAAAGGAGGGCGAAAGGAATACCAAGTTCTTCCACGCCTCCACCATACAGCGCAGGATGCAAAACAGGATTAGCCACATTATCAACCAGCGGGGAGAAAAGACAGAGAAACATGAGGAAATGGAGAAGGAACTGATTGACTATTTTAAGGGCATTCAGCAAGAGCCTCACATAAACAGACAACCTGCAATCCATCAGATCACACAGCTCATTCCAAAATTGGTCACAGCTGAGCATAACCAAATGCTTCTACGTCCAGTCTCCCCCCAAGAAGTGGATGAGGCTATGGCGCAGTTCAAGGATGGCAAAGCTCCGGGGCCTGATGGTTTTACCTCTAATTTCTTCCATTATTTCTGGGATCTCATCAAATCTGAAGTCTGGCAGCTGGTTGAAGAGTCAAGAGCCATGCACTGGATTTTGCCCTCTCTCAACACCACCTTTATAGCGCTTGTTCCCAAGGAGGACAAACCTAGCAAACCGGATAAATTCAGGCCTATTGCTCTTTGCAATGTTATTTACAAACTCATCTCCAAAGTCATCACTAACAGGCTCAAGCCTCTCCTTCCGCTCCTCATCTCTCCGGAGCAGACGGGTTATGTTGAAGGGCGCCAAATTCTGGATGGCATAATTTTAACTCATGAAATTATGCACTCTCTAAAAGTTTGCAGAAATCCAGGTATGCTTCTCAAGATTGATCTCTCCAAAGCCTTTGATAAACTAAATTGGAGCTATATACAACAAATCTTAAATGCTTTTGGTTTTGATTCGATGTGGATCAGATGGATTATGAGTCTCATTTCCTCCCCCTCCTTCTCCATTTTGGTCAATGGTGTTCGTTCCCCTCCTTTTCATCCCTCTAGAGGAATTAGGCAAGGGGATCCTCTCTCCCCCTTTCTTTTTGTCCTCATGGTGGAAGGCCTTGGGCGTTTGATTCATAGAGAAGTTCAAGCCCATAAGCTACGAGGCATTTCCCTCCATGGCGCTCCTGTCACCACCCACCAGCAATTTGTGGATGACAACATGCTCTTTGGTCACCCCTCTGTTCAGGAAGCTCGCTCCTTTATTGACATCCTTCACCTATTCTCTCTTGCCTCTGGTCTCACTATCAATGAATCCAAATCCCAAGTGTTCTTCTTCAATACTCCCCCCCTCACTCAAGCCAACATTGCTCGCATCCTTGGGTTCTCTATTGCCTCTCTTCCTGACAAATATCTAGGTGCCCCCCTCATTGACTCTGCCATCAGGAATTCCTCATGGGTCAAGCTCCTGGACAAATTGGAAGCCAGACTTGCCTCTTGGACTTTCAGAGCTCTCAACTTACCCAGCAGGCTCATTCTTATCAAAGCGGTGCTCCAATCTATTCCCCTTTACCTCTTTTCCGTTCTAGCTGCTCCCAAGTGGGTCCTAAAGCAATTCAGAGCCTTGCAACGGAACTTTCTCTGGGGCTCCTCTGGTCGAAATCGGAAGTGGGCTCTCGTGAACTGGGATACGGTTTACTCCCCTAAGGAAACTGGTGGCCTCAATCTCAGAGATCCCAGTCACAGTAATGAAGTTATGGCCGCCCGTATTTGGTGGAATTGGATATCTAAACCTCACACTCCTTGGGCCAAGCTTTGGACTGCCAAATACGCTAACAGCAGACCCCCAGCTGATCTGATCAGAATGGTTCCTAGCCAAACTGGCTCCCTTATTTGGAATGCGGCCAGACAACACCATCAGCTCATTCAGCAAAATTGCTTCTGGGAAATTCGCAATGGCAGCTATGCGAGATTCTGGCACGACTCTTGGCAGCAAACTCCGCCTCTCATAGAACTCCTCCCTAGTATCAACATGGGAGGTAATAACATGGATCAGGATGCAAAGGTCTGCCAACACTGGACCGCCGATGACAACAACGACTTCAGACAATGGAAGCCTCCTCAGACTATAGCTCCTCAAGCACCTAATATTGATCTGGACTCCCTCAGCAAAGAGCTTCACCGACGGCAAATAAGATGATCTGACGATCACGAAATTCTCAGGTGGGGCTACTCCACCAAAGGGATGTACACTACAAAAGAAGCTTACTCCCTTTTGCATCCTATGCCTCTTCCCCGAGATATTCTTTGGTCCTTGATCTGGAACAAGCTGACTTGGCCCAAAATCTACACGTTTCTCTGGCTTCTAAGCCACAAAAGGATCCTCACGTGGGACAATCTCGTCAAACGGGGTTTCACTGGACCGTCCCAATGCCCTAATTGCCTGCAAAATGTGGAAACTATCCAGCATCTCCTCTTACTTTGCCCTTTGGCTAACTCCTTCTGGGAAAAATACTGCTTTCGCTGCCAAAAGAACAAACCCACTGGGGACATCACCATGACTCTGCGCTTCTGGCCCCGAAGCCCCTACTCTTCTCCCATCCTCAATGCCCTCTGGATTCTTCTTCCTGGCCTTGTTTTTTGGACTCTGTGGAAAGAAATAAATAAGCGCATCTTTAAAAATCAAATCACCCCCCTTGATCCTCTCTGGATCTCTTTCTGCTCTAACCTTCAGGAATCCTTGGCTCTCTGTTCCTGGAACAAAGAAGATTTCCCTAAAACTCCCAAAGAAATCTCCATTTGGCAGAACTGGAACCTTCAAATACAGTTCCGCCCCTCCCTCAACTTCCACTCTCCTCTTGATCCTCCCTTGCATTGGTCTCCTCCCCCGGATGGTGTTTACAAGCTTAACTTCGATGGCGCCTCCAAAGGGAATCCTGGTCCAGCAGGATTCGGGGGAATAGTCAGAAATTCCAAAGGTGAAACTCAATTCATCTTTTATGGCTCCATTGGTTGGGATACCAACAACTCTGCTGAATTGGAAGGATTATGGCAAGGCCTCTGTCTTACTCACCATTACAACCTCTTTCCCATCATTTCAGAGGGGGATTCTCAAGTTCTAATCAATGCTTCCCAGAGGCTTCTTTGGGGCACTAATTCAGAGAAAGTGTCTCATAGTTGGCGTCTTGAAGCCAGAATCAACAGGTTAAGCAAGTGGCTCATGCAACACAGAGCGATCTCTTTCAAGCACGTAAAGAGAGAAGGCAATAGAGTCGCAGACCTATTGGCCAATCTTGGAATAGAAAGCACTAGCAATCTCATTCATGGCTCCCTCAACTATATCCATGATGAAGCACTGCTACAGAAATGCACAATGTTGGTTCACCAAGACCAACCTGTGCCGGATCCGGCTGATTAAGGTTCCGGAGGGGGAGCGCCACCCCGCGCCTTTCCCCATGCAAAGGACCTGGGCAGCCCACATGGCTCCCGGTATATGTCATAACTCTGCAATTAATGACTCCATTCGCGCGATGGCTACCCACCTTGGTCGGCTCAACCCGGAGGAGGTTATGGCGGTGTTGCATTATCCGAT
This sequence comes from Pinus albicaulis, assembly GCA_034641835.2. Taxonomy (NCBI): domain Eukaryota; kingdom Viridiplantae; phylum Streptophyta; class Pinopsida; order Pinales; family Pinaceae; genus Pinus; species Pinus albicaulis. The sequence continues at coordinate 606,875,732 of CM076576.1, forward strand.
GGCTCAGTTAAATGATGCAAAGGAGGTCTCTGGTGCGGTGAGATCGCCTACCCCGTTGCTTGGAATCTGCAATTCTGGCTCGCTTGATGCCAACGTGAAAACGTCGACAGGGCGGCGCTGTTCCTTGCGGGCTTGCTTCGAGCCGGTTCCAGGTATTCATTACACTCAAAGCTCCCACTGTCATTATAATTCTATGTTCAGAGGTAGTGCGATCCTCAGTGGTGATCTCCCGTCTGCTTTCTCCGCCTCTCCTGGTTTCTTCTGTCTCGCTCAACCCGCTGTCAATTTCACTGCTCCCCTGGACCATTCTGTTTCTCCTTTCGTTCCTGCTCGCCCTAGTGGTTTTTTTTCGGCAATGTCGCGCCTTCGTGAGAGAATGAGGGCCCGACGTGGCCTCAGCCGAGGTGACAGTCATCCTCCACCCAGCACTTTCTCTTCTGATGAGACTCCGGACCCTTCTCAGATTTTGCGCGGTGGCAAAGGTCGAGGGCGTCGTTGTGCTAGCGAATTGGCTTCAGCTCCTGGAGCCGCCGCCTTGCCCCCTCCCTCTCAGGTTCCTGTCCATGGTGGCAACTCCTCTCGGATGGTCCCCCCTGCCCCTCTTCGGCCTACCTTCAGATAGTCCTCGCAGCATGCGGAGCTTAAATTCTATCCCACCGCTTCCAATTCTGTCCTCACAGCTCTCATCTCCGTCACTCTGAGGGAGGAAATTCCCAACTACCCTCCCCCTACTCCAGCCTCTGCGTTCTTCACTCCGGGTTCTGGAACCATAAGCGCTGCTGCACCGGTCACCTCTCCTCTCAGTCCACAGGAGCAGCAGAAAAACATGGAAGCAACTCTGGGAGGCATGGACACAAGCGACTCTGGCAAGGAGGACAGTCGAGAGCATTTTGGCTGCAGAATCATTGAAGAACCACCGTCTCCAACTCATGACTAGCTCCATCACTGCGCTCCAGGTTTTTTGGTTCAGTTTCATAGTTCATGTCAGTTTTTGTTGTTGGGCTGGCCAGCTAACACAGTGGTCTATGAAAAGTTGTTTTTATTTCTATGTTTTTACAGTTTCTAAGTTTTTCAAACCGGTTTCCCTTACGAGGGCGGTTAAGACTTGTTGTTTAAGAGGACTGGTTTCTCGATATGGGCAGTCCAAGCACTCTGTGATCAGCTTGACGTTTATACACAGTGTTCAGGCTTCAATAGCTGACACTGTGTCTGAATTGTACTAGTTTCCTTATACATAATAGAATTAGTTACACTTAGAAAAAAAAACTAACCAGACCATATGGTATATGATGCCAATTTCATTTTTTTACAGTTACTTTTAGTTTAATTATGTAATTTATCTTGATGCTTTTCATATATTCAACTAAAATTTTATTTCTTAACAAGACTGTCATTTCCATGTTTTAGTGAAACTCTTTATGGTTTGATACTCTGATACAGTCTTTATCAAGTTACATGTACCCTCATTAGAAAATAAAGGAGAATCTTTCTTGCCATGACTATATTTCTTTGTCATTTTTTACTTAACAAAGTCTGTTATCTAAGAAACTAGTTTCAAGGTTATGGCATAACTTGTCATATAAATTGAACATAATTTATATCCCAAATGTTAACTTGTAAACTACTTAGCTGGTTTTATGATTTTCATTTAAATCGAGTCTAGTTTGAACTTTCAATGCGTTGCTCCATAGACTTGAATATTAAGATATTTTTGTGTAAGGATTAAAAATTTGTTCATAAGGTCTCTCAGTTATTCATTTATTTTATCTGAATATAAAATTTACGATTAACTTAGAACCACTTGGAAAAAATATGTCATAGATCAAGATCATACTTTGTAGAGTGTCGTAGAATAAAAATAGGAGCAAGGACACTGAATTCTTTCAGTTTTCCTGGTTTTTACTGCCACCCCTTGCAGTACCTCCACAAGTTTCAAATGCAAGTTCCAAAATATCTTGTATCTATTATCATCATGGCATTTATGGTATATTGTCTCCATGTTTATGGGAAATGCCTTGGTTGTTTGGAATCAGGATTTATTTTGGTATGATTTTGTTATTGAGTTCCATTTTGGTCTTGAATATTGTGCTCCATATTTATAAGGTCAAAGTGAAATTTGAGAATTACCCATCACTTTTCATGATTACTTGAATCTAAAAACTTATAGTATGTTTTGGTACAAAATATCATGGATAGGAATGGTGTTAAAGTTTACAAAACACATGGCTTATCCCTCTTGTGCATATTCATAATTACATATTTACTAAAAGAAGAAAGAATACTTAGTTATGGAAAATAGGAAATGATGGTGACTCATTCATTACCTTGGTTTTCCAGTGCATGTAATCCTAAGACTAATTGAATACTTAAAAAAATCCTTATATTGTAATGGGTACTGTGAACAAGATTTGAAGTATAGGGTGGTATCTGCAAAGCTAGGCATGTCAATGTGGAGACGAGTAGTGTATCTAATTATGTCTTCTGGAAACCTTGAATCAATAAGTTGTTTATGGAATGCTTGGTGGTGCTTTCTATAGATATATTTATACGGAGTTCTAGAAAAATTCTGTGAAATTATGTGAAATTACAATAAAAAATATACTTGTTAGCACTGGAAAGCTCAACCATGCAAGTTTATTTTAGAAATTAGACCTTTTCCATCTGTTCAAGTATTTCCATGAGATAATGATTAGTTGGGAGGTGGTAAATTTTTTGTTATAGCCCACATACGCTAACATGTGCACATTATGGAATTCAAATTTCAATATAGTGTGGCCAAACTTAACATAGGTTCATACCCTATTTCACTATAAATATCACTCCAAATTGTATTTCTCATATTACGCTATTATCTAATTTCCTTAGTGATGTAAACCTACTTCATCGAAGTCAATAGATGTTAGGAGCTTCAGTAGTTAGATCCTGTACATTTTAGTAATTCAACATTTGTGTTTAACATTAATTTTGTTCCTTCCATTCATAGATTACCATTATGAGAATGGTGGTGTTTGATAGTGTTATTTGTTTTAGTGAACTTGAAGGAAGCACTACACAAAATGTCCCTAATGCAAGGATTTCAAGAAGATATAACTTCTACAGAGCAACGACCGAAAAAAGTGACATCTGTAGTTTTGGAGTGGTGATCTTGGAGCTCGTGATTGGAAGCCAACCAATAGATCGAGAAATTGGAGAGGATGAAGATCTCATGAAGTGAGTGTGCAACACAATATAGAAAATTAATGGATTTCTTCAAGTGTTGTATCAAGTGTTGTATCTTGATTTTGTGGACTGCTTCAAGGAGGAAATAACCATGGTTCTGAAAGTAGGACTCCTTTGCATAAGTACCTTTCCCATCAACTGGCCAACAATGAAGAGAGTCGTACATTTGCTGCAGGAAGCCAATACTGAGCCAAGGATGAAAAAAGTCTCTTCACTAGTACATGGAACCCACAATTTGCATTGTATAGGCATGATGGTAATTGTATTTGACCTAGAATTTTCTTCTTTATGTGGCCTCCATATTTACTTCCAATTTGTAGTTTCTAAGTTTGTTTAGGTTTTTTCATGTATAACATTTTGAATATAACCTAATACTAATACCCAAAATAAAGGCTTTCCTCTGTAACACTTTGGGCATCATTCCCCATGAAAATCCAATGGTTAGAGGGTGCATCTATCTACCTAGTCATGGGCCATTGTGTTGTTGTGTTTTTGATAAATCTACCCTCCAAGTTAATAATTGTGGTGGGATGGCTAAGACATAGAATTTTATCCCTCTTAAATACCATGAGAAAAGCACAAATCAATACCATTGCCATCATCATCTATGTTAGTGTCTTATTATTGATCTCCTCTTTCTCTACTCTCCTTGGCCACAAACATTTAATGTTGGAATCATGATTGTCGTTAGACCATAGCCCGCAGTCATTAGTATCCACTACAATTTCCAGAGTTATGATCCATGAGAAGCGGTTAGTCCATGTCACAAAAAACACGGGAAGCGTTGAACCCAATGTCCAACAATCTCCCCCCCAATGTGAGTCAGGTGAGCTTTGAACTCGAGACCTGTGGCTCTGATACCACTTGTTGGAATCACGATTGTTCTTAAACCAAAACCCGCAAGCATTAGTCTCTGCTACAATTTCCAGAGTTAGGATCCATGAGAGGCGGTTAGTCCATGTTGTGAAACACACAGGGAGCATTGAAACCAATTCATAACATTTAATTGTAAACCAGAACACTAAAGCTTTCAATGTAATATAGGTGGAAATCAAGATGATTTTAGTGGTTTTTTCTTGAGATTATCATTATCTACTTGTCATAAATGGTTTTTTCATAAAAGTTTAATTATTTCCTTTGGTAGTTTTAAAATTGTATTGTAACATGAAAATGTTCATTTCTAAAATTTACGTGTTTTTAAACACTCCTTGGATTAAATACCAATCAGTATGTATTTACCATTCTCCATATTAAATCATGACATGACAGGAAAAGAAAATTATAATAGGAAAATCATCTTCCTTCCTGAAATTATAAATGTATTTAGTCCTTAGTAGTTTTGGTAAATATTAAGTATTTAATCATGAATAGTTTTGAAAAATATTAGGTATCATAGAGGAAATTAATCAATTGGGTTATTGTCTTTTTATTATGTATATTGAATATCATATTTATTCTTATTGTCTTTTTTATTATCTATATTGAACATGTTATTTCTAGCAACTTTTTATCTTCATAGATCTTTTATTCCTTTGGTGTATCTTTGCACCTTTAGGGGAAATTTCTTGTTTAATGTGTAATTCTTTAAAGGGTTCTAGCTCAATGGAAGAGCACCTTCTTTACAAGAATGAGGTTGGTGGTTTGATTCCATCGTTTCCTGATATTCATAGGGAATGGTGAAAATCAGTTTTTGGTGATGGAAGCTCTTTTCACCACCACCAATGAGCTTATGGTGACATTTTGTGATCGTCACCAAAATATGAAATGGTTACGGTCAATGAATGCCACCATATATCACATCAATAATGATGACCGTGAAAGGTCTGTCACCATAAATCGTTGTTGTTGATTTAAAATGGTGAGGGTCAATGTTTGTTATTATATTCATTATTTGTGATGGACCTTGATGTCACCAATGAACTTATCATAAGATTGTTTGACCCTCACCAAATATGAAATGGTGATAGAAAAAGAACGTCGCCATATATATGCACCAATAGCGGTGGCCATGAAAGGTCCATCACAAACAATCGTTGTTGTTCATATGAAATGGTGACGATCACTATCTATCATTATAATCAATATTCATGACATACCTTTCATGGCACCAAAACACATACTTTCGGTGACGCCACCTTTGGTGGCATTCAGTTTTTTTGTGACAGAGGTTATTGTTTGTCTCCATTTCTCAAATGAAATGGTGATGCTCACTATCCTTCATTATAAATCATTATTGGTGACAGAACTTGAATGTCACCACAACACATATACTTTTGGCGATGCCGCCTTTGGTGAAATTTATTTTTTGTTGACGATGTCTCTTTTGACCCTCCCCAATGAGCTTATGGTGATATTTTTCTCCCCTCTCCAATGTCCTTTTTTCTTGTAGTGTTATCATCATTAGGGACATATTCGAGCCTTACAATTCACCTCTATATAATATTCTATATGTAATGATACTGGATCTCAATGTGCTTTTAACTAACATGAAAAATGAAGCTCTCAGAAAGCTTCGCACAACTTTTATTATCACAATATACAATGGTCGATTCCAACACCTGATAAAATAAACCAAAAAAGAAATTTCCAAGCCACAAAACTTCACAGCAAGTTGAACATGCGGCTATATAATAAACTTCAACCGTTTTAAGTGAAACACAAGTTTTCTTCTTACTAAACCATGAAATAATAGTACAACCCAAGATAAAACATAATACAAAAGTGATATTTATATCAGCAGAGCATACTGCCCAATGAAAATCAGTAAAACCATGCAACTACCATTTTCCATTAGAAACATATCTTAGACCATAATCAATGGTGCCTCAAAATATCTCAATATGTGTTTCACAACAACACAATGGACATTTTAGGAATGAACGAAGAATTGGTTCAACGTCTTCATACCATAGAAAATATCAAGTCGAATGTGCACAAGATAGCTCAACAAGCCAAACAATTTGCGATAGATAGAGGGATGAATAAATAAGAATCATAATCCTACATATTGTTAAAATTTTCATTATCAGAGTGTTGATGGACTTGCAATGAATCATTCCAAAATTTGAAGGATCTTAATAGCATATTTTCCTTGTCCAACAAAGATTCCATTGGGATTTTTCCAAGTTTCCAATCCTAAATAGTAATGCATTAGAACACGATCCTTCATATCTAATTAAGAATTATAGTTCATCTTACACTGTAGAATGATAAATTCAACCTCTTTTAGAAAAAAAATCATCTACAAACAACAAAAAAAATGAAGGGCTCACATTCAACAACTTTGAAGTTCAAATTTGGATGAACATCACTCTTTTTTAAACCAAGGCTCAAAAAATAGCTATCCATGCTAGATTACCATGCACGAGGAGCATGCTTAAGCCCATACAAGTATTTCTTCAATTTGAAAAAATGTGTCTCTCTATCATGAATCTCAAATCCTTGAGGTTTCCAATATAAAATTCTTCTTCAATTACTCCATTTATTAAGTTAGTCTTGACATCCATTTGATACAATTTATAGGCTTAAATGGAGGAAAGAGAAATGAAATATCTAATAGAAGCATACCTATAGATGGGTGAAAATGTGTCTTCATAATCCTCTCCCTATTTGTGGGAGAATACTCGAGCCACAAAAAATTCCTTGTACCTCTTAATACTTCCATCAAGTGCATGAATTTTTTTCTAGATCCATTAGAAATACATAGCATATTTTACTTTAAGTCTTGGTATGATTTCTGAAACAACATTCTTTGATATAGATTGGAACCCTTCAGTCATAGTATCTTTCCAAACATGACGTTAAAAAAATTCTTCATAGGTATATGGCTCAAATTCAATGATCTTACATGTCCTTGTTCCATATCCTAAATACTTATTTTATCTCTTTCTTTCCCTAAATGTCCCACAAAGTACAACACATCCCTCAGATTCCTTCAATGATATTTCAAGCCAGGAAGGTGTCTTTCTAGTCTCGGGTACAATGACTCTTGGAGAGTCAAACAAATCATGTGGATCATCAAACTCTTCATGGGGATATGTTTCCACAGGTTCAAGTTCTTTATATTTAGATTACACATTCTTTGGTGACACTTGCAACTCATCATCATAGTCCATGTGTAATCCATTTTTTATAAGTTAGCATCCTGATAAAAAATAACATCACTATAAGTCTCAATAGAAAATTTTCGTGGTACATAACCTCCCAAGGCATTTGAAATTTTATTGTAACCAACCAAATTTCCTTTCTTCCCATAAGGTTCCAATTTCATCCTTTTATCCATGGGCACATAAGCATAAAAATGACAACTAAAAATTCACAAATTTTCATGATTAGGTCTCTCACCTTTGAATACTTCTTTAGGAATATTATATTTCAATATCTGGTGAGGAAATATATTTCGAACATAAACAACCAACCTCAAAGCTTATCCCCATAGAAACATCAACAAATCTTGATCATGAAGCATGGATTTGGCAGCTTCCATAATAGTCGTATTCCTTATTTTCACAAATCCACTTTGTTGAGGATAATAGGGAACTATAAACTCCCTCATCATTCTTTCATCCCTAAGAAATCATTTACCTAGATACACACTCTCCTCCATTGTCAAACTTTAAGGTTTTGATCCTTCTTCTTGTAGCATTTTCAACTTGTACCTTAAATTCCTGAAACTTCTAAAATACTTCATCCTTGGATTTCAAGAAGTAAATCCATGTTTTATGAGAGTAATCATCAACATAAGAGACATAGTGTGAATGAAAATCCAAGGATTTATCTTACGTAAACCCATAAACATGATAGGGCATGAGATCAATTTTCCTTTGGATCTACTATCATTGCTAGTACATCCTTTTAAAATTTTTCTTAAGGGAACATCCCTTGCAAACTCCTTCATGTTTAATTTTTTATTTCCATTACACCTTTAACAAAATATTTCATTCTAAACAATGCTTTCTAATGAAAATGAGCATATGTTTGATACCATAGTTCACAAAGATCAAATTTATTATGTATTAGCATCTGAATTGATGTATGAAGGAGACAATATAGGCCTTCAATTCATAGACCAATGAATATAGAAAATTCAAAGGAGGAATCATTCTTGAACACTAGAACTTATCCATGAATGAGATAAATTTCATATCCTTTTTCTTTAAGAGATGAAATGGACAACAAATTCTTCTTCAAACTAGGAACATATAAAATATTCTTAATAGATACATTAGCTTCTGATTCCAATTAGAAATATGATGAACTGATTCCCTTGAATTCATATTTTCCATTATATCTAGGATAAACCTTTTGAGCAATCTTATTTTTAACCAATTCAAAGATATTTTCCTGACTTCCATTCATGTGCCTAGAGGGACCATTATTGATCAACTTAATTTCATCAAGACAGGAAATGGAAGCTAATAAAATAGAATAAAATAAGTATTCATCATCAAAGTCATTCTTTCTAGGCCTCCTGTTATAATATGGTTCATTTAGATCAGAAGGAGAATTATGATGCTTCCCTATATGTTTTGATCAACATTCCTTTGGTAATCATCCCTTCGAGGATAATTTCTTTGACGTAAGATGTTTTTATAGAAACCATATGCTTGGAAATGATATTAATGTATATTTTTCATATATTTTTTTTCTTGATAGGATGGAGGAGCTCTTGGTTGTTGATTATGTCCCATTATTGAAGAAGTTATTAGAGAAGATATTGAATTAGGTCTTCTACTTGAACTTCTTTGAAATCTTCCAAATTTTCTTATTCCCTTACTATTATTTGAGTAGGATTCAAAGGCTTGACAACATTCACCTGGATTTGAAATTTTCTCTTGGGATAGGAGCCTATATTCTTCTTGAGTAAAAGCAACCCATAAATTATCAAAAGAAGGAGAATTTTCTCTTCCATGAATGCTTACTGCAAAAGGTTCCCAAGATTCAGGTAAACCGCCCACTTCCATAACTACTAATTCTTTATCAAACACCTCTTTTTCAATAGTTTTTATTTGATCTCTTATTTGACATATTCATATTCATATGATGTCATATTAGTTTTCCTTATCATATTGATCAAACAAAGGTTATCCATTAGAATTATAGATTTATTGATGTTGTTAATGGTTTATAATACATTGCGGGAATCATACATCTCCTTGGAAGATTTGAGCTTACAAATATAAGGAATCAGATGATCACTAAAATATTGCAGAATGAAGCTCATAGCCAAGATGGCATTTTCTTTAAAAAAAAAAAAAATTCGTGCTTGATCAACTAGTTCAATAACATTTTCTGTAACAATGTCTCAAACCTTAATTCGATTTGAAACAGGGAGGAAATAAGATTAATTGATAATTTGTAGCTCCTTCAATCTTCTTCTTGGTATTCATGAAGGAATTCATGATTAAGGTAACTAATCCGAAAAAATTGATGTTCTTCAATCCTCTCCCAATGGTCTTAAAGGTTATCTCAATGCTCCTTTTTATTTCACCAAAGCTCTCATACCATGTTAATTTTTCTAGTGAAATCAAGACTAGTACACTTTTTAAAATTGATAACTACTTCCAATGTTTCGGTTAACCTTCTTATAACACTTCCAATGTTTCAGTTATTATTCTTATAGCATTTCAATGATTAGGAAGTTATACACGAAACATTTAAACTATTCAATTTCCTTAATAGAGCAATAGAGATCATAGTAAATAGTAAGACAATACAGAAGAGACACCAGTATTTAAGCTAGCAGTCAGGGAAAAATCCACAAGGGGAAACCCCAAAAATATGTCCTTATTATATTTAATCCAGTTCATCAAAATATACATCAAACTATTCGAAAAAAGATTCCAATTTTCTATCCTAAATATTTTGAGTCAAACTAGTTAGAGAGATAAAATAATGAATGTTGGTCAATGTCATAATATGCAACGGAAGGTTTGAATTTCAGCCTAAGATAACCAAATATAAGGTTCGAATGGTCAATGTTTCAGTCAAAAACCACTATAATTCTCAGTCAAATCTCCAAGTTTCCATGTTATTAATAAGCCCATAACATAGATATAAATGTTGTCAAACAAAGTAAATGAACCATATTGGAACTCGACCTCCCAGATGAGTCAAATTTTGAGTCAAATAGAATAAAATTCTCCGAAGTCAGAGCTGGTTAAAATATATGTAAAAAGGTTGGTCAAAGTAGAAGTGAAATCTCCTTCTTTCCTTCACATGTGTGATCTTCTCCTCCTTGTTTCAAATTGAATTATGAGATGGTTGATATTCCAAAGTGAGGTGAATGAACCTCTATTTATATGTGGTCTTCGAGGAGTGTTTTGACCCCATTCAAAGAGTGAGGTCGACTTGACCAACTAAGGATGACTTTGTTAACATGAAAAACACAAATTTTCTCCTTCGCTTTTCTAATGAAAATATTGACCATAAATACACATTTTTAACGTGTGCCATGTTAGAAACTATATATGTTAAGATTTTATATAATAGTCCCCATATAAAACCACCCATACAATATATAACGTAGATAACCAACAAATTTCCCAACAAGTGCTTTGGAAAAGATATCCATGTACTCCATATCTTTAGTACAACTACAACCATTTTTCCATTTGATGCTAACAATGGAGCTCCGCCATGTTTTCATCACTTCCACTTCCATAGCTATCCAATTGCGAATAAATTTTTTTGTATGCATACTCAATTAAGCAAAACCAAATAACAATTTATCTTGCATCATAAAAAATAAATCAACTTGTAATTGGTGGCTATAAAAATATGTTTTTCCAAATATATTTCTATTAATGTTAGACATTTATCCTATGCCTTAAAATATATGAACCTATAAAGTACTTTTCATAAATTCCTATGTTAGATGTAAATAGGTTGTTTAGTTATAGTATTTTTCTATATGTTTTATGAGTGGACAATTATCATACCATTTGGATGTAATTTAGGATTTTAGATGCATAGATCATTCAAATTCTCTAATGAACATATTTCGCTTCAAAGAAAAGATCCAATAACTTTGAACCTTTACATAATTGTAATATTAATAATATGATAAATAATACAATATATAATAAATAAAATTGTAGAAAATACATGACGATATTCATTATTAACAATCTTCATTAATAGTCTAAATTTTTTTATTATCATAATTGTATTTAAAAATTTCTCTCCTAAACATCAACCATGAATATCAAGCACTTATATTTTAGAAAATAATAATATAGTAAATAGTTCCATAGGAAAAATTCACCATAAAACAATAGGAACAATACGAACAAGTGTTTATAACATCCCCAAGCCAATTCATGAGGCCATGAATGCCAAAAAAAAATTAGTTACAAGATTGCATGTTACACTCTAACACAATTTTCTCATGAATTAACTAATATTATCTCTAAAGAGCATCACAAACACTTATTTCTATCCATAAACAATGAAATAATTTTCCCACTATCATAGAAAACATAAGCGACATTTCCCATTATCTTATTGAAATGACCTTTTTAGGACGATTCGGCACCCCATCAAACTCTCTTACTTGATTTCTTTGATTACCCATATTAACAAGGATCGAGAAAACATTAACTTCAAAAAAATGGTCTTCTCAATCACACTAAAAACAAGAAATATTATAGAAATCATATGTCTCTAGAATTTCCCGTGTTTATGTAAATGGGGCCTGGATTTTCAAAGATAATAAGGTTGAGATTTAGGATATTTTGTTATATTTATGGATTGATTCACATGTATAACTATCATGCACTTATTAATAATTCACATGCAATATAATATGTGTTTCTTGTTGCTATAATGAGTCAAAAATGGACCCTTGAAACATACTTACCTAACCTTTCTACCAACTTCCAAGTTTTTTCCATGTTCACTACTAAACAATTAACGTAAGTGTGGAGTGTTTGCCATAGGGGTTGGATATGAGTGTTATCAAGATGATTCACCCACCAGAATGGGTCTTTAGGCCTTCATCATAGTCATTATATTGAGAAGGAATTATCAGGTCCTTAATATTAATTAGAGGCATGAATAAAACATCGTATTCCATAAGAAAAAATTATTAGGTTCAACTACCATGAACATGTCCTTACACCACCATACAAGAGAACGGAAAAATGATCATATGTCCCTAAAACTTTCTTCTCACACCATAAATGAGTCCTCAAACCTCCACATCTAAGATTTGTGGTCGTGAACTACTTCCAGGGGTGCTACATGTGGCACCGCTATGTTAGTTGTACACCTAGAATGTCACTATATTAATTGTACAAACATAATGCGTCTATAGGTTTAATAATTCTACGAAAGTGTAATATTGGAATTTTTTACCTAAAAAATTAGTAAATTAACACATGGGACCCTTGTCGAATATGTCAAAGGAAATATTGGGCCCAACACAAATAATTTCAGTTTGTCTTTTCATATTTTTTATCATTCAAGTGGCATAGGTCCGGCATAGGTGTTCTGTGATGTAACATTATTCTTAGAGTTAACCTCAAAACATCATACATATGAAAGTATAAAATAATTTAGTTTATAATAACATGGGTGTTTATTCATTTTATACCATAATAGTTCCAAAACATTAATATATATATTCAAAGAAAGACTCTTCATTTTCTTATAAAATATTAATAGGACGCTACATAATTTGAACCAATCCGATGACAAAATTCAAACTCTTTTGTGTGGAAAAAAATAACAAAATCTTTAACATATTTTCTTATGAATTGTTTCTCGAAAAAGGTAAAACCTTCTCGCGTAATAGAATTACCAAATTTGATATTCTTATTCAAGCATCAACACCATTTCGTCTTATATTTAAAAATATTTCTGAGCTACATAATAAATACATTTAAATATATGAAAATGTAACCAATTTATGTTTATACGGTAAAACTCTCCATCTTAAACTTAAACATATAAATGATATTAAAATATAATCAATAGATTTTTATGTAAGACATTTTATTTTATATATTTTCATTATTTATTTAAAAAAGTTTTAACTCCAAACCTCACCAAAGTCTTTACTCACACAGTTATTGCTAGAAGGATTTCAGATAGAACTTATTAATTAAATCTTTCAAGTATTTTCAAGGTTTATATTGAATACAATTGAAACAAAACACCATAGACAATAGGCCAATTAGATTTATTTTAATTATTGAATGTGTTTTTATTTTAGATCTAAGATATTTGTGATCTATAGAGTAGATAAATATTTTTCGGATTAATCACATCAAAGTAGATAAATGTCTTTCACATTAATCACATCATTAATATTTGGTCAACATTTCGAATCAGCTAATGTGGTTCATCCTCAGGACGTGGTGAAAAAGTCCAAGGATCTTCCTAAGTAAATAGTGTGATGCATCATTGCACAGAATATGTCTCAAAAAAATAGCTGATTAAAAACAAATGGTGAAGAAAAAGTTTGATCCTATATTCCTCAAAAGTTATAGAGATGCATCATTGCTTCCGATATCGGCTAGTTTTTAACAGCTAGTCTTTGAACAACTAGTTTTCTGAGACAGATTTACGGCAATAGTGTATCCACACTATTTATTCAAGAAGATCATTTGAATTTTTCACTTCTCCTAAGGATGAACCACATTAGCTGGTTCAAAAAGTTAACCAAATCCTAATAATATGATTAATCCAAAAAATATTTATCTATGTTTTTAATTATTAAAAAACAATTGATCCTTAAATACGTTTTTACTTATTTAAAAACAAACCATCTTATTTTCAACCGTTTGGGAAATGGTTTGAATGGGAAAACTAAAAGCTGAAGTGCCGAGGTATTACAATTCATTATCAATGAAATGTATTACAAAACAGATTGCAGACACCATGGCCTGCTTATAGGCCCTGTAATATAAAATTAGTTTTATTTTAATACAAAATTTAATGGGTAGCTCTAGTTTTGGATTCCCTAATTATATGAATAGTATATAGTCTCTAAAATTCTTACCGCAGATGAGCATACAAATTCTCCCCGATTTATACCTAGCACAAATAAGTTATGGAGATCACATTTATAGGAGTTATTGTGTGCAGCATGATTAATGAAACCTATGTGATGGCATGAGGTCGGTCGTTTACTTTGATATTAAAGTTAATAGTTCATATAATAAATACTAATTCTCTTAAACATCAATTTTGTTTACTATACATTTTTTATTACTATCTTTAGTAACTTGTAATATATAAAACATTTATATAGGTAAATATAAAATAATTCATAATAAAAATCAGAAGCTTTGCGTTGGCAACAATTTATTCACATGCATCTTGACCCGAAAGTAAAACTTTATATATTTCTTTTAGCTACTTATTGACATATTTTATATGATACCTCATGGTGACAATGAAAACCCAAATCTTACATCGTTTCTCAAGTTATGCAAAGAAACTACTAATTAATCTTTCATTTTCTCATATGTTTTCTTTATTCAATAAGGAAAATGAATAAAAAATAGACCTAAGTGTTAATAACAAGCCTAGGTCCATCTTAACTACAGATCTATCAAGCGCTGAGAGGATCAAATCTCTCGAGGTGCAAACCTCTTTTTTTAGTGAAAAATTTGAGGAAAGGTTTGCACCTCGAGAGATTTGATCCCTCTCAGCACTTGATAGATCCATGGTTAAATACATCTAGGTTGGTTTCGGTCGTGTGCGACCAAGAAAAATCTATCGATAATATGAGGAACATATGATTAATTTTATCAATAATTTATAAATACATCTAATATTAATATAACCCTTTTAAATATGCTAAATATGTTTGAGATTTATTGAGTAATTTAAATTTTAAATTTTCTTAGTTACCTCATCTTGTTGAGATGATAAATATTGTAAAATAACATTAATGATGAAACATGATGAAATAAAAATTTTGAATGCAAAGTGACAATGTAATAATATTGGATGATAAAAAATGTGAATAATAAGAATTTAGTCAATTACAAATAGCCTTCATTGTGATCAATCTCAAACTATTTTCTTCTACTATTCTTATTGTCACCCTTGTTAGTTTTTTCATCTTTTCATATTGATTATATGAAAAAGATAGTAGAAATCGTGAATCATAAACCATTTAAATATTTAGTTCAAGCTATTGTAGTAAACATCATACCTTGTATCTATTTCTCTCCATATTATTAGGTTTAACTATTAAAACATAAAAATCATTCTACATTGTTAATAATGTTTTGTGCTTACACTGAAATCAAGACACACTATTTATCCAATGACTTTAAAATTAATGTACCATCATACATCGAATTACATCAAATCAGAAATCAACATATACACTGAAATCAATGCATCTAATGCAAGAAATCAAATAAGATTAGAGAACAACATCTACACAGAAATCAATGCATCTAATTCAAGTAATCAAATAGGATTATTAATAGCCATCTACACTAAAATAAATGCATTTAGTGCAAGCAATCAAATAGGATTATAAATCATTTATATTGAAATAAATGCATATAGTGTAAGAAATAAAATATAATTATAAATCAACATCTACATTGAAATTAGTGCATCTAGTGCAAGTAATCAAATAGGATTGTAAATCACCATCTACACTTAAATCAATGCATTTAGTCTAAGAAATAAAATAGAATTAGAAATCATATACATTGAAATCATTGTATCTAGTGCAAGTAATCAAATATCATTAGAAATCAAATTCTATACTAAAATCAATGCATCTAGTGCAAGCAATCAAATAGGATTAGAAATCACCATCTACACTGAAAATAATGCATCTATTGAAAGAAATCTTCTTCCCTCTCTCCCCACTCCATATTTATCTATATGTCCCTCCATCTCTCCTTTGTCTCTTTATCTCACCCCCACAGACACACACACTCTCTCACTCCATATTTATCAATCTCTTTGTCCCTCCCTCCTTGTGACAATCTATCTATTCTTTCTCTTCACCTTCCGTCTATCTCTCTATATCCCTTTGTCTCTCTATATCAACCCCAAAACATAAAATCTCTCTCTCCAGTATATCTATATATCACTCCCTCCTCCTCTTCCTCCCTCTCCCCTGCTTCTATCTCTCTTCCTTCCTGCTATCCTCTCTCGCTCTCTCTATATAGTGTAGGAAATAAAATATAATTATAAATGAAAATCTATATTGAAATTAATGCATCTAGTGCAAGCAACCAAATTGGATTAGAAATCACCATCTACACTTAAATCAATGCATTTAGTGTAAGAAATCAAATATAATTACAAATCATATACATTGAAATCAATCGATCTAGTGCAAGTAGTCAAATATCTTTAGAAATTAAATTCTACACTAAAATCAATGCATCTAGTGCAAGCAATCAAATAGGATTAGAAATTACCATCTACACTGAAATAAATGCATCTATTGTAAGAAATCTTCTTCCCTCTCTCCCCCCTCCATATTTATCTATATGTCCCTCCATCTCTCCTTTGTCTCTTTATCTCACCCCCACAAACACACACACTCTCTCACTCCATATTTATCAATCTCTTTGTCCCTCCCTCCCTGTCACAATCTATCTCTTCTTTCTCTTAACCTTCCCTCTATATCTCTATATCCCTTTGTCTCTCTATATCAACCCCAAAAGATACACTCTCTTTCTCCAATATATCTATGTATCACTCCCTCCTCCTCTTCCTCCCTCTCCCCTACTTCTATCTCTCTTCCCTCCTTATATCCTCTCTCGCTCTCCCTCCATCTTCCTTATCGCACCTTCTCTCTCTCTCTCCAAATTTAACTCTCTATGTATTTCTTCTTACCACCGTCTCTCTCCCCCTACATCTCCATCTTTCTTTCCCTACCTCTCTCCACTCTCTCTCTCTTCCTTTCTCTCCCACCTCTCTCTCTCTTTCTCTCCCCCATTCTTCCATCTCTTCTTCTTTTTATCTTTATCTCACCCCCAAACATACGCACTCTCTCTCTATATCTCCATTGTCACTCCCTCTCTCTCTCTCAAATTTTCACTCTATGTCTTTATTATTCCCTCCCTCTCTCCCCATCCAGCGCCACATTTATATCCATCCCTCTCTCGCCCTCCAACTCCATCTCTCTATCCCTCCCTCTCTCCTCATCGAGTTCCATATATCTATCTCTCCCTCTCCCCCCTCCAACTCCATCTCTCTATCCCTCCCTCTCTCCTCCTCTCTCTCAAGTCCTCTCGCGTTTCCTTCCTCTCTCTCCCTTTCTCTCCTACCTCTCTCTCTCTTCCCCCATCACTTACTCTCTCTCTCTCTCTCTCTCTCCGCCTTAAAATCCTCTATATTCCCCCATAACTCTCTTCCTCTCTCTCTCTTCATCTCTCTCAATTCCTCTCTCTCATCCTTCCTCTCTCTCCCTTTATCGCCCGCCTCCCTCTATCTTCACGACCCTCCCCCCCCCCCGCTCTCTTGCTCTCTCTCTCTCTCTTCCCTCAAATCCTCTCTCTACCCCCATAACTCTCTCTCTCTCTCTCCAACTATGTTACTATACCCCCCATTATCATTCTCTCTCCTTCTCCCCTCTCTTGTCTCCATCAATAATTCTATGTCTCTTTATCTCACCCCTAAACATACACACTCTCTCCATCTCTACCTTGTCACTCCCTCTCTCTCCACTTCTCACTCTATATGCATTTCTTCTCCTCTCCCCCTTCAACTATGTATCTCTATCCCTCCCTCTCTCCTCCTCTCATACTTCCTCTATCTCCCTTTCTCTCATACCTCCCTCTCTCTTCCTCTCTCTCTCTCTCTCTCTCTCTCTCTCCCCTCCAATCATATCTCCTTCTCCCTCCTTCTTCCCTTCTGTCTCTCCCTCCCACCTCCATATTTGTGTCTCTCTCAACCTCTCTTATCCTTCTCTACCTCTCTCATTCCTTTCACTATCTCTCTCTTCATTCCTCCTCTCCCCTCTCTTTCAATTTATCTCCATATCTCCCTTGTCACTCCCTCTATTTCTCCACCTCTATCATATCTCTTTGTTCTCCCCTCCCATATATATTTAGAGTTAATATATATATATAACAAATTTAATATTGTATTAATATAAAATTATTAAATTTAATAATTTTAGTATTATAATATATTCATATCAATATTAGATCTAGTAATAATAAGAATAACGACAACAATAATAATAATATTATTTTAATATTAATGTTAGGATTAATTAGATGTTGATTTCTACTCCTATTTGATGTATTTTTATTTATTTACCTTACCTTTTTATACCTCTTTTATAAATATGGTATTTGGCCCATGGTAGTAATAATAATTTGTACCATGGTATTTGGCCCATAGACTTCACTTAAATAAAAATCCTTTTTGATTTTTTGTAAATATAAAGAGGTTTATGGAGCAAATATAAAAAAATGTTTTATTTATTTACCATACCTATGGAGTAAGTATAAAAAGAGGTTTTATTTATTTACCATACCTGTGGAATAAGAATAAAAAGAAGTTTTATTTATTTATCGTATCTCTACTTTATTTATACTTTTATTTATTTATCATATCTATTTTTTGAGTGTCCGTAAAACTCTTCATATTTAAATTTATTTTTAATTGTTTATTTATATGGTTATGTAAATTATTTTTAAAACCGACATTATTTATAATTTATTTAAAAAAAATAGTTTATTTTATTTTGGATTCCAACTTACTTACACATCAAAATCATACTAGACTATAGAATTACAATTGTAGTAACCATCTACATTGTTACCAAATGGAAAAATGATTGAATACACAAAATACGATCCATTAGAACGTCTTCACAATCTTTGTAATGCCCAAACTGAGGATTTAAAATTCCATCTCCTTTCTAATAATGATACCATTTATCATTTGAAGAACCAAAACCATTGCATCTACCTGAAGTGAATTCTTACTCTCTAATCTCTAAGGTTAAGTTTGCAAGCAAATACAACAATGAAATTTCTAAGGTATCATCATATAGTATTAGATTATAAGAATGAACACAATTATCATATGCATGAAGTGCATTCTTACTCTCGAATCCTTAATGTTAAGTTCACAAGCAAATACAAGAATGAAAATTTTTTGGAATCTCACGACCCTTCCCTTTTTAATATATTAAATATTAATGTTATATTAAATTGAAGACATTACAATAAAAGAATAGCTTTCTAGAAGTATCTAGAACTAATAATTTTCTAGAAATATTTAAAACTAATAGCTAATTATTTGTTAAAAACAAAAGTTACATTCGCGCTTTATAAATCAGTATCGAAGAGATGTTGTAATGAATTATCATGTTAAAAATCTTGACTTGGTTAAATTACATAAAATTAAAAATAAAATTAATAATTAAAATAAAATTAAGGTAAATTAGTCAATTCAATGTTTATGTTTCTTTGGCTCTAAGTTTTAACAACATATGGTTTTCTCAAAATATTCTTAACGCATGACTTTTCCCAATATATTCTTAACCCATGATTTTTCTCATAATATTTTTCTCTAATATGATCTATTTAAAAACATAAAATTCAATTATATTTACAACAATCAACAGTTAATATTGAAAATTTTCTTACTCCAAATTTTGACAAACAATGTCCTCAACTAACACTAATACATTCAACAAATCTTAGGTGAGTTACCCATCCAAAAACAAAAACAAAATTTATCAATTAAAGCTCCTTCTCATTAATTGAAGCTCGAGATCACTTCGCTGAGTTAGTCAGCTGATGTAGTCGATCATTGAGGAATAGATCTTGCAATTTCGATGCCTATGGTAGAGGTCCATAACAAAAATATATATGGATATCATCTTGAAAAAATTGTTATTCAAACAACTGGTTTTTATAAATTTGATGATACTATCATATAAACAAATTTAATAACTTCTCTATTCACATTCAATGTATTTTTTAGTAAAAATTTTATGTTTTAGGGAGGTGATACATGATATGAAAATTTAATTATGGAGCAATCATTTTTTACAAAGATCGTTTTTCAATAAAATATTGTATGTTTAGCATCCAAAACATATAAATTAGAAAATGTAAGAGTAAATTTTATCCAATTTTCATATTTTCAATTTATTAGTATAAATGAAGTTATTAAAAATGATTATGAATGGAAATTTTAAAAGTTTATAAAACCATAATGAAACATTTACTTTTGGCATAATATTCATAAAATTGGTATAATAAATTTCATAGATAACATGAATCCTATAAATTTATATCTATAAATATTCATACATAAAAGTGGAATTGAAGTAAGTATGAAATGTTCTCAATACTGAGAGCATATCATTGAGGAGATCATTTTAAACGTTATATTATTTTTTTTGTTTTCAAGGAAGAAAGGAGCACTTGCCCCTAAATTCAACTAATATTATCTTTGTGTTAGCTAGTAATGTAAGTTAACCTTTTCAAAGATATGTAAATTTATTTGAAAATATGATTTAGTTCCAATCAAATTTCAAATTAATGAAATAATTTTATTAAAATAAAATAATAATAAATAAATGTATATTAATAAATATTTTCATTGTAAAAATAAAATTATTTTAGATAGGGATCAAATATCTTGAAGTGTAAAAACCCATTTTAGAGTGAAAATGGTTTTGATCCCTCTAGATGCTTAATAAATCTAGTGTTAAGATGGAAATAGATGAGTTTTATTTTTAAAATGAAAACATTTATCAACGTAATTTTTAAAATGAATTTTTTTTTTTTCAACCTATATATGTTAATATTGTATATAATAGTCCCCATATAAAACTATGATACAATAGATAACTTATATAACCAATTTTTTTTGGGAAATATATTCATGTAGTGCATACATTCAATACAACTGCAACCATATTTCCATTGGAAGCTAATAATGGCGCCCCACCATGTTTTCGTCACTTTCACTGCCATAACTATTCAACTAAGAATATTTTTTATTTTTTTACTTTCTTACACTCACTAAGGAAACCAAATAAAAATTTATCTTGCCTCATAAAAAAACCTACCAACCTCTAAATTTCGGCTATAAAAATATGTTTTTCCTTTTTAGTGTGAGTCAATAGGCGTCAGTGACCCAGGGGAAATTCCTCATACCCTTAACCAAGACCTTTTACTTCAGCTAATAAATAAGAATTGCATTAATTAAAGTAATGATGAACACATACATGAACAAATGCATGTTGTAAATAAGAGGAACATAACATGTCAAGATCATCAATCATAAGAACACGTCGTTTGAAAATGGAGTTCGTCAAGGAGGGACTACATCTCTGAGCCTTGGTTTCAAGATGGTGTAGGTCGCTGCATTAAGTGTTGTAAAGAAGAACATGTACATGGATGGTGTTTTATCTTTCGTACAAGGAAAATGCCTTCACGCATGAGTGGCTGGAGCTCTCTATGATATGTTACACTACCGAAACTCTCGTACAAAAAAGGAATACTATCAATATGACAATAACTCACACATAATGACTATGAGTATCCCGCCAACATGGTAAATAAAGGGATCCCAAAACAACATACACATGAAAATGAGTATCTAGCCAACATGGCATCAAAGGGATATTAAACATAATACAAATCCATGATATAAAGTACATATCATATCAAGAAAAAAACAAGATCCTGCATCAAACATCAATAGCGATCTGTACATCATAGTGCATCTCAGAGACAATGAGAGAAATAAGTACATGAAATAAACTCATCCTATACCTCATGCTGAAGATGACTAAAGAATTATCTGCTCTGTTGTTGGATCTGAAATCACCATCAATCTCGTGGCGTCAAAAGGTGCGAAAACGATTGCTCGCTTTCTGAAAACTGACATCGATATCTCCACTTCAAAAATTGACCTAAAAATATAAATTTCAGATGGAAAATATAAATGCGCCATCAGATTCATGGATTCGAATAGTGAAAAATTGACATAAAGTTTGTCCCATTTTCATACTAGCAAAATTTCACCCTCCTTAAATTTGGGCTCAATTAGGGTTTTTCCTACCTGTGCAACTGGCTCATGGTTCTGCATCACCTGCAATAAAAAAATAATAAAACTCTATCTCCAAAATCATGCTACATCCTCCGCTGGCCTGGTTACACTAACGAAAATAGACATTTATAAAGAATGTGGGGCGGAGTTTACCAAACGAATCAGTATGTGTGTGTTGGCAAGTGGTTAAAAAGTATAATGGAGGTCGAGTGATCAATCAGGACCCCATACCTAGAACCCACATTAATTTTTAACTATTCCATACCCTTTTTGAAACCTCGTCAAATATTTTAAGCATAAATGTGGGGGGTCTGGCTCATATTGGGCGGCCCACCCTCGGTCTCTCTGTTGGTGTCATTTAATATGGCATGTAAGGGTTTAAGTGGCACATTGTGTGGTGGTGTCGCTTAATCGGTGGCCGGCCACGTGGTCAGGTGGGTTCAACCCCCACCGACACCGAAGTTTGTTTTCAACAGACATATATATATATATATATATATATATATATTGATTGCAGAGGGTCGTGGGTTTCGGTGGGGTTTAGGACCCGCCGACCCGTTTTAATAAATTTTGTTTTTTTGATAATATAACTGACTAGTGGGGAGGCGGGGGTTGTGGCCTGGCACCCCCATTTTTGAATTTATTTATTTTTATTTAAAAAAATAAGAC
This sequence comes from Pinus albicaulis, assembly GCA_034641835.2. Taxonomy (NCBI): domain Eukaryota; kingdom Viridiplantae; phylum Streptophyta; class Pinopsida; order Pinales; family Pinaceae; genus Pinus; species Pinus albicaulis. The sequence goes on from CM076576.1 coordinate 606,898,640, forward strand.
GTTTTTAAAAATTTTGAAAATAGGCTGAAGGAGACAAATTAAGTGTCCCACAAGCTCACCCATAATCTGGCCGGAACTGTTCAGAATCTGGTGGCCAGATTCTAATGAAATTCCAGCTGCCTTAAGCCTGCCTAGTCACCAAGTCAACTGAAAACTTTGACTACTCCTAAATCCTCCATACGAACTCATAATTGAGTGTCGTGTGCGTCGCTGGAATCAGAAAGATGAGTTCTTCAACCTGAAGTTGGTTCGAGAGAAATCCAAACACTTTGATTGTTGAGCTATCTTTGCCCTGTGTGTGTCTTTAGAGCCACCTCGATCAATCCTCCCCACTGAGGAGATTTTGGTCCTCCAAAAACATCAAGAAGAATATGCAACTACTATGTACTATGCTTGCACCACAAGTGTCCTAAAAAGTCATCCTTCCTTCTCCTTCACCTACATCCTTCCGAGCCATAAGTGATGAACTGACACCTACACCTTTTGAAATCCTGTAGTACAATCCTCTGCAAATTACATGCTCAAATTAACCAACCATGACCCAAATATTCCCATACTTGCCACGATTTTATAACATGTACACAGTGGTCAAGCTTACATCAAAATGGAAATCACACCACATCTATCATCACAAGACAAGGCATCATTGTCGCATTTCAAAGTGATGGAAAACACCTCATCACTTTTACATGAAATAAATGAATCACAAGCTTATAAAAACAAGGCCAAATTATCATTGTTTCTTAAACAAATGATGGAAAAACACATCATCAATTTTAGAAGTCACATGCAACAAATGATGTACAAAAATAATACCATGAAAAGCTAACACCTCTAGAAAAACCATCTCTCACTTATCAAAGTGAATGGGTCATCTCCTTATGGCACATTTCCTTCTCGAACGGTTTCAACCGGCTCATGCACCGTTGCTTTGTCCTTAAGGTGTTGCTCTGGATGGAGCCCCCAACACATGGGTCTTTGATGGCCACTTCGGTCGCAATGGGTGCAAAAGGTATTTTTCATCCAAACCTGCATAACTGATTTCTTTCCCTACTGGGGAGAAGGTTTTCCATGCCTCATCCACCTTTGTTTTGTCATCCTTTTCCAACACTTAGAAAACACATGGTTACGTAAACCACATAAATGACACGTTTTTCGATGCCATGATTTGCGACCATGGTTATCAACATTCTTATAATCAAAATTCACTCTGAAATAATGAGACTTATTATACCTTCTCTAGTGATCTCTGGTGCGATCATGGTGATGGGAGCTCACATCGACTCTTTCACTGCAACATGCATTACCATGGAGCGATGGCAAACTGTCCCCATCATTCTTCTTCCTTGGATATTTCATCAATGTCTATTTTCCCTCGATGTCCTTCAAACATCCTTCTTCATTCTACCCAAAAAATACATAGCGAGGTCACTGCACAACCTCTAGTGGTTGGGTTATTCCTTGGCCAGGAATGCCAAGTCCTCCTCCTTTATACCCCATCTTCGTGAGGAGTCTCATACCGGTCCCTGTAATGGGTATCTCCACACTTCCAACTGAAATTATATCATGTGAAGAAACTGAAGAGAAATCAACATTGTTTTCCTTAGCCGTTGATTGCGAAATAGGTGAAGATGGCTTCTCTAAGCCTTCGTTACGCTTCACTTCCTCCAAGGCCTCTGTCAAAACTTGTAGCTAAAGCTACAACCACTTCTTCCCCTCCTTCTCTTCCTATAGGAGTGCCTTCAATGCATCATGATCTGCTTGAAGATTTTCATTGTTGTGCTTCAATTCTTCCCACGCCTCTATCGTGGCTTGCAACTGAAGCTGCAATCGATGTTTATCCTCCTTTTCTTCTTGTAGGAGTGTCTTCAATTAGACGTTCTCTGCTGCTTTTTTTCATAAGCCTCGTACAACATGTCCAGTTTCTCAGACACCCTAAGCATGGTCACATACATGTCCTTGAAATTCTCCATGGTTGAACTCAGCTTCAATAGTTCACGCCTGCAATCAATCAATAAGAAGACCTGCTATGATACCACTTGATCTAGGGTAAATTCTTGATATGCTTAATAAAAACCTTTTACTTCAGCTGATAAATTAGAATTGCATTAATTTAAGCATTAATGAACACATAAATGAAAAACTACATGTTGTAAATAAGAGGATCATAGCATGTCAAGATCACCAATCATAAGAACACGTTGTTTGATAATGGAGTTCATCCAGGAGTTCATGACAATGTGTATCCCGCGAACATGGCATTAAAGGGATATCGAACATAATACAAATCCATGATATAAATTACATATCAGATCAAGAACAAAACAAGATCCTGCATCAAACATCAATAGGTATTTGTACAATAGAATGCATCTCAGAGACAACAAGACAAAGAAGTACATGAAATCAACTCATCATATACCTCACCCTGAAGATGACTAAAGAATGATATTCTCTGCTACTGGATCTGAAATCTCCATCAATCTCATGGCATCAAAAGGTGTGAAAACGGCTATTCACTTCTTGAAAATTGACACCTACATCTCCACTTCAAAAATTGACAGAAAAATATAAAGTTCAGATGGAAAATCTGAATGCGCCATTAGATTCATGACGTCCAATAGTGAAAAATCAACATAATTTTTTTCCCATTTGGACACTAGCAAAATTTCAACCTCCTGAAAGTTTGTCTCAATCAAGGTGTCTCTTGCCTCTGCAACTGGCTCATTGTTTCGCATCACCTGCATTAAACAAATAATAAAAATTGATCTTGAAAATCATGATCCACCCTCCGCTGGACTAGGTGTACTAACGAAATGACAAGTTTATAAAGAATGTGGGGAAAATTTTACCACATGAATCATTGTGTGTCTTTTGGCAAGTGGTTAAAAAGTCTAAAGGGAGGTCTGGAGATCAATCCCGACCACCATACTCGGAACCCACATTAATTTTTAACTGTGTCATACCCTTTTTGCAACCCCGTCACATATTTTAAACATAAATTTGGGGGGTCTGGCGAGCATTGGGCAGGCCGCCCCCAGATTCGCCATCCACAACATTTAATATGGCATGTAAGGGTTTAAGTGGCACATTCTATGGTCGTGTCACCCGCTTGGGGGCCGACCACGTGGCCAAGTGGGTTCGACCCCCGCCGACACCAGAGTTTGTTTTCAAAGAACATATATATATATATGGTGGAGGGTCGTGGGGTTCGGAGGGGGTGACGACCCACCGACACATTTTAATAAATTTTATTTTTCTGATAATATAACCAAGCGATGGGGTTGCGGGGGTGGTGGCCCGCCACACCCCATTTTTTAATTTTTTATTATATATATATATATATATATATATATATATATATATATATGGTGGAGGGTTGTGGGGTTCGGAGGGGGTGACGACCCACCAACACATTTTAATAAATTTTATTTTTCTGATAATATAACCAAGCGATGGGGTTGCGGAGGTGGTGGCCCGCCACACCCCATTTTTTATTTTTTTATTATTATTTTTTTAAAAAAATAATACCTTTTTAAAAATTCTGAAAAATAGGCTAAAGGAGACAAATTAAGTGTCCCACAAATTTGCCTAGAATATAGCTGTAGCTGGTCAGACTCCGGTGGCCCGATTCTAGCGAAATTGCGCCTCCATTTAAGCCTGCCCAATCACCAAGTCAACTCAAAACTTTGACTACTCCTAACTCCTCCATACAGACTCATAATTGAGTGTCACATGTGTTGTTGGAATAAAAAAGAAGATTTCTTTAGCCTGAACCTAGTTGGAGAGCAATCCAAAGACTTTTATTTTTGAGTCCTCTTTGATAACAGAGTTCGTCGAGGAGGGAATACATCTCCAGGCCTCGGTGTCAATATGGTGTAGGCTGCTGAATTAAGTTTTGTAAAGAAGAAGATGTAAATGGATGGTGTTTTGTCTATCGTACAAGGAAAATTCCCTCACGCATGTGTGGCACAAAATCTTTATGAGATTTTCCACTACCGGAACTCTCATACACAAAAGGACTCATATCATTATGACAATAACTCACACATAATAACTATGAGCATCCTGCCAACATGGTAAAGAAAGGGATCTCAAAACAACAAGCATGTGATAATGAGTATCCCGCCAACATGGCATCAAAGGGATCTCAAACATAGTACAAATCCATGATGTAAAGTACACATCACTTCAAGAACAAAACAAGATCCCACATCAAACATCAATAGGGATCTGTAAAATAAAATGCATCTTAGATAAAATGAGACAAAGAAGTACATGAAATCATCTCATAATATACCTCACGTTGAAGATGACTAAAGAATGAGCTACTCTGCTGCTAGATCTGAAATCACCTGCAATCCTGTAGCGTCAAAAGGTGTGAAAACGACTGCTCACTTGCTGAAAAATGACAGCTGCATCTCCAGTTCAAAAAGTGAACAAAAAATATAAAGTTCAAATGGAAAATCTAAATGTGCCATCAGATTTCAAAATTGACATAAAGTTTGTCCCATTTGGACATTGGCAAAATTTCACCCTCCTGGAAGTTGGGCTGAATCAGGGTTCTGCCTCCCTCTACAAATGGCTCATAGTTCCACATCACCTGCAATAAAAAAATAATAAAACTCGATCTCAAAAATCGTGCTCCACCGTCCGCTCGCCTGGGCGCACTGAAGAAATGATGGGTTTATAAATAATGTGGGATGGAGTTTACCACATGAATCAATGCATGTGTGTTGGAAAGTGGTTAAATATTCTGAAGGGAGATCGGGCGATCAATCCCGACCCTCATACCCGGAACTCACATTAGTTTTTAACTGTGTCTTACCCTTTTTGAAACTCCATCACATATTTTAAACATAAATGTGGGGGGTCGTGCCCGCATTGGGTGGCTCGTCCTCGAATTCTCCGTCGGCACCATTTAATATGGCAAGTAAGTGTTTAAGTGATACGTTGTGTGGTGGTGTCGCCTGCTCAACGCCGACAGGTTTTAATAAATTTTGTTTTTTTTATAATATAAGCAACTAGTGGGGTGGTGGGGCTAGTGGCCCACCACACCCCATTTTTTTTAATTTATTTTTAATCTATTTATTTTTTATTTTTTTTAAATAAGACCTTTTTAAAAATTTTGAAATAGGCCAAAGGAGACAAATTAAGTGTTCCACAAATTTTCCCAGAATCTAGGCTAGGCTGGCCGGATTCTGGCAAAATTGTGCCTCCCTTAAGCCTGCCCAGTCACCAAGTCAACTCAAACTTTGAGTGCTCCTAAATCCTCCATATGGACTTGGAATTGAGTGTCATGTGTGTTGTTGGAATAAAAAAGACAAGTTATTCAACCTGAACCTGGGTGGAGAGCAATCCAAACACTTTGATTTTTGAGCCCTCCATTCCCTATGTGTGTCTCTGGAGCCACTTGGATTAGTCAGTCTAGAAGATATTGTTTCCTATGTGTGATTCATAGTCATGATATATATGTCTTCAGGTTAGTTATTTGTGTCCTATATATATTTGTAACTGATTTGATCGATAATATCACGAATTTTGGTGTTGTGAGTATTTAATCACTCTCTCTACTCTCTCTCTAATTTCTATCATGGTATCATAGCTATATCTAGCTTTACTCCCTTATAGGAATGTTAGGAAAATGTGAGAGATCCTTCAATGTTATTTTTTTGTACATAAATAGATTAATATAGGTGCATGACAATTAATTTCTATTGTGAGATTCTACCTGTTTAGATCTGTGTGTGAGTGTGGTTTTCTAGATCTGGAATTAATATTAATCGAGAGTTTTGCTCCATTTTCTTTAGGATATCTAAAAATACATGGATATATAAGGCATTGACTATCATTGCATCTGGTAAAGGGAGTGGCTTAAAAGTTGTGCATCCAAGTTTTGAAAGGAAGAGGGCCACGACATTGTCAATATTGTGAATCTATGCAGAGACGATTGAGGATCAAGGATCTGTGTGAAGAGCCAGAGGAATTTTGGGATTCGCTAAAGACAAGATCATGCTTGGTGATTTTTGATGCTATAATATATATTTATATCTCAATTACATATGTGATTAGCCAAAAAGACAGGTTCAAATTTTTATAGTAGTGATCATGTAATCACTACTTGCATAGGATCCAAGGTTAGCTTTGGTGTCATGTCCAATTTCAAAGTGAGTAGTTGAGCCATTAAAAGCCTACGCCCAGAGCATAGCCATATTGGAATAAAGGTAGTGGAGTGATTCCACTCTATTTTCTAAGAGATATGTATTTTTTGTCTGGAGTCCACATGCATTGCTAATGGAAATTTCCCATCAACCTTGACCAAATTTAGAGCGATTAGAACCTGTGTGGAGGTAAGCGTGAAGTTGCTAAGGTCGTATAATGTAATTGCAATGTTGAAGGTTTTATGAGTGGATCTATATGCAGGATGATTTTCTCTTCTTCATACATGTTCTTTTGCTTTGCAACAACATCGCTTCATTTTTCGCCATTTTTGCTGCTAAAACAAGAAAGCATATTGACTTATTGGCATACTTGGACGAGGACCAGGTCTAGAGATTTTTTTTTTCTCAGTTTATACCTTTTTCGTTGTGATAATATAGCTAAAAATCATATGTTTTCTTTTTTCCATGAGGTATTTAGGTTTCTTCATGTGCAAGGGCTTCAAAAATGTTTTTTCCATGGGAAGGAAGCATTAATGCATAGTGTTCAAGAATTCTCGAAAATATTATAATGATTTTATGTTGCTTGTGACGCTTATTATTACTAAAAGAGAAACGCAGTCCTGGTGTTGGATTCAACTCTCAAAAAGAATGTATGGAGAATTTAGAGGAATTTATGTGTGGAAGTGACATAAAGTTGTAGATTGTTATATTTTTTTTTAATTGAAATAGTCATGGTTTGTGCAAACGGAGGAGGAGGAGAATTGTTTCGTTTCTAAAGATTGCATTTCTTTACTTTATCTATTGTGGATTGTGTGGGGTGTATTCAAGTTTTATTATAGTGTGTTATTATCTAATTCTAATGTGAAAAGTCAAATGAAGAACTAATTATAGAACAAATTAGCATAATTTCAAATTGGTGGTTCTTGTTGCATACGGTGACACAAGAACATATCACTAATTTAATTATATATAATTTGTTATAAGTTGGTGTCATCGTGTGTAGCTAGGAAGATCAACTTACAAGTTAATTTGATTATCTGTTTAAAAGGTCATTTTTTAAAATTGAATTTTGAATACATTCAGTACCCATACAAATTTCCTAAATAACTGTGGAATACAACAAAATACCATGTGTTCAATATATGGAGGCGTGTCCATAGGATGGTGCAGTATCAAGCCTAACACATCGTGCTCTGGGAGGTCGAGAAGCATCAATTTTGCAAATTACGTCAATGATTGTCTGAAGCGATTATGGTTTAAATGGAGGTCAAGTGACAACTCGAAGATGTGGTGGTGAAGAAAGGGCAGTGTTTGTGAGATTGTAGAGTGGATGTGACTGTTGATGAAGAACAGTAAGACAAATATCATATTATTGATCATATTTTTGTTGTAATATTTGTTTTCCATGTATTCATTAAGGGAAGGTTTTGGAAATAATGCCTCCCTGTAATGTGTAGTTGTGAGTGTGAGTCTCTAAGCATCAGTGTAGAAGCTACTATTTTCTATGTCTAAGTAACAGTCATGATCTAGATTTCTTGAAGTTAGTGATTTGTGTCTTATATATATTTTTAACTGATGTGATCAATAATATCAAGCATTTTGGTGTTGTGAGTGTTTAATCGCTCTCTCTACGCTCTCTCTAATTTATATCATGAACATGGTAAGTATCTTCATAAAGGCATATGTTAGATGTAGAGAGGTTGTGTGGTTGTAGTATATTTAACCGTTCTCTTTAGTGGACAATTAGCATACCACTTGGATGTTAGTTGGGAATTTAGGTGTATTTATCATTCAAATTCTCTAATGAAAATAGAGTTGGCTTCCAATAAAATATATAATAGCTATGAACCTTTACATTGTTGAAATAATACAAATGTAGTAAATAATATATTATATACTAAGTAAAATTATGGAAAATAGATGTCTGTATTTATTATTAACAAACTTCATAAATCATTTATGAAAATTTTATCCTCATAATTGTATTTAAAAAGTTATAATGAAAAAATCAATAAGGGATATAAAACACTTATACTTTGGACAATAATGGTATAGGAAGTAGTTCTATAAGAGAAATTCACCATAAAATCATAGGAACAAGTGTGTATAACATCCCCAAGCCAATTCATGAGGTCGTGAATGCTAAAAAAAAATAAAAAGCTGCAATATTGTATGTTACTCCAACACAATTCTATCACGACTAAACCAATATACTCTCTTAGAAAGAGTATCACTAGCACCTAATTTTCTATCAATTAAAAATGAAATATTTTTCCCACTGTCATAGAAAACAAATACGACTTGTCCAATTTTCTTAATTAATGAACATTTTTAGGATTCTTTCACACTCCATCTATCTCTCTTAGTTGATTACATTGATTTCCCATATTCACAAGGATCAAATACAACATTATTTTGAAAAATATTGTTGTCTCAATGACACCAAGAGATGAAAAAATATTGCAGCAATAGTATGTCTCTATAATTGTCCATTTTTGTGTAAAGTGGCCTTTCCTTTCAAAGATAATAAGGTTGGGATTTAGGAAATTTTCTTTTATCTATGGAGTGATTCAAATGTGTTAATATCATGGTATTATTAATAGCACATATGCAATATAATTTTTATTTCTTGTTACCACAAAGGGTAAAAAATTAATCCTTAAAACATAATTAGCTAACAATCCAATCAAATTCTATGGTTTCTCCATGTTCACTAGTATGTAATTAATGTAACTATGGATTATTTGTCGTAGTGGTTGGTTATGAGTGTCATCAAGATGATTCATCGACCACATTGGGTCCTTAGGATTTCTCATAGTCATTATATGGAAAAGGCATGTTTAGAACCTTGATATTGGTTAGGAGGCATGAAGAAAACATATTGTGCCCTAAGCACAAAGTATTACGCTCAAATACCATAACATGTCCTTATTACACAATACGAGGGAATTGAAACAAGACCATATGTCCCTAAAACTTGATTATCACACTTAAGAAATATAAAATGAGTCCTCAAAGCTCCAAATCTAAGTTTTGTGTCATGAAGTACTTCCAAGAGTGCTACAGGTGGCATCGTTATGTCAATTTTGCATGCATAATGCATATATAGGTCTAATAATGCTAAAAGAATTGTAATAATGTGACTTTTTACCTAAAAAATTAGTAAATGACTACATGAGATGCTTGCATAATATGTCTAAGGAATTATTCCCCCCAACATAAATCATTTTTAGTTTATATATATATATATATATATATATATATATATATATATATATATATATATATATATATATATATTATCTTTCAAGTGGCATTAGTGTTACATGATGTAAACTTATTCTTAAGAGTTAAGCTCAAAACATCATACATGTGGAAGTATAAAATAATTTATTTTGCACATTACAAGTTTATAATAGCATGTGTGTGTTTAATACTATCATGTAATAGTAGTGTCCAAAATATTATGATTTCTTTGTTTCCATTCGCGCACACACACATATATATGCACCAAGGGTTATCTCAATTGATCGAGGTCCCATTTCTAAAAACACCTTGTCATTGGGATGTCGTGGGGTCAATTCTCCTTGATAACCTCAAAGTTAGGCTTTGATATGCTTGATCAGTGAGACATGACCCCTTCGAGTGGATCTACAAATATTTTCCTGAGAAATATATATATATATATATAATTGTGTTCAAGAAGGCTTTTTATTGTCTTATAAAATGGTTATGAAAACACAAAATAGTTTAGAGGAATCCAATGACAAATGGAAAAATATATTGTGTGGAAATCAAATAAAAATATTTTAATGTATTTTCCTATGAACTCTTTCTCTAAAACTTAAAACCTTATCTCATAATAAAATTACAAAATTTTATACCCTCTCTTATTAAAAAACATTCCAACCTCAACAGCATTTCCTGTTCTATTTAAAAATATATGTGAGCTACAGAATAAATACACTTAAATATATAAAAGCTACCTAATTAATATGTATACAGTAATGTTTTGTAAAAGTCTCCATCTCAAACTTAAACTATAAATTATGTTAAAATATAATCAAAACATTTCAGTGTAGGACTTATTATTTAAATCCTTGGAGATTTCTCATGGTTCACATTAAATAAAATGGAAAGAAAATATCCTATCAACTGTACCACTAATCAGATCTATTTGATTCATATTTTTGGCCATAACCTAACATATGCATTACCATGTTTTGTTCCTTGGATGAGATTTTACTTCAAAAAAAAATAGTCAATGGTTTGAATGGTCAAATTGCAAACTTGAAGTTCCAAGGCATTACAATTCATTGTCACTAAACTAGAAACTGCACCATCACCAGATGTTGCAAAGGAACCACCGTAAGATTCTTAAAGAGATCCAATAGTTGCTAAGCAAGATATTTGTAGTGATTTTGGTCAATTTTAGTAAAGGTGGGAAATAGCAAAGTAAGATTGTGTCGTGTCCTAATTTTCATTTGTAATTAAAAGAAAATTTATAGAATTATTCATTAACTTTTCAAAATTAAAGGGCTTAAAGGAAATACTCAACTGGCAACCACTAACCATCTTAATATTTTCACATTTTAAAGGGCTTAAAGGAAATGTAGAACTAGAAACCATACACCATATTAATATATTCACACCAACATAACCTCGAACTTGCATGATTATGATCTATGAACATTTATAGCGAATGGAAAAAATAAGCATAGTACCATTCTTTTCTAATAGACCAAATAAATAAATTGCAGGGAAAACCCTAAATCAATCCTAAAAGAAACACTAATAAGGGAAAAGGAAGGATTGTACTTTATACTTGAGGGGTTTTGGAGAATGAGGTCGGATAAGATATGCTTTCTTGAGCTTGTCTAGAATATTCATTAACTAGTTCGCCATTTGAAAACTGAGGGGCCCCATCCTCTGTTTGGAAAAATGATGGCACTTCAATGTTAGGCAATTGCAGTGATTCAAAGTGGGGAATGGCTGACATTTCAACACAAGGAAGTAGGGAAGCCCTATAATTATGGCTGCTATGATTTTGCATTATAGAGCCTCCGAAGTTTCCAAATTTTCCAGTTATCAAGCCTTCTATTAATTTGAAAGGATTTCTAATTTCCCTCCTTGTCACTAGAGCTACTGTCAATTATCAGATCTAGGATCAAATGAGTAAGATTGTATTTCTTCTTCACTTTCCTGATTTCTTCCATCACCTCTTCACTTTTTACTTGCCCGCCAATTTCATTTTTTACGTACCCGCCGATTTCATCACTACCATGGAGTTCTGTGTTAGAGTTCGTGTCATTTGTTGATAAAATATTTTCACTATCCTTTTGATCTCTCTGTTCCTTCAAAAAATTCAACTGCATGAAATAAACAGAACAAATTTACTTAAGTGAGGTGTGTTGTACAACTTGGATCCTAGGTGTGGAAAGGATGATCCTTCATCTCTTCATAATTACATTAATTCTTGTTAAAGTAGATTGAAATGTATGTTGTATAGTGAGTGCAGTGAACATGGGCAGTAAGATGGACCTATATAAACCCAAGTCTGACATGTGTTGTATGACCTACGTCCTGGGTGTTGAAGGGGTAATCTTTCATCTCCTCATAAGTGTATTGCATGTCAAAGTACATTAAATATAGACTGTACAATGAATGCATTGAGTATGGAAATTAATTCAGACTTATCTAAATCCAAGACTGAGATGCACTGCAAGGTTGTTGTGCTTGAGGATATGTATTTCGATTTTACACAATTTCGGTATCTTGAGTACACATATGTTGGATATCTTTGATTTCATAACTCAATGGGAAATCGCCACATCCACGTTCCAATGGAGATAGGTGGGAATTTACCACCACTAACACAAGTTAGACACTTGGAACATTCTTTCTCTATGGTTCTAGCTAAGAATCCCTAACGGGAGACTTATCTACTGATCTCTTCATAAGAGTGTTCCTCCTTGTAATAGTGCATTGAACCTAAATTGTGCATTGTGTACATTGAATATGGAAAGTAAGACAGACCCATCTAAATTTCATATGGGTATATTGAGAACACACAAATGGCAGATGTCTCAAATTTCAAATCTCAATTGGCAACTTCTACATCTATATCAGGTTGGCTGAACCACGATGCAATGGATAGGTGGGACTTTTCATAGGACTCTAATTTTGTCGCAAAATTCCCTTCAGTTGATTATATTCAGAATCTGGAGATACATGAACTTAGAGTTCTCATATCTGAAAAATTTGAGAATCTGGATGAATTCAAAATTAGGCAAAACCTCTAAAGCCATCGCTCCACATAATGGTAGTCAATCGTGAGATTCTGATGATGTTTGACTAAAATTTCTCCCAACTTCTTATCATATCTGTGACCAGAAAAGGGAGTTCATTTGCCCTGAGATTGGATCACTCTTGGGTTTATCGCTACTGATAAAGAAAGTTCGATTCTTAGCACATTCGGTCAAAAGGAATATGCTCCAGGAGACTAACCCCACTCCAAACCTAAAAGTAAAGATTTTCTATTTGAAACAAAAAAATAAAAGCCAATCCTCTGAAAAAATATCAGACCTAGAGTTTATGGGGGTTTCAGAGATGCAATAATTTCCCAAGAGTCAGTATTACCCTAAGCCAGTGATATCATTTCCCACAACCATATAACTGTGTCAATCTATCCATACATACATACAGAATCCATTCTGGGTAGCAAAATGCATGCATACAGAATCCATTCTGGGTAGCAAGACACATACATACATAATCTACTCTGGTTAACATAATTCCCGAAATAAAAAATTATGATAACCAAGAATTCTTCTGTCAACCACCTTATTTATATGTATATGTTATGAAAAAATATGGGACAACCATGAAACTCAATTGGAAGAGAGCAAAGGTTCACCTAGTCCAGAAATCTTAAGAGCAGATCTCTATCTTTCTCATCGCTATTTTCTTTCGATTCGGAATTTTGTCCATGAGGATGACGTGACTTATCATTATTGAGCAGACAATGGAGAGCCAATTTTGATTAATTCTAAATCCCTCTATGCCTCCATGTTTGTCATTACAATCCTGCTTTGGGTATCCATGTGATCTTCTATACCTAGGCATTCATTAGTAATGTTCAGTGAGTTAGTTAGTTAGTTAGGTTGAAGGAGACATTGGATATAATGGTCTAAAAAATTTCAATCCTCTACCATTTCATCCAATGGCCCAAACACTGACAAATTGGCAACTAGGAAAGTTGTTTTCAAATAGTAATGCCTTACGACATAAATATATTGCAAAACATATTGCAAACCCCTCGCTTCTTGGGTCCTTGGATGAGTTTTTACTTAACAAAATAGTCAATGACTCGAATGGTCAAATTGCAAACCTGAAGTGCCAAGGTATTACAGTACATTGTCACTAAAATATATTACAAAACATATTGCAAACACTTGACTGCTTCTAGGCCCTGTAATAGAAATTTAAATTTATTTTAATAAAAATTTTATTCGGGACAAGTCTTAGAATTCTAGTTTTCGATCTCCTAGTTATATAAAAAGTATATAATCTCTAAAATTCATACGTCGCACGAGTATACAAAGTATCCCCTTTTTATGCCTAACAAAAATTAGCTATGGATATCACATTTATAAGAGTTATATTATGCATCAGGTCTAATGAAACATATGTGATGACATCAGGTTTTTCGTTTATTTTAATATTTAAAATTTATATTTCATCTAATAAATACTAATGCACTTCAACATCAATTTTCTTTACCATCCATTTTTTTCACCGGGAGTAGTGTAATTTTTCTTTAAAAATTAAAGAATATTAAAATATATAATATTATTACTTTGTAGAAACATAAAGATAAACATTAAACATTTATTTAGATATAAAAAAAAATTAATTCACATTAACAATTATAACTTTGTAGTAGCCCACAATCTATTCACATACATTACATTGAGGCAAAGGATATATATATATATTTTAAACCGGTTATCAACGCATTTTATATAGTACCTCATGGCCATGGTGACAAGGAAAATGGTCATCTTATCTTCTTCTTCAAATTACGCAAATAAACTATAGCATTGTGTTTAATCCTGATTATGTTTTCATTTTTCTTAGATGTTTTTGTTATTCAATATGGAAAATGAATTGAAAACACACTTAAGCTCTAGCATTGAGACAAGTGTTAAAGATAGAGTAGAGCACCTAATAGTGAAAGAATATCATCTAATACCTCAAACAAAGCATCAACGGGCATCATTATGCATGAAACGCTAACATGTGTGCTTCTGTCTTCCATCATTTCATTTTCCTCATAATTGTAGTGACTATCTACATGGTTACGAAATGAAAAAATAATGAAGGTGCACAATAAGATCCATTAAAACATTTGCACAATCCCTATAATTACCAAACCACAATCTCTATAATTAAGCCAAGGATTGAAAATTCTATCTTCTTTTTTCCGAGTCAATATATTTACCATTATTTAGTCCATCATATTCTAAGGAATTGTCATATTGTATTATAATACAATTAAGAAACCACTTATCATTTGAAGAATTCAAATCATTGATATCATTCTATCTCCACGAAGTGCACTCCTACGCTCTAATTTTAACCTAACATACGCTCAAATTTTAACTTAACAAGCAAAGACGAATGAAAATAAATATGGAATGTCATTGGGCAGACTTTCCCTTCTCTCTATTAAATAGAATAAATTACAATAGAAAAATAACTCTCTAGAAGTATTTAGGACTAAGAACTTTCTATAAATATCCAAGATTAAAAGCTAATTACCCAACTAATTTAGTCAATATGAGTTATTATATTTTAACAACCCCCTTAAAATCAGTGGTCACATTTATTTACACTAAAAATTCCTAAATGGTTTCTCTAAAATGGAAAAACAATTCTTCCAAGTGGTTTTGTAAAGATATATGTTATTTTATCTCTAGCTCTACAAAATATAAGACATATGCAACCATTGTTCACAACATCATGAATGACGTAGTGGAAAGAATGAATATGCTTACTTTTATAGCGAAACATATGGTTCTTTGGAAATGCAATTGTTGAGTTATTGTTACAAAAAATAAAAGTTGGCTCCTTCTCCGCATATGCAAGATCTTTCAAGGGTCTTATTAGCCATATTATATTTTATGATTATATGACAATTACTACATACTATTATTTTATTAGATTTATTAAGACAATGAACTATTTCTAAAAAGTTCATAATATCAAATTTGTTCCCAAATGAAAATATTATCCTTGGGTGTTTTTTATATCATCAATACTACCATAAAAATAACCATATGTGTATCTTGTAAGTGTGTTATATTCAAAACTTTTCTACCAAAATCCATAATTAGTTTTACCTACAATATATGTAAGAAATATTTTTCCCACTATCTATCCACTGTCCATGGGAGAATCCAACTTCTAGAAATGAAGCTAAGTACATGCATAAATTTACTTCTACTTGTAGTAATGCAAATGAGGCTTCCTGAAATCCCATTATACAACGTTGAATCAAATGTCCATCCATCATTTTTCTTACTCAATTTTATTTTTATTGTAATTGTTTTCTTTTTCAATTTGTCTATGACCACCATTAACCTATTTAAGATATTTGTAGCATACTTTTTTTCAATTATGAAAACCCTTGAGAATGTTTCTTGAATATGATTCTTAAAAGGTACTTCATAATACTAGGGCATATCATCTCAAATAGTTGATTTGGATTCCTTTAACATTGGATTCCTAGTACATATCATGTCATCAAGATATATAAAAACTGTGGTATTTTTATCTTGAATTGATTTGGTATATAGGAGGGATTATTATTGCTCCTAATAGATGTATTCTAGAGAAGATATGAGTGAATTTGAGTGTACCAAGTTCTTGGAACTTGATTCAAGCCTTATAAGGATTTATTCAACTTGAAACTTTGCATTTTCGAATTTTACTTCAAATCCTAGTGGCTTATCTACATACACCTCCTCTTCTAAATTTCCATTTGGGAATAATAAATTTAAATCCATTTGGTAATGTAGAAATTTTTTTTGGGGATTTTATCGATAACATGGATATAATAATATCCAAGCATGCTAATATTGCAAACATTTCACCATATTGAATACCTTGCTGTTAAGAAAATATTTTAGCAACTAGCCTTGTGTAACATACCAAATTTCGACACCATTTTTTTTCTCTTTCAACATTTACTTGATTAGTAGTATTTCTAATATGAAATAATATCCTTATTTATATAATATGTTGGATAAATTACTCTAATTATTTCCCCCCTTGGTTTTTTACATTATCCATTAATAGTTAAAATTTGTGTTTCCAACTTTAATCTTCCTCCCATATATGTTAGTGATTTATATTCATTATGTTAATGATGACCATGCATTTATGTATTATCCATATTTATTCAAAATATTCCACTATTGGGTTAATTTAATACCCCACCCTAAATTTACTCGCTTTTACAAGCTCTCTAGGGTAAACATGAGTTGAGAGTTACTGTGACTTGAACTGAATTCCAAGTTTCAATTATGGATGTGGGATCCACTAACCAAAATCTTACTGATAAGTCTTATGGAAACTTAATCACCCATATTTCATACAACATCTAGTGGTGATCTAACCCTGAGCTAGAACTTCTTTTTACCTGACCTCTATAGAAATTATGATGTAGATTCTCAACTTCTTATGAAGTTTTAATAAAAATCACAAGACTCAAACTTACTCTACTGCTCTGCAAAAATAAATTCATAATTTTAAACATCAATCACAAACATGCAATGAGAAATAACACACACGCACACATTATTATTTCCTAGGAAAGAAATATGTTAAGAACGCGAATTCCTACTTGCATTAATATGATGAATATAAATGTATTAAAATTTATTTGTTCAACTTAGGATAACCTATCTCTCTGCTGATTGAGAAGCTCTGACCCAAAGTTAGTCAATTTATTTCTTTTCTTGAGCCCCTATTTCCTTGTACAATTCCTTAATAAATTAGGCCCCTATTATTTAGGAATTTCTGAAAAATGGATTGCGCAATTCCTTCGGTTGATCAGCTGACTGCATGCAACATCTATACACTCAATACTATTCTAAAACTCAGGTTACACTATCGTGGAATCACCACCATAGTTGGGAAACCTAAATGATCTACATGCATTAACTATTTTGGATAGATTGATTAGTTAACTGGATTCCCCCTATCCTGCACCTGTGTAACTCAAACTTCCCTCTTGACAAGGCCTTTTTCAAAATTTCAACGTCTTGTTCCTCTGTTGGAATGTAATGAAGCAACATTATCCATCTCTCCACAATGTATCGTAAATGGTGATATTCAATATCTATATGCTTGGATCGATCATGAAATACATGATTCTTAGAGAGATTGATGCAACTTTGATTATCACAATAGATCACTTTTGGATCCATCATCCAACCAAATAGTCCCACAAGTATCTTTCTCATTGATATCACCTCACATGCTTCTTGACTTGCAACCATGTATTATTCTTCTATCGTGTTTAGCACCACAGATATTTTCTTATTGTTTTACTAAGAAACAACTCTGGACCCAACATTGGAAATTCCACCTGAGGTACGCTTTCACTCTAATGGACTTCCTACCCAATATTCATCTATGAAGCCACACAACTTCACTCCCACTGTCCACTTCTACCATAGTCAAAACTGGGAAGTGCCTCTGAGGTACCATAAAACATGATTAGCTACCTTCCAAAATAATTTGGTCTACCTAACCATAACTTGACTTGGTTGGTTGACTGCAGAGCACATATTTGGTCATGTGTTCACAATATAAATGAGTGAACCCACTAGCTGTCGATAAATGGCAGCATTCACTTCTTCACCTGAAGTGGCATCCTCCTTCCTCTAGTTGGTCACTAGAGGTGTCTAAATGGGTTTTCATATCTCCATGCAAATTATCTATAGTATCTCATTTGCATAATTTCCTTGAGATACAATTAGCTCCCCGACACCTTGTCATACTTCCAACCTGAGGAAGTAGTGCATGAGAACCATGTCCTTGATTTCAAATTCTCTTGCAAGGTTATCCTTACAATATTTGATCAACTAATCATCACTAGTTAAATTTAAATCATAAACATATAGGACAATTATTAGCAATTTTTCTTCTACCAATATATGATAGAGGTTTTCATCCACTTCACTTTTGGCAAAGCCAAAAATTGGTGAGATAGCTATCGATCCTCGTGTACCAAGAACATGGTGCTTGTTTGATACTGTACAATTATCGCTTTAATATTCATACATGAGACTCTCGATCAAATGTCTCAAAACCTTTTTCTTGTTCGATGTACAAACTCTTCCTTAATAGCCCCATTAATAAATGTTGTTTTTATATTCATTTGGTGGATCTTCCACCCCATATGCACAACTAGAGAAAGAATTGATCTAATGGATGAGTACCTTGCTACAGCAGAAAAGGTATCCTCATATTCAATTACTTCAACTTTTTATTACCCATTGGACAAAAATTTGGTCTTACACTTCTCTATGCTTCTGTTTTATTCCTCATTAACCTTGAAGATCCATATTGAACCCATAACTGATTTTTTTTTTGGTCTTGGGACCACTTCCAAAAAATTGTTCCTTACAATGGATTCATATTCCTCCACCATTCCATCAACCCATACAACATTCTCTATTTCTTCCTCAAATAATGATGCCTCAGTATCTACAATCTCATTCATTAGAGACATGTATTCAGGGTATTGATGAAGAGACCTTCTCTACCTATGCCAATTTGAAGGATCACACACATTCTCCCTCACATCTTGCATAAGTCTCTCAACGTCCATGGTTATTTTTCTACCTTTTCTAGATATGTATGCTTGAATGGTTATTTCCACTATATACTCCTCAATTTATGGTTACTCGACAAATTCTTGAGGCTCCTGATTTGGAGCTAAATGATCCTCTTTTTGTGGGATCTAAAGCTCCCTCTCAGGAGAGAACCACATCACTTTCTCCTCATCAGATTTTACATCCCGTTGCAAAACTGTTATTCTCATGGATGACAAGTACACACGGTAGTTGTGAGGATTTTCTGTGTAACCCACAAATACCCCCAATTGTATTGTCGGATCAAGCTTCTTCCTCGATTATTTGGAGACATAGTAGTAAACAAATATCCAAAAATCTTAAAGTGCAACAAATTTGACTTTCGCCTTGAGAAATCCTCCTATAGTGTAATCATTCCCAAGATCCGATGAGGACTCAAGCTCTACAAATAGAATATTTTGTTGCATGCATCTACCCAAAAGTGAGGTGGTAGGCTTTTGTCATGCAAAATCTCCCTTTCTTCTCACAAAATGCTACAATTGTTTCTCTCATCCACCCCATTCTGTTGTTGGTTGTAGGGTGTTTTCCACTCCCGTTGAATGCCTTCTTTCGCACAATATTTTTTTAATTGATTGGAAATGTACTCACCTCCATTATCACTCTTGAGTGCCTTTAACTTCCTGTCGGTTTCTTCATCAACCAATGCTTTGAATTCTATGAACTTGGAGAATGTCTCATCTTTTTAATGCATGAAGAATATCCAACACTTCCGTGAGAAGTCATAAATACAAATGAAAAAGTATTTATGTCTGGCACTAGATCCTTTCTAAGACATAAGATTGGATCATTTCCAAGACTGCATGTGCTTTGTTGTCTCAGCAATGGAATGTCGATTTTGTGTATGTCCCCAAGGTACATCCTTTAAACACATCATGCTTCTCAAGATCTCCTTTGTGGTGGCTAGTGATTATTTACTACAAAATCTTCAAGGTACCATGATACAAATGACCAAGTCTTCTATCCAAAATGTGATCAACATCATGACTCTACACCTTCTCCACCTTAGTGCTTAATGCAACACACACTTCCACATCTAGATTATATAGGTTATTCACACTAAACCTGATATGCTTATCTTGTATCATGGCTATGTGTCTCATAAATTCATTTCCTTTGTTGAATATCAAATCATAACCATGGTCTTCCAAAACTATAATAGAGATGAGATTTTTCTTTAGGCCCAGAACAATATGACATCCTTGAGCTTGAGAGGGGAGATAGAATCCCTCTGAAAGGTTACAGTACCAACCATGCTCGTGATATACCTTTCATCGACCCCCAAATCAACGTTCATCTACAAAAAAATTTCTTCTAGGTCACTAAAAAAATCTCTACACCTTTTCATGTTGAACAATGCACCTGACTCCAAGTAAAACACGCTCCCCATCACTGTGCTAGCCATGCATGTGATAAGGATAAAGTCAAGATCGAACTATGAAGCAACAACTTCACATGTTGCTCCTGCTCAGGTCTTATTGCTTGCCTTTTTATATGGACACATCATGGCATGATGCTGAAATTCATGACAATGGAAGAATTTAACTATTTTGGACAAATATTTCTTCTTTCCCTCCATGGTTGGATTCTAGTTTTATTTTATATTTCTTCACTTTTCCCTTCGTTCCCTTTCCAGAAAATGCAAAAAAAAAAAAAAAATCATCCTCACCCTTGGAGGATGTCCCATCTCTAGTATTTTTCTTTATTTCCTCCTATACTAAATTAGACCATAAGAATTCCCAATTCAATAGTTTCTCCCTCCTATTCGTTGAATCTTGGTAGATATGCCAACCCTTGGGAAGGGTTAGAAGGGTTAGGATTACGAAGTCATATTCTACAACATTAACACCAACCATGCCAATTTCATCACGAAATTGTGTAAAACTACTCAGACACCATGGAATAGTGCCATTCTTATGCATATTTATATTTCAAAATTTATCCTTGAATCTCAGCTTCTTTTGGTCACTACTATTCTTGAAAAAATATGTCAATGTTTTCCACAATGTGAATGAAGTTTATTTTTGTGGAAATTTGAGATAATTTGATCCCGTATTCCCTCCAAGATTATTCTCCTTGCCTTGACATTAGATGCGTAGATGCTTGTGGTTTTGCAACATTTTTCCTTATGTATTTTAGCAATATATTTTCATCAAATACTGCCTACATGCGATCCTTCCATGTGATGAAATTAGAGCTTCCTTCCAAGGTATACTCTAGCCTTTGCGCATTGAAGTTCATCTTCTCAGCCTTGAAGAGATCCTTCTACACTTAACTAGAAATTTGATTCTACTCAGAAACAACTTCAAAATTCATGCTCTAATCTGAATCATGCCTCGATACAATGTATAAATTATCATGTATATTTTCAATTTCTTATGAAATTTTAATAAAAATCACAATACACGAACCTAATCTACTGCAAATCAATTTGCAATTTTTAACATCAATCACAAAACTGCAATGAAAAAATACATACATGCACACAATATTTTTTCCACCGAAATAAATATTCTAAAAACCCTAATGCATGCTTGCATTAATCTGATTAATAAAGAGGTATTACAATTTCTTTTCTCAACTTAGAACAACCTACAAGTGAATAACCTATCTCTTTTCTCACTGAGAATATTTGAGCCATAAATTCAATTTCAGCCTCTACCCAAGCCTCTATTTCATTGTTCAATTCCTTCAGAAATTAGGCCACTATTATCTAGGATTTTCTCCAAAATGGATTGCACAATTGCTTGTGTTGATCATCTAAATGCATGCAACACATGTACACTCAAGGCTATTCTACAACTGATGTTACATTGGATTGGAATATCCACCATAGTTGGGGAACTCAAATTCTCTGCATGCACTAGTTATTTTGGGTTGATTGATTAGATAACTAGATGATCACTACGTTTGACTAAAGTCCCACTGCACAACTAACCTTCCACTAGTTTCTCCTACTGTTAGAACTAGCTTAACTAAAAACCACCTAAGATAACTAACCTTGATTGTTATAAATTAGCAATCACACATACTTAACTAAAATATAAGTCCTATAAATTGAATTTACTAAGCTAACTGAGTGACAAGAGCAATTCTACCTCAGTTAACTGCATCCGAGTTGTCTGCTGATGTGGAAATTTTAATTTTATGAATTTAATTAAGGAAAAATCAAATTGAGAATTTCTTGCTGCAGTTTTCAACAACCTCACAGCCCATATGCACTCATGGAAAGCTATGTATGCATCCATAAGGATTCAACGGTATGCACATGCATTCCTTCATGTGGTTGCACCAAAAATTTCCCAATTTAGAGGGTGTGGGTAGAAACCCTGATCAAGATTTTTAGTACCAGTTCTAGGCCAACTACCCGAAAATGCAAGAAATTCTCCATAATCACCTTAATAACCTAGAAGATTCATTAATTACTATTCTTGACTCAATTCCTACTCAAAATTATCAAATACATGAAAATAATTTAGATAAACACTTTTTGGTCAAGGTATATGTAGCCAATAAATGCATAGTTTCATCAGAGAATCTATTTATTACTAATTAATAGTTTCCAAACTATTTATTACTGATAAAATATTTCCTTATTATAACTTTAGTTAAATTATAAGATAGGTTTACTCAAAGCATATTAGTAGTTGAAATGAAAAAAAGGATGTATGTGGAGGTTATTCTCTTTCCACATCTAAAGTTTTCTTAGTAGCCAGGTTATTCTCATTTCTACTGAGAGGAGCCACACTAGTGTGTATATTGTAGATCCTAGTTGTCATTACTTCAACCAAACCAATTTTTTTTCTAAAGATCGACATTCCATTGCTATCAGTGTGAGGATTTCATATATTCATGGGTTTTCCATTGTCTCTATGAGTTTTCCTTGCTATGAAGGAGATATTTTCCTATACCTCTCTCATCCATTAGGAATGTCAACTTCGATAATATAGACACTATCTTTCCTAAATTTTAATGTTATATTTTGAAGGATAGCTTGATAATTGGCATTCCTCCCTCCTCGGACGCAAGTTCCCTCTCTTTATATACTTTTGGGGGAAATATCATCTTTGTAAATTTTATATGTCCCAAAATGATAAATGGCATTCGCAAATTGAACCTAGGGTCCATCACGATAACTATGAGAATTTTTATTTTGAAGGAGGAAGGATTCGTGAGTACGTTTACTTAGCTCCTACCCAATCCATACTTTTTATCTTAATGGAATGCTAATAATTGGGGTGATCTAGAGCCTACTTCGATGTTTTACTATGGTACACATCTTTATACTCTTATGTTCAATAACAAGGAGGCTAGGGATAATATATTTATATGTCTCACTTACTTTATGGGTTCTAAGGGATTGTTTGTAACCCGTTAGATGTTTTGGCATTAATATAAAAATGACAATTTTATCTTCCCTTTTTTTTTTAGAATTCGATACTTCCCCATTTAGTTATGGGGTGATGATATTTTTGAAGAAATCACAAATTAGTTGGGAAGGTCAAATCATAAAGATATTTTTTTTTAGTTTTGATATAATTTGTGTGCAGTGTGGGAATCATATTCAATATCTTAATTATGAGTAGTTTCCTTTCAATTGTAATGCTTTCCATAAACATGCGAACTTTGAAAATAATTATGTAATCTTCAAATATCCTATGAAATATTCTAACACAGGCCCGACTACTCATAAAAATGATGATAAGTGTTTCAAAACAAGTTTCTAGAGAGGAATGAAATCAAGTCCCAAAGGTTTCTATCTTGCTAACATGCCTCAATCTTATTCCATGTGTGAATCTTGACATACTAGGCTATCCAATAATATATTTTGATCTATGCATTCATAAGAGGATGGAGAAGATATTCAGGATCAAAATCATAACAAGCTATCATTAAATGTAGTTAATTTAGAGAATAATTATCCTCCAAAAGTATTTTCAAGTCCCACAAATGTTAAATCGAAGTCTATAGAAGTTAAGGCTCATATTTTGGAAAATGGATATTAATATTCAAAAAGTAGAAAGTGGAAAAAGATGACTATGCCCACTTATTTGCTTCATTTGAATAAATATTAATGGGAATTATGACCTCCTCCCCTCCACTAAAAATTAGTTGAAAAGTCTGCAAAGAAGGAAACTCTACTTATTTAGAGACTCTAGGCTAAGTTTTTTTCCCGAGGGGATAATTTTGATAAAACCATGATCATGTTGTGTTTTTGCATTGAGTTATGAATCAATCTAAAATAATATTATACCATACTTTGTAGGAAGTAAGATTAAACTTTATGTTTTAGATTTGGAGCACCTGTTTTTTACATTTTTATGGGGGGAGGATTATTTTTCCTTTTGTTGGCTATAGACTAGTCTATAGAAATTTTGTTATATTGATATAAATTTATTATTCCAATTATTAAAAAGAAAAAAAAAACTACCTTATATATAAATAGTTGATCATTATTTAGTTATAAATTTAATATAATATTACTGATATACTTGTTTCTAATAAATGTTTTTAGGATAAATTAATTAATATTAGTTTTCATTATGGATCTAGTTCTATTCAGAAAGTTACTGTTGAGGATGGATCACCATAGTTTTCTCTAAAACATAAAATTTAAAAATGTATGTGATTCTTCTGAGAAAATATTCATACAATGTTAGTCCTTTGTAGTTCTTATTTACATCCCTTTGAATGGAATAGACACATGATGGTTAGTTTTTCTACACTATAAATTGGATGTGGTTCCTAAAAGAGTTAAATATTATAAATGAGTTTCGCAATCCACAATCGAAAGTTATGAAGCTTAATTACCATGAATAAACCCTTCAAAACAATTAGAAATCAAGGGGTATTCCCCCATAAAGTTATATATGGGTGACATTTAGATGTTTCACACAAGTTGTGACAATAATAATGGTTGAGAAAAAATTTCCTTGGGCCACCCTCATTAGTTGAGGGAAGGAAAGTATAACATTAAGCCATAAAAATAGCTTATTAAATTGAAGATACACGAAAATTTTCTTATACCACATCGTGATATCATGGATAATTTGTGAGGAATTCACCATTATCAATGATTGAAACAATTGTATTACAATATTATTTTATATTTTAAAGATGAATATCCTTGAACATGTCGTGGAATCAACATGTAGGAGATTTGTCACAGGTAACTAGGATCTATATTGGATAGACACACCATTAATAGGTTTAATACACAATAAATTTGAAAAAAAAACGTAAACAAGGATAAGGGGGAAATAGTGGGTTCAATACTATTATTTTTTTTTCACATCAAGCTCCGTGAACAACACATAGAATCCATGCCACAAACCATCTCTAGGGAATCCATGAAATTGAAGCTAAATATGGGTTCCACTATGAAATCTTAGGCATCATGGACGAGTCTTTGTTCCATAATCACAATCAAGTGAAGCATCATGTACAAATCACCAGAACTCCACATCGAAATTCTATTATTTATTAATCAACTCTATTTTTTCAATTCACAACATCATTACATCAATTTTGGACCAAGAATAAGTCTAGAGTTGTAGAAAAGGTCACAAGAGGATAATAATAGGTCTCGAACCATAAATGATACTTTTAAAGCTCAATAATCCTAGATACTTTCTACTAGCCATAGATATTCTAAATCGATAGTAATGAATCTTCTAATAATCACATGAGACACTTGTATGCTACTTTTGATGTACTGGAGGACATAGGTACCATGATTAAATGACAAAACATGTGCTAGATTGAGAATGTTTCTTAATACCACACCATGAATTATTCATATGACAATAGTTAGGGATCATTATAATTTGAGTCAGATCATGTATGCCATAAATATATTTTGTTTACTAAAAAATAGGTTTTAAGCCTAAATACCTTTAGGTGTTAATAAGGAGATTAAGCACCAAATTGAATTTTTAGAATTCAAGATAATTACTAGATAATGAGATATATTGGGAATTGGTCCATAAAAATAAGTTATTAGGATCCTTCACCATGAAATTGATCTATGTGGGTATATATGGCCACCCAGCTATGCTACTGACTCATGACATAATTTTCCTATTCTAGCAGTTTTCTATTTTTTAGTAGTTTTTAGGTCCTAAAATTCTGTAGTCATTTTGAAAACCAAAATGGTGTTTTTTAGGGAAGTGGTGCAACAAAAATCATATAATTTCTTCTGCAATAAAATTGTACTCTTTAGATATATCTTTCAACAAGCTATCATGCATGCCAAATGGAGATCATATGGAAAGGGTACGACCTCATGCATTTGATGTTCCAGCTTACCCCATTGAACCCATTGACCTTTGGCATTTCATCTCCCAGGGTTGGTTTTGGATGTTTATGGTTTTTCATTTCTTATTTATTATAGAAATTTCTTCCATCCTCATAGAAACTTATTTTACGAAGGCATGTATCCATCACATCTCTTCATAGAGATAAGCTACCACTATTCACGCTAGTTTTATTTAATTCTAAATCTATATAGTTTCAATATTTTCCATTTATTAGTTGAAGTTAGGTTTCATTAGATATATGTTTTTTGGTTTTAAATCTATCTTTCATTTTTTTCTCCTTCATAAATTCAGTTTAGTGGTATTATAATGGTCTTCTCTTTTTCTAATTTTCAGCGAATATCCCCACATAGGTCATCGTATAAATATTTTGGACTCAAACTTATTGACAAATTGCGATACCATCCTCGCCAACCATGACAACCTCCCATGGATGAAGAAAATAAATTTGAGGGAGTGTGGTGTCCTCTCAAATTATTTCTGGAAGAAGCCCTCAAGAAACAAAGGAACAATATGATGGATAATATTTCCCACATCGTTTGCAAATTACTAGGAGGAAACACATATTCATACAATAGCCACTTTAAAGATTTTTCCCCTTTTAAGGTAAAAAATAATTTTGATATTTTGATATTTGAAGGCCAGATAGATGCATCTACTCTAGACAAATGGTTAAATTAGATAGAAGGATGTTTTTCAGCCCATAAAATTTTAGATAGAGACAATATTACTTTTCCACTCCTTAACTTCACCCCTCATGTCAAGGACCTTATGGAAATATACTGTAAAAAATGAATGTTTCACAAAAGAGTTAGTAGTGCTTAAGCTAAAAGCTATAAAGTCATTTTCAAGCTCTAACTTTGAAGAAAGCATAGACAAGGGGAAATAGATCATTGATGAAGAACCTAGTGACACCTTATCCACCACCGAGGTCCCGTTGAGTGAGCCTAAATATTCAAAGGCAGGTGAACATGTCTTTCAATCACAAATTTGGGTGTCGTGGCTCTACTACATTTCATTATCAATAGCAAGAGTCAAGCGAACCTCATCTTAGCATAATTTGTTAAGTGGGTGGACCTGCTAAGAAAACCACTCTCATAGCCATACACCATCAAGTTGCTCTACCATGGGTGATTTCTTTGCGATAGGAAATTTTTTTTCCTACCGTACAACATGAAGTCTTTCATGGATGAGGTATTGTGTGATGTAGCCCACCTTGAATTTTGTTATGATCTATTAAGCCAACCATACTTTTTGGAGAATCATGCTTTTTATGGATATAGACCTCATAGTGTTAATATTAATTTTGTCATATAACCATAAAGGATACTAGACGAAACCTCACATACTACAATTCATTGATCTCTAATAAGTAATGCATTAGTGTCATCTCCAGGACTAATAAATTTGTCTTCTACCTAGTTTTATCTCAAATTAAGGAGAATACCTTGCCCGCATCCATGGCCTCCACACAAGGCTCTTAAACACAACAAAGGAAAATGGATAAGTTTGTGGAAGAGTACAAAGACATCTTCTCCTCTCTCATGATGATAACTTTTCAGTATCATGCCAAACATTCAATCAATATTATCCCTGGAGCGCCTCTAACCATTGGGCCAATATACCACCATTCGCCTCTATAAAATTAGGAAATAAAGAGGAATATACAAGAGATAATTCAAAATGGAACATATAACCAAGTTTCTCTGCTTTGTGGGAGCCTAATTTTACTTGTTTAGAAGAATAATGTTACTTGGAGGCTTTGCATTAATTATTGGTCTCTGAACAAAATAAAAATTAGGAACAAGTACCTAATTCCCAATATTCATGACCTTCTTTAGTATCTCAAGGGGGCCAAGTACATTAGTAATATTTATTTGATTTTCATCTATCACTAATCTCTAATATAACCAACTCATGTGTGTAAAATTGTTTTCAAGTCCATGAAGGGTCTTTTCGAATGGTCGGTCATGCCCTATGTTTGATGAATGCACCAAAGCATTTCATGAGGTCGATGGATGACATCTTGTGGACTTTCAGCAATTATTAAGTGGTTGTATATTTGATAGATATTATCATCTTCAACAAGAGTTGGGTGGAGCACTTGCATCATATTCAGTAGGTCATTCACACTATGTGGAAACACAATATATGTACTAAATTGGAAAAAATTTCCTTCGACATTGGCAAGGTCCAATATCTATGTTAAATTATTTATGTGCATGTTGTGCATATGGATCCATATAATATCAAAGTCATTAAAGAATGGTCAACCTAGACAACTCTAATAAGCTTCAAAACTTCTTGGGCCTTTCTAATTCCTGCCAAGTATTCATGTTGAGGTTCTCTTATATGACTTGTACTTTAAGTAAAGTTACTAAGGGTGGAGAGAAGGCAAATATTTCTTCATCCATGTCACAATGGAAGGAAATCGATGAACTAAAACTCCACCTTTTCTCTGCACTAGTTCACACCCTTCCAGAGCTATAATAGCCATTTTAGATTCGGACAAATCCCTCCAACTATACTATTGTTGTAGTCTACATTCAAAAGTAAATTTAATAGCCTATAAGTATGAGACAATCTCTAATACAATCTGGAAACTCCCCATATATGATAAGTAGATAATCACCCACATAGATCATTGGCCTCTTCCATTTATTCAAACATAGGGGAAGTTACAAAATGTTTTCCATAAAAAATGGTCCTCATATCTATAACAATTCCAAATGAACATTAAATACAAGAGGGGTAGCACAAACTACATCACAGATTACCTCAAATAACCCCTAGTTGTGGCACTGGTCACTATTCTCAACTCTTTTTTTACTGAGGCCCTTAGATGGGCACAACTATACAATAATTATTCAAAATTTTATACCGCACTAGATGTTGATGGAAATATATGAAGTTCCATACTTCCACCTCTACGGTGCATTGTTGTGATACTTGGGACACTTTTATGTTCCTCCTAATGATTGTGTAAGGATTATTTAAGAGGAACATTATAGTCGCATAGAAGGTAACATTGATGTGGAGAATATAGTGGTAGTACTACAGAATTATTTTTATTATTCCAAACTTCGATATCATCTTTTCAATTGTACCAAGTCTCGCACTGCTTTCACGATTTCCAAACAAGAAATTAAGAAGCAAGGCATGTACACCGATTTTCTTACTCCTAAACAAACTTGGGAATCCATCTGGGTGGAATATATTTCTATCCTTCCTTATTCCAAGCATGGTAATGACTGTATAATTATGGTTGTTGATAGGTTTTCTAATATGGCCATCCTTATTACCCACAAAAAGAGAATCACAGTAGAATCCATTATCGATATCTTTTTCAAATGACCATGGGTAAATTTTTCGATCCCATGGAAAATAATATTATATTGGGATATAAGGTTCATAATAATATTGTAGTCGATCCTCTATTCAATTTCTGACACCTAACTCACCAAATCAACTCCCTTCCACCCTTAGACTAATGACTAGGAAAAGGTCGTCAATAGGATGATACTGCACATTTTTCGTATGTGCAACTCCAGGCATCCATGAACATGCGATGAGAGTCTCACCTACATTTAGCATAACTATAAGAAATCTATCCATACTTAATATAGTCACAACCCCTTTCAATTAGGCATGGAATCTGAACCATTAGATCACATTATATCACACTGCCCCTTACAAATTCATAGGGAGTATTTCCACCTTTTCAATTCAAAGCTTACAAAATTAGAAAGTTTATTAAATTAATTTATCACATATTATAAGAGGTCCATGATATATTGTAGGAATTCAATACTAAGTATAAACAACGCCATGATCAACACAGGGTGACACAAAAATTTCAAGTGGGAGACAAGGTTTTGTTTACATTTGCAAAATGAACAACTTGAAGGGGACCATAGGAAGCTTTTGAGACTTTGCTATTGCCCTTAAGAAATCACCAAGGCTATGGGTGTTAATATTTTTGAGCTATGTATCCCCCCATTCCTTGTCATGAACCTAATGTTCAATGTGGAATGATTCACCATATTTTCCACCATTACTGGACACACCAGAAATTGTCAAGCATATGACACTAAGAGAGATTAACCCAAATTCTATTAAAAGGTTCACAAATGATCAAACCATGGACATATAAATTAGCATAAATCACCAAAATAGTGTCTAACTATAATGGTTTTTGAAAGAAAATAGACTCCTACAATAAGGGAAGTGGCTCACCAAAAGCCATGTTTAGTAGAATTTCCCCCATCCCATGAAGGAACTCACCATTGAGACCATTTATTCCTAATGGGGTGAGTGATATAGGTGGATATTGGTGGCTAACCAGATATTTCTCTAGGTCATAATAGAATTTTCTTATTTTGGTATTTTTCTACCTTTTACATTTTCTAGGTCTTGGACTTCCAGACCCATTTTGATGCCTTAAAAACTGGTTTTAGGGAAATGGGTCGAAAGGATGCACAAACTTCCATTATCATCAAAAAATTGTACTCCTTGGAAATACCTTTCCATCAGGTTTTTTTTCATGCAAAAAAATAATATATGCCAAAGTGACGACCCCAAGAAGTTAACGTTCCAACTTATTGGGGCCCATAATCCATTGGCACTTCATCTCCTAGGGTTAGGTTTTTAGATGGTTATGGATTCTCATTGTTTATTCATGATAAAAAATCCCTATGATCCTCATTGTAACATATTTTAGGTAGTCCCATAGGCATAACATTTCTTTTGAGGGATAAACTACCACAATTTGGGCTAGTTTGCATTCATTTGGCATGTATATAGTTTCAAAATTTTCCATTTATTAGTTGAATTCATGTTTCACTGTATTTATATGTATTGGATTTTAATTTGTATTTCATATCATTCCCTTCATAAATTTAGATTAGAAAGGAACCTACAAAGCAGAGGCCAACCCTCTCTAAGTGGTTATTCACATTATAATTGAGGATGGATATTAGTAGGATCTTTTACACACTAAGTCATAGAGACATTAACATATTGAAGGAAGTAAAATAAAGAAATGTGTTTCTCGTAAAATATTTGAGGGCTTAATAAGCTTAAAATACTCCTGAAACAAATGGACGGTACCTTTTTGGGGTATCTTTGTAGGACTTTGAAATGGTATATGTCTCATGAATATGTTTCATGCATTAAAAATGGGTTTTCACTTTTAAACATGGTCAATATTGTATACAATATTGTTAATCCATAATTGAACCTTCTTTAGATAAAGAAACATGAACACAACCTATGCATACCAACACTAGCACTCACTATAAGGTATTTACCTTAGTAGTTGGATATGGGTTCCATTAAGGTTTTTCACACACCATAATTAAGGAATCAAGTGTATTCATGATAGGAGAAAAAGGACTATAATTCCTATAATTAATCAGGGGAGGGGAGAAACAACCCTAAGCACTAAAAATAGCTTCTTTAGCTCAAGTACACAAAAAGTTCCATCAGTGTTGATATGAGTGTTTTGATGGTTTATGGGGCCATAATAATCATCAATTATCATAAAAAACTGTATTAGGATCTTATTGAGCTTCAAAATGTAAATATTTTTGAACAAGTACTTGATCCAACATGCAGATACTTTGAAAGGGATATTTTAACTTTGTGTGGGATATAGACCCTTTGGGTAACACTCTCTTCCCACATCTACCCAAGTAACCAGCCAACTAGGGCAAAGATGTGACAAGAGGCTACTAATATGAGTTTCAACCTCCTAGATGACCTTAAGGAAGTGGAACCAACAGAAACACTATAAAAAAACCTTACATTGGATCATTGACATCCCGAGGAGGTAACTCAACCTTTTAGGGCCCTCTTCTTTGAATGGGAACTAATATTTATCCCCTTTGAGGCTGAGCCACGTTCTCGTAAGGGAAATTTAGTAGCTATATAACCTATATCGATGGGATAGCCTTGTTAAGGTAACGGCTAAGGCCCAAACAACGAATTTTCTGTGTGTACCTCCGAGATTTGTGAAAAAAATTCAACCCCTGAGCCGAGGTTACTACAAAATACTTCATGTAACTCCAAGATAGGGTAAATGATGTATAAAAAAAATATGGAAGCAATTAAATCATTAGGAACTCATCCGGCCCCATCTAGCCATGACATGCATTTCGTCAAACATGTCATAGACATAAAATCTGCAGGCATGAACATCAGAAATAACTAAAGGGATCTCTTTCTAATCTAATAATTGCTAAAAATAATTCCTCCCTCACAACAGAAGCTATCATACAATCAATTTAACCATAGATACAGGGATACTCATTCATAGGAAAAAACATAAATAGAGCCATACATCATCACTAATCAAATACATGCTTGTAACTAGCACATTAACAATAGAAATACAATGGATACAATATAAATAAAATCCATATATAAACTAGTATATTTTCATATTGAATACTAGAGAAGTGAGCTTTTCATTACTAAATGAAAGAACCTACTAGAGATGGGACGTCCACGTTATACCTAGCCATAGATTGGCTAAGACAAATCGACTTAAGCCAATCACCCCCTGTGCCATATTCAAAGCATGAATGTGGGACTCATAACCAACCGAAAAAGAACCAAACACACATAAATGCTACCAGAGTCCTCCACCTACACTATGAGGAATTTGGGTGCCCCTAGTCTCTCAAGCTTTAACGTAACCCACAATCATATCCAGGGGTCTATAGGCCCTACACCGAGACTATCTCTCCTGGAATCACCATACATCCCATCCCAGGACTACTAGGCCCAATGGATAGAAATCCACCTCTGGCCTTATTTTATATCCTTCCATTCACTGGGAATGATTCTTAGACATACCAAGGCACACAATATGGATTTACCACAACCCATAGTCTGGCTCAGGGGTTACTAAGCCAATGGATTTATTGTGATCCAAATTCTGGTTCAGGGACCACTAGGCCATGTGTTTTTCATTTCATAGATCCACCCCACTCAGCTTTGAATCCAATATTTCTATCCAACTCATTCGAAGTATGAGAACCCATCTCATCAAGGCTATAAAGAAATGGAAAGGCTAGGTTTAATACACTGTCATACCTAGAAAAACCAATGCCAAGATAGCAAAAAGCCACATGCAATACCATGCATGCAAAATATAGCAAGGAAAATACACATGCTATATCCTTGATCCTGTTTTTCCCTACTTTCTCTTTGCCTTCTTGCTCCAAATCTCCAAGTATGCCACACTCATCAAGAGTGCTCTAGGAATACTCTAAGTGTCCAATAGTATGAGAGAGAGATAATAGAGAGAAAAATATTGCCAACTCATCCTCAACATCCATTTTATCATTGATGTCTCTAATTTATTAATTTTCCATAATTTTCCTTCATTTTCCTCTTCACATGCAACATGTGACCTTTCACATTCCTTTTCTCCTAATTTCCATTATTTTCATACATAAATGATCCAAAAATATTGTTTTCCTCTTTCTGCCTTTGCCTTTTACTTTTCCAATTTCCTTAGCCATAATAAACCGAAGTGAACACCCACTAGGATGTGTTTCCCATCATTCATCTTGGAATACCTATCGCATCCATCATGGTTATTATTTTTCCTTTATTACATTTTACATGGAAATTTTCACCAGGGTTGTTACAAAACCCTCCCTCTTTGGGGACACTGTCCTTGGTGTTCAACCACACATATATCTCAACAAACCGCTGGAAATAAAACCATAGTTCCCATCAAGATTTATAACAAATCTCGTTGTATTATTTACAATGAATAACCCGCTCAAAATAAAAAATCATCATGACACTCATACCATGTATTGGAGCTTTATAAAAAATCTCAATACAATATGTACAAAACTATACACATTTTCACATTTTCTCAACCAAAAAATAAAAGGATACAATGCCTATATGAACAACAAGGGAATCCATAGGCTCACACCTCCACCCTCAAATTAGTACCAAGATTCACTTCCTACTCAGAAGTCTAGAATCCACTGTCAAAGAAAAAGTTGCATCCAATGTCAAGCGCTACAATCCTACACTATTGTACTGGTAGTGAAAAGTTACTATCTCATTGTTCCAGGGCACACTCCCAGTGTGCATCTGATTCCATCTGGAAATGCTAATAACCAAAAAAAATCCATCCCCGGCCATCCCTTCTCTACTACACACTCTGTCAAGAAATCCGGTAATCCCCTTCTCGTAGTTAGTCACCTTCCAAGTTCCCTGAAATCCCCTATCCTGGGTGATCTAGCCATTTTCAAGGCTTCCTCACATCAGAAGATACAAAAATCAAGGCATTTGCCTGCCTCAAAATCATCATATTGGTTCTGGAATGCTCATGGAAATAAATGGACATTAATGGCTCCCAAAAATGCACAATGGACCTACTCCTGAAGTGATTTACCAACACACTGGTCCATGTTCCAATTCCTTTTTTTGTTGCTCCTAGTTCTTCCATTTAGCTTCACCCACCCAACTTGGCATTTCGTGCTTCCTGTACCAAGCAAGTAACTTCCGTTAGATTCAAGATAAATTGAAATAACTTCAAACCAAACCTCATTGGTAGCTTGGCAACAAGGTAAAATTTCAATCATGTTCACTTCCTATCACACAAGTTAAACTAATTGTTTGATCAAACCATCATGTATAAACATATCATATCAAGCTAGCCCAAAATGCAACCATATTACATCAAAATCATAAATCACATGCAATCATTATAAACCATAATCATAAATCACATCTAACCATCATAATTCATAATCACATATCACATGCATAATACAACTCAAGTAAAATATCGATACTTATCCTTACTTTTGCCTTTTCTCTTTCTGTACACACACCGGATAGGTTTCCACACCAAGAAAGTACCCAGTCCCCTTGATTCTCTTTACTCCCATACACATACACATAATGTACATCACAACACATACATCCACACAATGCGTACACCCACACCAAGATCACAGCATAACACATACACCTACACTCAGTTTACAACACAACATATACATTTATACCTAGTGTAAAACACAATATCTTTACATACACATATATATGTTGTAGAATGCAACACAATGCATATGCCTACATCGGCATACAACACATAAACCTACACCCATTTTACAATACAACAAAGTAGATATGCCTACACGAGCATAAAATACATACACCTACAACTAGCATGCAATACAACCCAATACATATACATATATAGAGTACAAGACAATGAGTACATATGTCACGATACCATGGCTAGACCATGCACATAGATAGTACCACATGCCCGTAACACAACATGTATGACATGCACACAATAACACCTGTATACTAGTACCAAATTCACAAAATGTACACAGTACCACTTGTAAACACACTACATACGCAACATGTGCACAACATCACATGTACATGACACCA
This sequence comes from Pinus albicaulis, assembly GCA_034641835.2. Lineage (NCBI taxonomy): Eukaryota > Viridiplantae > Streptophyta > Pinopsida > Pinales > Pinaceae > Pinus > Pinus albicaulis. Next base: position 606,934,505 of record CM076576.1, read on the forward strand.
CCTGCACAACGTATAAACAATGCCAAATGTACATCGCACCACCTATATAATGTGTACATAATACCACATGTACACAACACCACATGCACAAGATGTACACGACACCATATGTACATAGCACCACATGCACGACATTTACACGATACCACCTGCACAGAAAACCACATCTATAACATGTACAAAACACCACATGCACACAACATGATGTGCAGAATCATGCATACAACAAAAAATACACATAGCACCATATGTACATCACGCACACAACACCATATGTACATAGCACTTCATATTCAACATGTAAATAGCACCATACGTACACAAAACCACATATCCAACATGTACGTATCACCATCTATACCTGGAACTGCTTATACAACATCATATATACAATAGGCATACAGCATCATATGTACACAATACTACATATGGAACATTACACATCACCATAGGTACAATCGCTGAATATACAACATGCGCAACTTATACAAAAAAATAGCAATGTACATACATACACCACACAACAACGCCACAAGCAATTCTGCTTCTAGTGTCTTTCCACTATCCATGTTTCTCCTAGCATATCACAAATCACACTACTTTCACTTCGTTGATGTACCCCTCAATGTTACATGTCCATAGCATAACCATATGCATAGTAAAAGCATATAGAATTAATTCATGTCCACATGATACTAACCTCATAGATCTGTCAGAGTTACTCTAACACTTGATTTCTTATATCCAGGAACTTCTTCATGCCATTCACCTGCATAAGCAATCATTCCTCCACAAGAATTATCCTGGAATACCCTGTCATACAGTGACATAAATACATACATATATATATATATATATATATATATAATCATTAGCATAAAACAATCATCATCCTATCAGACAACGTCAAACATATATGCATACATACATACATATAAACCATCAACATAAAACCATCAATATCCATGAAGACCCTGTCAATCAACGACATAGATACGTACATACATGCATATATACATATATAGACATCATCATAATTAAAACATGATTATCAAATATCATAAGGTTAGGTTGAGAGAAAATACTTTTTCCATGCACAACATGCACAATATTGAGAACAATAGTTCCCAACGTAGCCAAGGTATCTGATATCTCAGATCCATTTACTTTACCTTACCTGATTACCTTCCTCATGACTGTCCTTCCACCATCCATTTACCATAAAGGATCCAACTAGTCCAACTAGCTGTTATATTCTTTACCTTCCGTTGTGCTTTCTCATGCACTGAGCTTCATTCATTTCTTACATTACCTGTTTCATACCATAGAGCTCTCCCCAAGCTCCATTAACTTTCCTATTCCCCAACCAATTCCCAAGACTCTCAAACAAAAGGTAAGAAAATAATAAGAAAGTGGAAGACCATGAAAACCCAAAAGCAATAGGACACCACAACAAAGTAGCATGGCCATTCACTAGATGCAATAAAGACTACAAATCAATCGTAACCAAATCACAAAAGACTGAAAGCACAATACTTTACAACAAGCACCATCACTCAATCCCATGGTTCCAAATACTTCCAAGGAAATCCCAACCCGAGCCTTCTTCAAGATTTCATGGTAGTCATTTTTTCCATACAATTCCCTGCATCATACTTCCATAACCACACAACTACTGGTGCATAAATAAATATACCAATATACTTGATATCTTACCTTTTTTTCCAATCACACTAACTTGTAACTGAACAAACATGTTGGAAATATGTACCAAACATTAAGATCAAATACGTGTCAATTTTTTCCAAGACTAACAACCATGTCATAATAAACAATAAACTCAGACTCATTGGTCATAATACATGGTACTAAAAATATCATCTACTTCTACTCAAGTACATATCAACTGCCTGAACGCCTACGTGTTAGTACAATCATCTTAAAACAAGACCATTTCTTCATGCAACCTTATAGACACATGTGATTAATCAATAACTCAAACAAACTATAAACATGCCATGTTATATAAATCAACTAGATGACATAATAGACACCAAACACTTAATACCATATAAATGACCTAATCAAACAATCATGCACTGAGTATACGACATAACCAAACTCACAGCTTAATGTATCTTAGGGGAGGCTATTGTTTCTGCACCATCAATCTATATTAGCGCAATATAACTTCACAACATATCACTCAAACATAAATAATATCATGATATCCATAACAATAACCAAATAACATGTTAACATCATAAGCTCATAAGAAATTATCCAGAACAATGACATATTCATAGTTAGCCTAGATTAGTATGGAATGATATCACAACATATTAAATCATACCAGAATGTCATCCCCTAACTATTTGCATAGGGAAATCAAAATTAGCATGATTCCCTAATCCTCAAGTTACTAGCATGTAACAACAAGTTATATACCATGCTCATCAAAACATGTAACCTAATCATCAAGCTAACTATCATACAACAAAAAAGAATTTACTCATAACATTCTCATCAACAACCTATAAGTTATCTAACATAAAACAATAGTAACAATGCATACCACCATAGGCTGCTATCATTCATGACTATCTGACACATGTACATATAACTGTACTGATCAGCTAGCATCTATAATGTATGTAACCATAACAATGATAAACTAAAAATCATGTATATAACCATAATGCTCATAACTACCATGAGTCACATACATGCATGCTTGTATGATGATCTTCTCTTACCCCAAAGTCGATTGTTGAAACTTCACTTTACTGATCTGCATCTCCTACTCTATCTTAGCCAACACATTAGCATTGTTATAGACCAATATCATCATGATGACCTAATTGCATACAATGATCTTAAGCACAACAACCTCAATAAAACCAACGCAAGCTTGACCATATGCATCCACTTGACATATATAACCGATCATGAATAACCAATGCATGTTCAACATATAGCATCACACAAGCAAGCATACAAAGGAACTACACAATCATGACCAATATGTGACCCAATATACACAAGCAATGCATATACAACATGTAAAAATATGTAAGAAAACATACATGAACAATACACAAGCATTAGCAATACATAACGAGTCATACACCAATGACAACATGTTGACAACAACCCCATCAAGACTTCCATGGTAATCCCACTTCCACCATGGCCAACACAAAACTGATGCAAAAAGCACATATAGATCTCAAGCAAACTAAATTCATATGAAACCAACATAAACACATGATCCACACACCATCCATCAGTCTGAGAGTTGAACCATGCTCTAATACCACTCTGTAACACCCTCTTCCCACATCTACACAAGTAACTAGCCAACCGTGGTAAACATGTGAAAAGAGCCTACTAATATGAGCTTCAACCTCCTAGATGAACTTAAGGAAGTGGAACCAATGGAAACACCAAAAACACACCTTGCACTACATCATTGACATCCCTATTAGGTAACCAAACCTTCCAAGGTCATCTTCCCTGAAGGGGAACTCATTTTTATCACCTTTGAGGCTGAGCCGCGAGCTTGTAAGCAAAAGGTAGTAGCTATAGACACTATAGCCATGGGCTAGCCTTATGAAGGTAGCGTCTATAGACCCTATATCTGTGGGATAGCATTGTGAAGGTAGCGGCTAAGGCCCAAAGAATAAAATTTTCACTTGTAGCTCTAGTATTTGTATGAAAAATTCAGCCCCTGAGCCTAGGTTACTGCCCATAACTTCATGTAACTCTAGGAGAGGGTAAATAACATAGAAAAAAACATATGGAAGCAATGAAATCATTAGGAACTCATCTAAGATAAATACCACCATTAAGCCTGGAATATGTGTCCCATCCAGCATGGATATTATTTTTCCTTTATTACATTTTACATGGAAATTTTCACCAGGGCTGTTACACTTTGACTAGGTTCGGACAATTTTAGATGTATTTTGAGTCATAAACATATTTTCTAAATCCCAAAAATTGTTTACCTATAACTTAAATGTTATTTTTACTGAAATACACCACATATCCTATGGATATACTGTAGATAGCCCCACTTTTATACCATGTTACACAATTATGACTTAATAAACCACATATACTAAATTCATTTTCATTTATTAAGTTTGTCAAATGCAATTTTGACCATTTATGTTAAAATGATCCAAAAAACATAATAAAATAAAGAAAAATGAAAAAACCTTATAAGTAATGGTTCAAATTAATATGATAAAATAATCATATTTTATTATTATGACGATTCCAATGATGAACATTATTTTTTCCTATGAATTCAAGTGTCCTCCTACACATCACATTTCACCCATCGAAATTTATTATGTGTTGTAGATTTTCTAACTTAAATCAACATGCATTATCTTTAAGATAAAGATATATTGGAAAAAAATATCCACTTTGATCCATAAGGAGAGGATTCAAGCCATGCACATAAAAAGATGAAAGATCCCTTCTATGGGGAAAGATGAAAGGTCCCTGCTATGGAGCATTTCAAGGACCCTATTTTGTCCACGAATTTCCTCCCTAGACGAGTAACTTTTCTTTCCATTGGGAATACTTTCATTCTTTAACATGATTCTTATTTTGTTTTTTCCTATTTCCATACATTTCCATACATTTCCTTACATTTCCTTTTAATGGAATAGGTTTATAGATGAATATTTTTATTCAAGGCTAGGGTTTTATAGTTTTTTTTCATTAACTTTTACTATTATTTGTAAAAACTACTAGATCTAGGAATTTTACATCCCTATTTGAAAGCTTCTAAACTAAAAGAAATCAAGGGGAAAACAATAAAGTAAAGCTATATTTACCCTTCTCAATTCCATCACCTTTAAAAGCAACCAGAAACATTAAAAAAATATGTCTTGATCAAATTCTTCAAATCGGAGTTGAATAAGAATGCATTTATGGGGTCTTAGGCACATGGGTGGGTCTTGGGTATATAAAAATGGATGGGGGAGTTAAACAAAATAATCTAGGACTAAACAATTTTTTCTCTGCAATCTCGATCCATGGATGAATGATCTAACATGGAGATATAACCTATTTTGGTTATTATTCACTTACAATGGTTCCATGGGTGTGTTCAATACACTAGTGGTAAATCAAAAATTTGTGAAAATGTCTAACCATGGTTGTAGGAAGAGAGAAGTGGAAATTGTAGGTTAAATGATGTTTTTTAATATCAATTTCGTTAAGGAACACTTGAAATATACAAACCTTTGCATTTCCTCAAAATATTTTGACTATGGGTAGTTTACAAATGGATATATTATTCTTAGTAACAATGATGGGGATTCACATCTACACAATGGTTAGGATAGTATTAAGGGTGTTGTTAATATAGAAAATCATGTTTGTCTCAGGCATAATTATAGATGTATTGGAACACCATAAAATCTTTCTAATTCATATTTTGCTTCTAAGTTAGATATGAGTACCAATAAATATTTTTGGGAATCAATGGGCTAAGACGAAGGTTAAAATAAATATTAATTTCCTTTCACATGAACGTGAATATTCTAGGATTTAAGAGCTATGAAACAATACTGCATCCATGACACATGCACTTTCTATCAAGTATTTGAACCCCAAGATGTATTACGGACACCATTAGGAAATTTTGCACAGAGCTAGTGGGCTTAGCAGTATTTACTATAATTAGGAGATGAATATGGGTCCTAATGTGAAAATTTTATTTTTAAGACATTTGTAATAAAATAGGTTCTAACGCTAAAGGATAGTGAAGGTTTGCATAACTATGAATTTATAAAATAAAAATGAGTATGTGTTCCTATAAATTTGAAATACTTTGGTGGGATAATATCTTTTGTTATATGTGTTGAATGAGTTGATTACCTTGTCTTTACAGTTGTATTTACCTACCTAGTGGTTCTTGCTACCTAAAAAAATGCACCTAGCTTTTAAGTCTCTATCCTTATTTCCATTTTCAACCATTTTTTTAAATATAATCCACATGTTCATTAATAAAATAACACATACATATCGATCTCTTTATGAATTTGCTAAATATCTACACCTTATTCATTCAAAAATATTATTTTAAAACTATTTACTATTGTTTATTTAAACCAATATCATAATTATAAAATATATAAAATATTTATTTATTATGTATCTTTATATTGTAATCTCTATATATTAAAATAATTATATGGTATACAACTATAAATAGAGACTTGAAGACTAAAAAAAATTGATTGATAATATTAAGACCTTCAAATATAGGATTAGCTTTTGATCTTAATAACATATGAATTATATTCTAGAGGAAAAGTTGCAAACCATTTATAGAATAGTGTAGTTTTAAATTTTTATTTTTTTTATTATTTCAATTTTCTATAAATAAAAGATGTAGATTCTATATTTGATCTAGTGATTTGTATATATACCTGTAAGTATTTTTCTAATTATTTTTTTCCTCTAAAAATCATCATTAAAATGAATGTGTCATGGGAGGGCAGCATTACTTTTCACGCATATAAGTTTTGTTAATGGCATTAAAACTAAACTATTACAAGCATTTGACACGAGTAATATCCTACATTTATATTACCCTTTAGGCATTGAGCGAACAAAACTAACACATTGATAAAAAAAAGTTAGTATACACATAAAATTATTAAATAATTCGACATATATGAGTGTAGACAATTGGCTGATTTATTAAAATAGCAATTTAAGATACATAAGAAGTGAATAACACCATAAATCACCATAATGTCGGAGTTCTAAGCTACATAACCAAAAGGAGAGCTCATAGTATATTTAGCTACTTCATGATTAAGCAACCAACAAGAGATTAGGTAGCATCCAAGACTGTTATTAGATACCTAAAATGCTAAGCAACCTAGAAGTGATTGATAATATCCAAGAGATTCATTAGATAACTAAAAGGAATTATTGATGTAGTTATTGAAGACGCTAATTTTTTTAATATTGACTTCGTAGTGTTGGAATATAATTTCCAGCTGCTCGGATAAAACAACAGGCAGCATGGTGAACAGTTTTAACAGGCGCAGGTTAACGCAGCAACAAGTTGGTAGAAGAATCACTGGTAGATCGGAGATCGACGGCTAGCGGGAGTATAAACCGCTCGGCAGTTAACATGAGGACAGCCCCCTCTGTTGACTAGCCAATCGGGGGTTGACCAAGCAATCAACGGTCATCATTTAGTGCGGGGCCATACCCCATCCGTATTGAACCACCGGAAGGTAGCCCCTGCAACCACCAATATGTGGTGTTTCCGCAAGTGCACCACCAATGCACTGCCACCTCTGCCACCAAGCCAATTTGACATAAATGAATTTTTAAATGGTGCCGGCATATTTATGATGCCATTAATGAAATTTTCAAGCGGTGATTTTTGTCAATGAATGACATTAAATGGAATTGAGATATTTTATTAACATATAGAACAGAGTCATTCTATTTTAAAAAAAAGTGAGATATATGTACGCACAACAATGCATTATTTAAAAAAAAAGACAGAGCAGAATTAAAAAATACATAACGGTGTATGTTTTTAGGAAAAACAGAGAGTTGTTTTTGTTTTGTTATAAATAGAGACAGTGAATGAAAATTCACAGCAGAGTTTTTTTTTAAGAGAAAGAGAAGAGTTTTTGGAACTGTGTTTGTAACAGTCCAACAGTTGTGATCCCTATGTGTAGAGGAAGAACTTGTAAACATTTTATGGAATAAAAATTTGTTTTATTGAGTTTAAAACTTTGTTTTCTGAGAGTGATATTTATTTCTCTGTGTTGTGGAGGCGAAGTTTAATTTATCCATTGTTAATTCTGGAATTTTTCAATATTTGAACATGGTATCAGAGCTAGTCCAGGCTATTTGAAGGTCAAATAAGCTGAAGGAAAGGAGTTCTTAGTTGCAGCAGCTTCTCTAGCAGCGTGAAGACTCAGACAAGAAGAATTCAAAGGTATTTCTCTATACAGTTTTGTGTTACTATTGCAGTTCAGTTAGTTAATTTTAAACACACAGTCAAGTGTTTTTGAATCATAGTTAAGAGTGCAGAATGGCTGGAGCCAGCACTGGTATGGGTATGGGAAATATCCATCTCCCACAATTTAATGGGAAAAATTATGACTACTGGTCAATAACTATGAGAGCATTATTTGTCTCCCAAGACTTATGGGAATTTGGTGAGGATGGCTTTGAAGAGCCAGCAGATGAACTTGAGTTTAATATGTTAACTCAGGCAGAAAGAGAGATATTGAAGAGCAATAAGAAGAAAGATGCCAAGGCTCTTTTCTTCTTGTATCAAGCAGTGCATGAGAGTGTGTTTCCGAGGATAGCAGCAGCTAAGAGATCCAAAGAAGCATGGGAAACTCTCAAGACAGCTTACCAGGGCATGGAGAAAGTGAAGACAGCAAAACTTCAGTTGTTGAGGAGAGACTTTGAGACTCTCTGTATGAAAGAGTCAGACACTATTGACTCATTCTTCACTCATGTGATTGGAATGGTCACACAAATCAGATCTCATGGAGAGACTCTTGAGGACAAGAGGATTGTGGAAAAACTCTTGAGAATTTTACCCTCAAGATTCGATGTGATTGTCACCACCATAGAAGAGACAAGGGATCTCACAAAGTTTTCAGTGGATGAACTTCATGCATCACTGATGACCCATGAACAGAGATTGGGTAGGAGTGAAAACTCATCTCTTGAACATGCTTTTAAGACCCAAATGTCTTTCGGAAGAGGAAGAGGGCAAGGCAAAGGAAGAGGAAGAGGCAGAAGCCAGAATAGAGGTGGAAGGAACAGTCCATCAAATGCTCAAGGAAGGGGCAGCAATCCAAATCAGCATCAAGGCCAAGGCAGCCAGCAAAGTGGACAGCAGAATGATCAAGGACAAAGGTATGATAAATCCAATGTTCAATGTTACAATTGTAAAAAATATGGTCATTATGCTAATGAATGTAGAAAGAAGAAACAAGATATGAGAAGTGGAACTAGTGCAAATTTCACAAAAGAAAATAGCAGCCAAAACAATTTGTTTTTAGCTTGTAATATGGCTGAAGAAAAGAATGGGGATTTATGGTTTCTAAACTCCAGTTGTAGTAACCATATGACAAGAAACTTAGCAATGTTTTCTATGTTAGATGAGAGTGTGCAGTCACAAGTCACACTAGGAACTGATAGCAAAGTTTCTGTTATGGGAAAAGGAGATGTGAATGTTTTAACAAGATTAGGTGCAAAGAAATCCATAGCAGATGTTTATTATGTTCCAGGAATGAAGTGTAACCTCTTAAGTATTGGACAGCTTGTCCATAAGGGGTATAATGTTTTCTTTGAAGATGATGTTTGTACCATCATGGATAAACCACCCAGCAAACAATGTATTGCTGAAGTGAAGATGACAAGGAACATGATGTTCTCTCTTAGAATGAGAGCAGATCTGAAAAATGAAGAAAAGAAAGCAGCAGTAACACACGAGACTTTCCAAAGCGAACCAAAAGATGATAATTGGTTATGGCACTTGAGATTTGGACATCTCAACTTTGGAGGTCTTAATTTTTTGAATAGAAAAGGAATGGTAAGTGGTTTACCATTGATAGAGAAACCGGACAGCCTTTGTGAAGGTTTTATCTTGGACAAACAACACAGAGAAAGTTTTCCTTCCGGGAAAAGCATAAGGGCAAAAGCACCCTTAGAGATTGTCCACTCAGATGTATGTGGACCGATGCAAACTCCATCACTTGCTAACAACCACTATATCTTAACATTTATAGATGATTTTACAAGAAAAACTTGGGTTTACTTTTTGAAAAACAAAAGTGAAGTGTTTGAAAAATTTTGCAATTTCAAAGCACTTGTTGAGAAACAAAGTGGGCTGCATATCAAAGTCTTAAGGACTGACAGAGGAGGTGAGTATATCTCTAAATATTTTCTATGTTTTTGTAGAGAAAATGGTATTCAAAAACAGTTTACAACTAGATATACTCCACATCAAAATGGAGTAGCCGAAAGGAAGAACCGAACCATAATGGACATGGCAGGGAGTATGTTAAAAGCCAAGCATTTGCCTAATGATTATTGGGCTGAAGTTGTACATTGTGCAGCATATATTTTGAATAGGTTCCCTACAAAAGCAGTTACGAACAAAGTGCCAGAAGAGGCATGGAGTGGCACAAAGAAAAGTGTCACACACATGAAGGTTTTTGGATGTGTGGCTTATGCACACATTCCGGATCAGCTAAGGAAGAAGTTTGACAGCAAGGGGGAGAAATGTATTTTCATTGGATACAGTCAGGAATCCAAGGCATACAGGTTATATAACCCATCCACCAAACAGTTTATTGTGAGCAGGGACGTTCAGTTCATTGAAGAGGAATCTTGGGATGGAAGCATAGAGAAAACAGTGAATGTTAAACATTGTTTTTCTCATGATGAAAATGATGATGAGTTGGCTGAAATACATCCCCAAATAGAAACACCAACACAAGAGCCGCAAAGGACACCCTTGAGGAGAAATGACAGTGCTTCTCCAAGAACACCACAAGGAGGAAATTCAAGTGCTTCTTCAAGCATTAGTACATCAAATGAAAGAGGTAAGAAATTCAGAAGTTTGAAAGAAATTTATGAAAAAGATATTGCAAATGAAGGTATCAATTCTTTGTTTGCTTTATATTGTCATGTTGATGATCCTGTTCATTTCGAAGAAGCTATCAAGGATAGGAAATGGATAGAAGCTATGGATGAGGAAATAAATGCCATAGAAAGAAACAAGACTTGGGGTTTGGTTGAACTCCCAAAAGATAAAGATGTTATTGGAGTTAAATGGGTATACAAGACCAAAAGTAATGCTGAAGGAAAAATAGAGAGACACAAGGCAAGGCTTGTTGTCAAAGGTTATAAGAAGAAGCCTGGGATATATTATGAGGAAACTTTCGCACCGGTTGCAAGAATGGAAACCGTGAGAGTAGTGTTGTCCATAGCAGCACAAAACAAGTGGAAAGTTTACCAAATGGATGTGAAGTCAGCATTTCTAAATAGAGTGTTAATGGAAGAGGTTTACATTGAAAGACCTCTCGGTTATGAAAAGAAAGGCCAAGAGCACAAAGTATGCAAGTTGAAGAAAGCTCTTTATGGGCTGAAGCAAGTGCCAAGAGCGTGGTACAGTACGATAGATTCATATCTACTGGAAAATGGTTTTGAAAAGTGTGAGGGAGAACCCACCCTCTACATCAAAGAAAAAGATGGAAAAATATTGATTGTAGTTTTATATGTTGATGATGTTATTTTTACAGGTAATGATGATTGCCTTATTGAACATTTTAAAACAGTCATGAAAGAAGAATTTGAAATGACTGATATGGGTTTGTTGAGATACTTCTTTGGAATAGAAGTAGAAAAAGATGAAAATGGGATTTTTATCTCACAGGCAAAGTATGTTAATGAGGTGCTTGAAAGATTTAACATGCAGGAATGCAAAGCAGCAATCACTCCCACAGTGATGGGATTAAAACTCAGCAGAGAGGACAACAGTAAGGATTTTGATCCTAGTTTATACAAGAGCATAGTTGGCAGCCTTATGTATTTTACTACAACTAGGCCGGACATAATGCATGCTGTTAGTTTGATTTCCAGATTCATGGAAAAGCGAAAGGATGCACATTGGCAAGCAGCAAAAAGAATTCTGAGGTATGTTAAAGGTACAAAAAGGTTTGGTATTTTATATACTGCTTCAGAATATTCAGATTTAGTTGGATACACTGACAGTGATTTGGCTGCAAGTGTTGATGATTGGAAGAGCACTTCCGGTTATGTTTTTCATATGGGTTCAGGAGCCATTTCATGGGCTTCTAAGAGACAGCCCATTGTAGCATTGTTTACAACAGAGGCATAATATGTGGCAGCTACAGCAGTAGCGTGTCAAGCAGTTTGGATGAGAAAAATGTTGAGAAGATTATGCCAAGAATAGGTAAAAGGGATAGTAGTATTTTGTGACAATAGCTCAGCTATTGCATTGTCTAAAAATTCTGTTTTTCATAAGAGCACTAAACACATTAACACCAAGTTTCACTTCATACGTGAATTGGTTAACAATGGTGAAATAGTTTTGCATCATTACAGAACGGAGGATCATTTTGCAGATATCCTCACAAAGCCACTTACGCAGAAAAGCTTTGAACATTTCAGGAAATGCCTGGGTATGCAGGAAAACCCAGCAGTTGAAATTAAGGGGGAGTGTTGGAATATAATTTCCAACTACTCGGATAAAACAACAGGCAGCATGGTGAACAGTTTTAATAGGCGCAGGTTAATGCAGCAACAACTTGGCAGCATAATCACTGGTAGATCAGAGATCGATGGCTAGCGGGAGTATAAACCGCTTGGCAGTTAACACGAGGACAGCCCTCGCTGTTGACCAGGCAATCGGGGGTTGAACAAGCAATCAACAGTCATCATTTAGTGCGGGGCCATACCCCGTCCGTATTGAACCAGCGGAAGGCATCCCCCGCAACCACCAATATGTGGTGTTTCTGCCAGCGCACCACCAATGCACCGCCACCTCTGCCACCAAGCCAATTTGACATAAATGAATTTTTAAATGGTGCCGGCATATTTATGATGCCATTAATGAAATTCTCAAGCGGTGATTTTTGTCAATGAATGACATTAAATGGAATTGAGATATTTTGTTAACATATAGAACAGAGTCATTCTATTTTGAAAAAAAGTGAGATATATGTATGCACAACAGTGCATTACTTAAAAAAAAAGACAGAGCAGAATTAAAAAATACACAGCAGTGTATGTTTTTAGGAAAAACAGAGAGTTGTTTTTATTTTTTTATAAACAGAGACAGTGAATGAAAATTCACAGCAGAGTTTTTTTTTAAGAGAAAGAGAAGAGTTTTTGGAACTGTGTTTTGTAACAGTCCAATAGTTGTGATCCCTCTGTGTAGAGGAAGAACTTGTACACATTTTATGGAATAAAAATCTATTTTATTGAGCTGAAAACTCTGTTTTCTGAGAGTGATATTTATTTCTCTGTGTTGTGGAGGGGAAGTTTAATTTCTCCATTGTTGATTCTGGAATTTTTCAATATTTCAACACGTAGGTTATTAACATTTGTTTCTAGATATGATTTAGATGATAGAAAACTCGAAATTGCAGATGGATTTAGTATACAAAAATAAGGCATTGTTTCCGAGAGGAAAAAATAAGTACTGTATTATTTCATTTTCTCTGTTGAAGCCAATTATAAGGTATTGTGTAGTGTTATCTCACATCAATAAAGCAAGTTGGCTAAGATGAATTCTTAACGGCATGGGAGGAAGGCGTACAGTATATATATATAGTGTGACCATAAAATCTAATCCAAATGGTATCTCAATAACATTTTCCAAGAAAAGATTAATTCCAATAAAATTGGATCTCAATATTACCTTTTTAAGAAAAGTTTGAATAAAAAAAATGTTGATTTTGTTGTGCTATAATACAAATAATAATATTAAGAAAAGTTTGAATAAAAAAAATGTTGATTTTGTTGTGCTATAATACAAATAAGAAAATGCTTGATATACTTACTATAATTTTAAGAAAGGAAAATTTTATTTCTAAAATTTTTATAATATCTGGAGATAAATTAGATTTCCTTCAACTTATTCACTAATCAAATTTCCAATTCGGTCAAGTTCATATTAATGTAATATGGGTCAATTTCAACTATTACCCCTATAACCTCTAATCTCTATAACCTCTAACCTCTACAAGAAACTGCAATGACCCCAACACATTGCTCATAGTTAAATCAATATCTCTACATGATACTTCATAATATGACAACATTTTATGTAATATAATGCATACTCTATATAATATTTCGTAATACAACATCGAGAATTGAGTTGCCCATAAAGACTCTAATTTAATTGAGGTTCTATTTTCATGAGTGCTGAATCTAGAGCTATGAAAGCATTTTGAGGTAATGGTAAGAGTGTTCTCACCTTCCTGTAATGAAAAATTCTTGTATTTCCATAAGATAATTCCCTGAAACGAAATAAACTAAATTATATCTAAACAATTTATTTATTTAAAAAAAATATTAAAATTAATAAATAAATATAGAATTAACCATTTATTAAAACATTTATAAATTAATTTAAAATATATTGCATAAATAACAATACAAACTTAAATTACCGAAATATTTTTTACAATTTATATGATGGATTATAGAAGCATAGATTCTAAAAATACAAACTTAAATTAATCTCATTTTTAAAAATTATTTCATGCTCAAATAAATCTCTATTTATTTTAATAAAAAAAGTCCCATCAATTTCTATGTAAATTCTTTTCCCTTTGAATTTTTATTCCAATGAGATCAAATGTTACTGGAACATGAAAATCAGCCTTCTGCAACAAATGATAACTAAGGAATTAAAGAAAACTTTAATATCCACCATCCTTTAACAGGTTGGAGCGAATTGTAAGTAAGTAAGTAACCCCAATCGTTTAACTGGTTGGACCGAATCATAATACTAGTAAGTAAGTGAGTGATATTGGTTTATGATTTTTTTTTTTGGGTTTTTTTTTCATTCACATATTTTCTCACAGCCCAAATATAAAAAGAGAAAAATCGAGAGGAACTCATAAAAATGTTGGATCGTTTCTTTGGGAATTCTAAGAGCTCAAGCTAGTTTGCAATGGAGGATTTTCAGTTGAGATCCTCAACCTCTCTTCGGTGGGACTAGATCTCACCCTAGTAGGAAAATCATGTTTGATGGTCTCTCTGATAACCCTAATTGGCTTAGTTATTTTAATTTTTAAGTTGAGAGGGTTTGTCCTGTCGGAGTTATTTTGAACAACAGAGAGGAAATAATAATTCCTCTTCTAACACAGAGAAGATAGCAAAATAATATGGACAGAGAGATGGATTAAAACACTATTTCATTTCAAACTATAAACTGTTACAAAATGAGATTTCCTTAGAACTACTGTTGTTCTGGATTTACAAAACAAGATGCTTCTCTCGGCTACTACAAAACATAGCGCTATTCAAACTTTCTATGTTTTCTGCTCTCTCTGTATACACTTTTTTTTAACACACAATATTGTATCTCGGCTTACACTATATATATATATATATATATATATATATATATATATATATTATAAACATTTCATGTTTATAATATATATGTCAAAAATTATATAACCTATGTTTTAAAACTAAAACATGACACTTATATCGCGACGCATATAAAAACATTAAACCTAAGGTCTTAAACCTTATTACATCTTTCACGGATTTCAAACTGAATTCTAGAAATTTTTATAACTTATCACATCCATTTAAGGTGATTTCCGACTGTACATCAAACGATGCGATAAGAGTGCTATTGGTCAATTAATTGGTGACTTGGTGGTGGCGGGCCATCCTTTATTGCAAGCTTTCAGGCCTCTGGTGACGTAGGCACGAATCTATGCGATATACATATGATTGGTCGACAAACTGTCAATGTGGAATGGTGGGTCCTCTGTTTATCGCGCAATTTGGAGGAATGGTGACAAGGCCTCAAAACTATGTGATCGCATGTTGATTGGCTCTGTGAATGGCGACGTGGAGTCGTGGGCTCCACAGGACTGGCGTGGGGGTTTTCAAATTTAAACAAACTGTGGGGTAAAGGAACGGTTGGTATATTGAGTTAATGGTGGTAGATGAATGATTTAAGGCACGGGTTGAATGGTGTTTGAACCACAGTTCTCATTACAGGAAAGGGCTATTGCCTTCATAAAAAAATTGGCTTTTTCCGGGTTTAAACAAAGAATTCATTGCATGGTCGAGTGCAACAACACAACAAGAAAACACTGCTATTTATGTCTTTCAAAAACTCAAATCAAAATTGAATTTCGTCCTTCTGATTAGATTGCAGTTGGAATTAATTTCCAACACTTCCCTTTAATTACAACTGTTTCTTTCTTGCATACCTAGACATTTTCTGAGATAGTTACAACTCTTCTGCCCCAATGGTTTTTTTAATATATCAACAAACTGCTCTTCTTTTCTGCAATGTTGCAAAACAATTTCTCCATTGCTCACTAATTCTCTAATGTAGTGATATTTTGCATCAATGTGTTTTTTCATCTTATGAAAAACTAAATTCTCGGAAAAATCTATAGCTGAGTTATTATCACAATAAACTATTGTACCTTTTACTTGTTGATGACAAAAACTTCTCAACATTCTCCTCATCTATACTGCGTAACATGTTGATGTTGTAGATGCCACATACTCTACCTCTAATGTTGATAAAGCCACAATTGAATGTTTCTTAGAAGCCCATGAGATGGCTCCTGATCCCATATGAAAATAATATATAGAGGTTCTTTTCCTGTTATCTATACTTCCAACCCACTCACTATCAGTATATCCAATTAATTCAAAATTTTCTGAAGTCGTGTATAAAATTCCATACCTCTTTGTTCCTTTCACATACCTTAGAATTCTCTTTGATTCTTGGCAATGTGACTCTTTTGGCCCAACCATAAATCTGGAAATTAAAATTACAACATGCATAATATCTAGCCTTGTTGCAGTCAAATAAATAAGGCTGCCAACTATGGTCTATACAAACTTCGATCAAAATCCTTGATGTTGTCTTCTTTGCTTAATTTCAATCCCATCACTGTAGGAGTAATTGCTTCTTCACAATCTTGCATGTTAAATATTTTCAAAACTTATTTAACATATTTTTCTTGAGAAATAAAAAAATTATTTTCATTTTTATCTACTTCTATTCCTAAGAAGTATCTCAGCAATCCCATATCAGTCATCTCAAATTCATCCTTCATGACTGTTTTAAAATTATTAATGAGGTAAGCATCATTACCTATGAATATAACATCATCAACACAAAAAACAACAATGAGCATATTACCATCTTTTTCTTTTATGTATAATGTGGGTTCTCCTTCACATTTCTCAAACCCATTTTCCAGTAGATAGCCATCTATCCTACTGTACCAATCCCTTGGTGCTTGTTTCAGCCCATATAGAGATTTCTTCAATTTTCATACCTTGTGCTCTTGGAATTATTTCTATATCCCAGGGGTTGTTCAAAAAAATCCTCTTCCATCAATACTCCATTCAAGAATGTTGATTTCACATCCATTCGGTAAAATTTCCACTTGTGTTGTGCTGCTATGGACAACACTACTCTTACTGTTTCCATTCTTGTAATTGCTGCAAACGTTTCCTCATAGTCTCTTCCTTGTTGCTGCTTGTAGCCTTTGACACCAAGTCTGGACTTGTGCCTTTCAATCTTACCTTCAGCATTGCTTTTGGTTTTATAAACCCATTTTACTCCAATTAATTATTTTCCTTTTGGGATATCAACTAATTCCCATGTCTTATTTTTCTCTATGACATTTATTTCTTCATCCATAACATCTATCTATTTCTTATCTTTTACAGCTTATTCAAAATGAATAGGATCCTATACATGAAAATATAAAGAAAATAAAGAGCTCATACTTTCTTCTTGCTTATAAATTTCATTCAGACTTCTGAATTTGATTCCTCTTTCACTTGCAAAACTTGTGCTTGTAGAATCACTTAAATCTGCTCCTTGTGATGTGCTTGGAGAAGCACTCTCATCACTTCTCAAGGGTGTTCTCACACCAACTTGTGGTGTCCCTTGTTGTCCTTGTGTTGGTGGAGGTGGCGCTGCTAATGAGGGATGTCTTTCATCCATTTCTTCCTCATCATCATCATGACACAAACAATGTTTTACATTTACAGTTTTCTCAGTGCTTCCATCCCAAGCTTCTTCCTCAATAAATTGTACATTTATGCTTATCATAAACTTCTTAGTGGATGGGTTATAAAATCTGTATGCTTTGGATTCTTTACTATATCCAACAAATATGCACTTCTCTCCCTTAATGTCCAACTTCTTCCTTAGTTGATATGGAATGTGTGCATAAGCCACACAACCAAAAACACTCATGTGGGTGACAAGCTATTTTATGCCACTCCATGCTTCTTCAGGAACATTTTTCATAACAATATTAGTTAGGCATCTAATCAAGACATATGCCGCATAATGTATAGCTTCAACCCAATGTTCATTTGGCAAATGTTTTGCCTTCGACATACTTCTTACCATATCCATGATGGTTCTATTTTTCCTTTCAACAACTCCATTTTTTTGTGGTGTATACCTTGTTGTAAATTGTTTGTGTGTCCCATTTTCTCTGCAAAAGCATATAAATTCTTTGGAGATATATTCTCCTCCTATATCATTGCTTAAAAATTTTATATGCTTCCCAATTTGATTCTCAAAAAGATCTTTAACGTGGCATAACTTCTCAAACACTTCACTCTTTATCTTCCAGAAATATACCCATGTTTTTCTTGTGTAATCATCAATAAAGGTCAACATATAGTGGCTACGTACTAATGATGGTGTTTGCATTGGTTCACACAAATCAGAGTGGACTATTTATAAGGGTTCCTTTTCCCTTATTCTCTTTCCTGATGGAAAGCTTTCTCTATGTTGTTTTCTCAAGATACAGCCTTGACATAGGCTGTCTAGATTTTAAATCAATGACCTAATCCCTTTACCATACCTTTTATATGTAACAAATTCAGACCTCAAAGTTTGAGATGTCCAAATCTCAAGTGCCATAACTAGTTTTCATCTTTTTCTTCTCTTTGGAATGTATCTGTGTTACTTCTTGCATTGCAGCTCCTTTATTCAAATATGCTCTCATATTGAGAGGAAACATTATGTTTCTTGTCATATTAGATTTTGCAATCCTCTGCTTCCTTGGTGGTATGTCCATGATGACATACATCATTCTTAAAGAATACATTTTAGCTTTTCTAAACAAACTGTCCAATGCTAAAAAGGCTACACTTCATACCGGACACATAGTATACATTTGATATAAATTTCCTCTTTCCTTTTACCATGACAGAAACTTTACTGTATGTCCCCAATGTTACTTTAGACTTCACATTTTCATCTAACATGGAAAACATAGAAATTTTTCCAGTCATTTCTTTACTACATCCTAAATCTAGAAACCATATATCTTCACTTTTCTCTTCAACCATATTACATGCTATAAAAAAAATTCTCTTGACTGAGATTTTCTTTTGTAAAATTAGCACTGGGTCTACTACCCATGTCACTTTGTTTCTTCCTACATTCATTGGAATAATGGCCATACTTCTTACAGTAATGACATTGGACTTGGGATTTATCATACTTTCTCCACTATTCTTCTCTCTTCTATTATCTCTCCATGACTTGGGATTTATCATACCCAATAAACAATATGAGAATGAGTATATTGTATCAGACTCTTTCATGCAAATGACTTCAAAATCTCTTATAATTAATTGAATTTTTGTTGTATTTACCTTCTCCATACCTTGGCAGGTTTTCTGGAGGGTATCCCATGCATCTTTGGATTTTTTTTCTACTCCAATTCTTGGAAATATGATCTCATGCACTGCTTGATAGAGATAGAAGAGGGATTTTGAGTCCTTCTTCCTATTACTCTTCAGAAAATCCTTCTCTGCCCATGTTAAGGCATTAAATGCTTGTTCATCTATTGGTTCTTCTAAACCATATTCAACTAGCTCCCATCAATCTTGAGAGGGAAACGTGGCTCTCATTGTGATTGCCCAGTGGTCATAGTTCTTCGCATTGAACTGTGGGAGTTGAGTATTTCCCATACTCATATCTGTACTGGCTCCTGCCATAGCTAGCGTTATTGAACTATGCTTAAAACTTGACTATGTTTCTTAACTAAGCCTTATCACTGCTGAGAGATAAAATCTGTCTCTAAAAGACCTCCTTATTATAGTTCTCTGGACTGCACTCTTTAAAACAAACACAAAACTCTGTTTTGGTAAACAACTAAATTTTCTAATATTTTACTCTGCTAGAGAAAACTTCAACAAACTCCTCCTTCCTCTTTCAGATTCTTCAGCAACTAGTGAGAGCCTGGACTAGCTTTGATACCATGTTAGAATTTCTGGTTATTCCAAACAATAGAGAGGAAATAATAATTCCTCTTCTAACACAAACAAGATAGAAGAACAATATGGACAGAGAGATGGATTAAAACACTATTTCATTTCAAACTATAAATTGTTACAAAATCAGATTTCCTTAGAACTAATTTTTTTCTTGATTTACAAAACGATATGCTTCTCTCGGCCGCTACAAATCACAACGCTCTTCAAACTTTCTCTATTTTCTACTCTCTTTGCATCCACTATTTTTTAACACACAATATTGTATCTCGACTTACACTATATATATATATATATATATATATATATATATAAACATCTCATGTGTATAATATATATGTAAAAACATATATAACCTCTGTTTTAAAACTAAAACATGAAACTTATATCACGACGCATATAAAAACATTAAACCTAAGGTCTTAACCCTTATTACATCTTTCGCGGATTTCAAATTGAATTCAAAACATTTTAACAAATTATCGCATCCATTTAAGGTGCTTGCCGACTGTACATCAAACAATGCGATAAGAGTGCTATTGGTCGACAACTTGGTGACTTGGCGATTGCGGACCACCCTTTATCACAAGCTTTTGGGCCTTTGGTGACGTAGGCACCAATCTATGCGATATGCATATGATTGGTCGAAGGACTGTCAACGTGGAATGGTGGGTCCTCCGTTTATCACGTGGTTTGGAGGAATGGTTACGAGGCCTCAAAAATATGTGATCGCGCATTGATTGGCTCTGGGAATGGCAACGTGGAGTCGAGGGATCCATAGGACTCGCGTGGGGATTTTCAAATTTAAACAAAACACGGGGTAAAGGAACAGTTGATATATTGAGTTAATGGTGGTAGATGAATGGTTTAAGGCATGGATTGCATGGTGTTTGAACCACAGTTCTCATTATAGGAAAGGGCTATGACCTTCATAAAAAAATTATTTTTTGCAGGGTTTAAACAAATAATTCATTGCACAGTGGATTGCAACAACACAATAAGAAATCACTACTATTTATGTCCTTCAAAAACTCAAATCAAAATTGAATTTCGTCCTCCTTCTTATATTGCAGTTGGAATTAATTTCCAACACTCCCCTTTAATTGAAACTATTTCTTTCTTGCATACCAAGACATTTTCTGAGATAGTTAAAACTCTTCCGCCCCAATGGTTTTATTAATATGTCAACAAACTTCTCTTCTGTTCTGCAATGGTGCAAAACAATTTCTCCATTGCTCACTAATTCTCTGATTTAGTGATACTTTGCATCAATGTGTTTTATCCTCTTATGAAAAACTAAATTCTTGGATAAATCTATAGCTGAGTTATTATCACAATAAACTGTTGTGCCTTTTACCTGTTCATGACAAAAACTTCTCAACATTCTCCTCATCTATACTGCTTAACATGTTGTTGTTGTAGCTACCACATACTCTACCTCTTCTGTTCATAAAGCCACAATTGGATGTTTCTTAGAAGCCCATGAGATGGCTCCTGATCCCATATGAAAATAATTTATAGAGGTTCTTTTCCTGTTATCTATACTTCCAGCCCAATCACTGTCAGTATATCCAATTAATTCAAAATTTTCTGAAGTCGTGTATAAAATTCCATACCTATTTGTTCCTTTCACATACATTATAATTCTCTTTGATGCTTGCCAATGTGCCTCTTTTGGCCTATCCATAAATCTAGAAATTAAAATAATAGCATGCATAATATCTGGCCTTGTTGCAGTCAAATAAATAAGGCTGCCAACTATGCTCTTATACAAACTTCGATCAAAATCCTTTTTGTTTTCTTCTTTTCTTAATTTCAATCCCATCACTATAGGAGTAATTTCTTCTTTGCAATCTTGCATGTTAAATCTTTGCTTGAGAAATAAAAAAATTATTTTCATTTTTCTCTACTTCTATTCCTAAGAAGTATCTCAGCAATCCCATATCAGTCAAATCAAATTCATCCTTTATGACTGTTTTAAAATTGTTAATGAGGTAAGCATCATTAACTATGAATATAACATCATCAACACAAAAAACAACAATGAGCATATTACCATATTTTTCTTTGATGTATAATGTGGGTTCTCCTTCACATTTCTCAAACCCATTTTCCAGTAGATAGGCATCTATCCCACTGTACCAATCTCTTGGTGCTTGTTTCAGCCCATATAGAGATTTCTTCAATTTTCATACCTTGTGCTCCTAGACTTCTTTCTCATATCCCAGAGGTTGTTCAAAAAAAACCTCTTCCATCAATAATCCATTTAGGAACGTTGGTTTCACATCCATTTCGTAAACTTTCCACGTATGTTGTGCTACTATGGACAACACTACTCTTACTGTTTCCATTCTTACAACTGGTGCAAACGTTGCCTCATAGTCTCTTCCTTGTTGCTGCTTGTACCCTTTGACACCAACTCTGGACTTGTGCCTTTCAATCTTACCTTCAACATTGCTTTTGGTTTTATAAACCCATTTTACTCCAATTACTTCTTTTCCTTTTGGGATATCAACTAATTCCCATGTCTTATTTTTCTCTATGGCATTTATTTCTTCATCCATAGCATCTATTTATTTATTATCTTTTACATCTTATTCAAAATGAATAGGATCCTCTACATGAAAATATTAAGAAAATAAAGAGCTCATACCTTCTTCTTTCTCATAAATTTCATTCAAACTTGTGAATCTGGTTCCTCTTTCACTTGCTAAACTTGTGCTTATAGAAGAACTTAAATCTGCTCCTTGTGATGTGCTTGGAGAAGCACTCTCATCACTTCTCAAGGGTGTTCTCACACCAGCTTGTGGTGTCCCTTGCTGTCCTTGTGTTGGTGGAGGTGGCACTGCTAATGAGGGATGTCTTTCATCCATTTCTTCCTCATCATCTTCATGAGACAAACAACGTTTTACATTTACTGTTTTCTAAATGCTTCCATCCCAAGCTTTTTCCTCAATAAATTGTACATATATGCTTATCATAAACTTCTTGGTTGATTGGTTATACAATCTGTATGCTTTGGATTCTTTATTGTATCCAACAAATATGCACTTCTCTCCCTTACTGTCCAACTTCTTCCTTAGCTGATATGGAATGTGTTCATAAGCCACACAACCAAAAACACTCTTGTGGGTGACAAGCTATTTTATGCCACTGCGTGCTTCTTCAGGAACTCTGTTCATAACACTCTTTGTTAGGCATCTAATCAACACATATGCTGCATAATGTATAGCTTTAGCCCAATATTCATTTGGCAAATATTTTTCCTTCAGCATACTTCTTATCATAACCATGATGGTTCTATTTTTCCTTTCAACAACTCCATTTTGTTGTGGTGTATACCTTGTTGTAAATTGTTTGTGTATCCCATTTTCTCTGCAAAAACATATATATTCTTTGGAGATATATTATCCTCCTCTATTATTTCTTAAAAATTTAATATGCTTCCCAATTTGATTCTCAAAAAGAGCTTTAAAGTGGCATAACTTCTCAAACACTTCACTCTTCATCTTCCAGAAATATACCCATGTTTTTCTTATGTAATCATCAATAAAGATCAGCATATAGTAGTTGCCTACTAATGATGATGTTTGCATTGGTCCACACAAATTGGAATGGACTATTTCTAAGGGTGCTTTTTCCCTTATTCTCTTTCCTGATGGAAAGCTTTCTTTGTGTTGTTTGCTTAAGATGTATCATTCACATAGGCTGTCTGGATTTTAAATCAATGGTAATCCCTTTACCATACCTTTTCTATGCAACAAATTCAGACTTCGAAGGTTGAGATGTCCAAATATCAAGTGCCATAACCAGTTTTCGTGTTTTGCTTCTCTTTGGAATGTCTCTTGTGTTACTGCTTGCATTGCAGCTCCTTTCTTCAAATCTTCTCTCATCTTGACAAGAAACATTATGTTTCTTGTCATCTTTACTTGTGAAATCCTCTGCTTCCTTGGTGGTATGTCCAAGATGGTACATACATCATTCTCAAAGAATATATTGTAGCTTTTCTAAATGAACTGTCCAATGCTCAAAAGGTTACACTTCATACCGGGCACATAGTATACATCTGACATCGATTTCCTTTTTCCTTTCTTTATCAAAACACTTTTCCTTTTCCCATGACAGAAACTTTATTGTATGTCCTCAATGTTACTTGAGACTTCACATTTTCATCTATCATGGGAAACATAGAAATGTTTCCAGTCATATTTTTGCTACATCCTAAATCTAGAAACCATATATCTTCACTTTTCTCTTCAGCCATATTACATGCTTAAAAAAAAATTCTCTTGACTGAGATTTTCTTTTGTAAAATTAGCACTGGGTCTAATATCGATGTCACTTTGTTTCTTCCTACATTCATTGGCATAATGGCCATACTTCTTACAGTAATGACATTGGACTTGGGATTTATCATACCTTTGTCCATGTGCTTGATTTTTTCCACCTTGTTGGCTGTTGCCTTGGATTTGATTCTGAATTTGGTTGCTGCTCTTTCCACTAGTACTTGTAGGGCTATTTCTTCCTCTGTAGTTTGATCTTCCTTGACCTCTTCCTCTTCCATAGGACATTTGGGTCTTGAAGGCATGTTCTAAAGATGAGTTTGTTGTTCTGCTCAGTCTTTGTTCATGTGTCATCAATGATGCATGTAGTTCATCAGCAGTAAACAATGAGAGATTCTTTATCTCTTCAATGGTTGTTACTATCCCATCAAATCTTGAGGGTAAACTCTTCAATACTTTCTCCACCATTCTTCTCTCTTCTATTGTCTCTCCATGAGATCTCATTTGGGTAACCAACCCAATCAAAAATGTGAGAATGAGTATATTGTATCAGACTCCTTCATGAAAATGACTTGAAAATCTCTTCTCATTAATTGAATTTTTGTTGTATTTACCTTCTCCATACCTTGGTAGGTTGTCTGGAGGGTATCCCATGCATCCTTGGATTTCGTTCCTACTGCAATTCTTGGAAATATGATTTTATGCACTACCTGATAAATATAGAAAAGGGATTTTGAGTCCTTCTTCCTGTTACTCTTCAGCAAATCCTTTTCTGTCTGTGTTAAGGCATTAAATGCTTGTTCATCTGTTGGTTCTTCTAAACCATCTTCAACTAGCTCCCATAAATCTTAAGAGGCAAACATGGCTCTCATTGTGATTTCCCAATGGTCATAGTTCTTCCCATTGAACTGTGGGAGTTGAGTATTTCCCATACTCATATATGTGCCGGTTCCTGCCATAGCTAGCGTTATTGAACTATGCTTAAAACTTGATTGTGTTTCTTAACTAAGCCTTCTCATTGCTTAGAGATAAACTCTATCTTTAAAATACCTCTTGATTACAGTTCTCTGGACTACACACTTTAAAACAAACACAAAACACTGTTTTGGTAAATAACTGACTTTGCTTGTCTTTCACTCTGCTAGAGAAAACTTCAACAAACTCCTTCTTCTTCTTTCAGCTTCTTCAGTAACTACTGAGATCTTGGACTAGCTCTGATACCATGTTAGAATTTCTAGTCATTCCAAACAACAAAGAGGAAATAGTAATTCCTCTTCTAACACAAACAAGATAGAAAAACAATATGGATAGAGAGATGGATTAAAACACTATTTCATTTCAAACTATAAACTGTTACAAAATGAGATTTCCTTAGAACTACTTGTGTTCTTCATTTACAAAACAATATGCTTCTCTCAGCCGCTACAAAACACAACACTCTTCAAACTTTCTCTATTTTATGCTCTCTCTGCATACACCGTTTTTTAACACACAATATTGTATCTTGGCTTACACTACATACATATATATATATGTGTGTGTGTGTGTGTGTGTGTGTGTGTGTATGTGTGTGTGTGTGTATACTATAAACATTTCATGTTTATAATATATATGTCAAAACATATATAACTTAAGTTTTAAAACTAAAACATGAAACTTATATCACGACGCATATAAAACCATTAAACCTAAGGTCTTAATCCTTATTACATCTTTCAAGAATTTCAAATTGAATTCAAAACATCTTAAAAACTTATCGCAGATCCATTTAAGGTGCTTGTTGACTGTACATCAAACAATGTGATAAGAGTGCTATTAGTCGATGACTTGGTGAATTGGTGATTGTGGGCCATCCTTTATCACAAGCTTTCGGGCCTTTGGTCATGTAGGCACCAATCTATGCGATATTCATATGATCGGTCGACGGACTATGAACGTGGAATGATGCGTCCTCCGTTTATCGCGTGGTTTGGAGGAATGGTTACGAGGCCCCAAAACTATGTGATCGCGCATTGATTGGCTATGCAAATGGTTACATGGAGTCGTGGGCTCCATAGGACTGACGTGGTGGTTTTCAAATTTAAACAAAGTGGAGGGTAAATGAATGTTTGGTATATTGAGTTAATGGTAGTAGATGAATGGTGTAAGGCGCGGGTTGCATAGTGTTTGAACCATGGTTCTCATTATAGGAAAGGGCTACGGCCTTCATAAAAAAATTGGTTTTTGTAGATTTTAAACACAAAATTCATTGCACGGTGGAGTGCAACAACACAACAAGAAATCACTGCTATTTTTTTCCTTCAAAAACTCAAAAAAAAGTTGAATTTCTCTCCCGCTTAGATTGGAGTTGGAATTAATTTCCAACATGTTTTTATTTTCTCTATTGGATGGAAGGGTTCGTGGTTTCATTTGCAGAAGACACATTATAATTTGTTAATGATCTTAGGTTATGTTCATCATCACCAAAGGAGCATGCCGACGAAGAGGAGGTTGATTTGAACTTGTGTGTGGTGAAATCTAGTTTGGATGGCAGTGAACGAGGTCTATCAGCAGCTTATTATCGAAGAATCGACTATCTCATGAGATCATTGATGGCAACGTCTCCTTCATAGTTCAACAGTGGCGTCATGATTCTGTCTCTATAGCTCCTCATTTCATTAAAGAATTAACTATTTGAGGATATCGTTAGTGGCAGCATCGTCCTCATGCTCAATAGCAGTGTAGGAAGTGATGACAATGAATACGGATTGAGCCCTGTATGCCTAGATGTGGACCTACTTGTATAGTCTGTAGCATTGAGCCGCTGCGACATTGACACCAGGGGTTCGCCATTACAAAGCCGAGGGCGTAATACAGTTATCGAAGTCCGCTTCTATACACAGCACAAGGTATTGACAACAGTAAACGCAATAGGTTCACCCGTATGGCATTTTAAGGCCATGCCATTGATTTAATATTTGGCCATTTATATTTTCTTTAACACCTCCAGTTATGCAGCTGTAATAAACTGTGTGGGCCAGATCAATAAAATATTTGATAGCTGGGTTATGTTTGAAGTTGCTGTGTGAGTTTATTTAAATGGTTTTTATTGCCATTAATCATTTTAATGGTGTTTATGATCCATTTTAATTTGAGAATGATTGATATGATTTTCTAGATTTTATTACGGTAGTGGTTTTATTATTATTATTTTTAAAAGGTATATTACAGTTCTATCAGAGCCACTATCTTGGCCAGCTATGGGATGTCAATAAAGGAGAAATGAAAGGGGATTACTGTCAATTGGGAAGGAAAAAGGGCTACGATTCAAGGGAAAAACAAAGAGGACCAAGGAGAAGAAATACTAATGGGTGATCACGAAAATACCAAACTTGAAGATTCCTTACAAAAGATCGCTGAAACTCAAAACACCATTATCGAACTTCTTAAATTACAAATTAGGAAAACTAATGTGTAAATAAATAATGGGGAACGAGGTTATCATTTAGGAGGGGACGGTGCACCACATGCGTATGTAAATATTTGGAGCAACGGTTCAACACAACAACATGTCAACACTTGGAGCAACCCTTTTAACCGACCAATCATGCCTCCATTTTTGGATGACTCCTCGAGTGAGTAAGACTCCCTTTCACCAATAGCAGTGACGGTTAAAACATGGATGAAATAATATGATATGTTTCCTCCCAATGTGAAAGCGACCCTGAGCATTAATGACTTTTAGTACATGATGGGAAAACAACAAAGGCACACAACCACATATGGGGGCCATCATTCAAACATGGATCTGCAGAAGGCTATGGGAAATGTAACACTTCCTTATTTTTATGGATCGACAAAGTGTTCGGCATGATCATGCGTACAGAAACTGGACACATATTTCTAACTCAATACGATGCAGGAGAAGGATACCATTAAATAAGCCACACTAAATCTTGATGGAGAAAAAAAAAATGGTGGAAACATGGAATGACCACTCTAAGACATGCAAGAAACATATCTTATACAAAATTCACATAGATTTTAATAGAAATATTTGATAGGAAGGATCCTAAGATGTACTTTCGGGAGCTAATCCAACTCCGACAGACATGGAGCATTGAATCTTATGTTGCAGAATTCCATAGGCTTGCAGTAATGGTCACCGACCTCTCCTTCACCTAGTTCGTCATGTTGTTCATAGAAGGGTTCTCTTAACCCCTTCGTGGTTAGGTTAGGGCCTACCAACCTGCCACCTTGCATTATGAAATTAATCGTGCGAGGGATATGCACGATGCAGTACACAAGAATATATTCCTACCCAATTTTTCTATTCGTTAGAAATGGAATGAATTCAAGCAGCAATAACGGGAGCCATCTGGTAAGGGTAAGCTGGATAATGAGACCTAGAAATATCTTAGAAAGAGAAGGCTATGATTCTCTTGTCAGGAACCTTGGGCACCATGACATCAATGTACTAAAGGGAAGGCCCACTATATTGAAGTATTCTTTGGAAGCAAAGAGGAGGAAGAGAAATGAGAACCTGATCAAGGAGAATCACAAGGCATGGGGGCAATAGAGAAATAAATCGAGGAAGGATTCATTGCTTCTCATACATGGGTCCCAAGGTATCACACCCTTTGGGTTAGGGGCACCATACAAGGACAAAAGGTGAGTGTGGTAATTGATGGTGGGGCCTCCCACAACTTGATTGATGTAGAATTTGTAGCTAGAAGGGGACTAGGTACTGAAGAATTTGAAGGATTTACAATTTTTATTCCTGGAAAGAAAGAGCACAACCGCATGCCATGCACTAATATAGTTCCTAACATAAGTATAACAAAGGGAAACTACATGGCTATGGATAAATTTTTTGTCATAGATTTCCTAGACTCTCATGTAGTATTGGGAGTACAATGGCTATATTCTATCAGGACTCATATAGTAAACTACACAGACTTGGAGTTCTCATTTAGAGGACCAGATGGTAAAAAGGTGACGCTGAGAGGAATGTATTCATATCCTCCCAAGGTTGTGGCATACAACAGGATGGAGGCAGATCTTCAACATGGGGATATTGTATGGAAAGTGGAGTGTCGAATCATGGAGAAGAAACCAATAGAACAACAAAAAGAGTATTCCCCTAAATTATGGCATTATTGTGAAAATACCAGAAGGTTTTTGGAGATATACCCTGAAGGCGAAAACCAGATAGGGGATTTGAGAACATCATTAAACTAGAGGAATGGGTCCAAGATGTCATCAGTACCCCTTACCGGCACCCCAAAGTATATAATGATGAGACAGAAAATGAAATACAAGATTTTTTGACATTAGGACACATTCAACCAAGCTCAATCCATTTGTCTTCATTTTTCATTTTGGTCAATAAAAAGGATGGGTCCCTAAGGATGTGTATAGACTATCAAGAACTGAATAAGAAGACCATCAAAAATTGATGTCATATCCCCAAGATCGACGAATTTATGGATGAGTTGAAGGGAGCCAAGTACTTATCATAGTTTGACCTTCGCTCGGGGTATCAACAGATCATAGGTCATGATGAAGACATTGATTTTTTTTTTTATGCCACTATGGAAATTATGAGTTCCTAGTGACTCCTTTGGGTTTGACCAATGCCCCTAAGACATTTTAGTCATGTATGAACCATGTGTTCAAAAAGAAGCTCTGCAAATTTTTGTTGGTCTTCTTCGACGACATCCTGATCTTCAATCAAACATGGGAAGAGCATCTATAACACCTGGACGAGGTCTTGGGAATATTAGAGGCACAACAATTTTATGCCAACACATCCCAATGTTATTTTGGCATGACGAAAATTTTGTATTTGGGTCACATCATCAGGGGCCAAGGTTTTAAGCTCCAGCAGGAGAATATTGAAGTCATTATGCATTGACCCACTCCCAAAAATGTAACAGAGTTAAGGAGCTTATTTGGTATTTGTACTTATTACAAAATATTTGTGAAGGGATATTCACAACTAGGAGCCCCTCTCACTGACTTGACAAAAAGAGGAGCCTTCATATGGACAAAGATAGCCCAAGAGAAATTTGAGATAATGAAGGAAGTCATGATTTCGTGTCCAGTTCTAGCCTTGCGAGACTTCTCTCAACCATTTGTATTGGAGTGCAATTCTTTTGGGGAAGGAATAATGGTTGTTCTAACACATAACCATCATCCCATTTATTTTGAGAGTAGGAAGCTTCAGAATTATGAACGCTCTTATTCCATTTATGACAAGGAAATGTTGGCTATTATGCATGCACTAGTTAAGTTTCGACCATGTCTAGTGGGGAATTGGTTCAAAGTCAAAAGTCATCGCAATAGTATCATATACTTCTTGGATCGGAAGGGGTTAAATGAAAGGCAGAAAAAGTGGGTCCGCAAGATCCAAGCCTATGACTTTGAGATTGAACATGTCAAAGGTAAGAACAACGTAGTTGCAGATTCCTTATCTTTGATACCAACTACCTTCTCCCTCATATATATTGTGGATGATTGGAAGTCCCATATTTTGTTGGAATACTCAGAGAACCGACCAGCCTATGATATCCTTGACGTACAATCATCAAACA
Source organism: Pinus albicaulis (assembly GCA_034641835.2). Taxonomy (NCBI): domain Eukaryota; kingdom Viridiplantae; phylum Streptophyta; class Pinopsida; order Pinales; family Pinaceae; genus Pinus; species Pinus albicaulis. The sequence continues at coordinate 606,965,445 of CM076576.1, forward strand.
TTTGGTATATATTTTTCAATGATATTATCTATTATAAGGATCGAATCTATTTTGTGCCATAGTCACAACTTAAGATGAAGATTCTATAAGCAGCCCATGACTCCCCTCTAGCTGGACATCAAGGATTTCTGAAGACTTATAGGATTATCAGGGAAAGGTTCACATGGAAAGGACTCAAGAAGGACATTATCAAATATTTTAAGGAATGTGGTACCTGTCATAGTAATAAGGTTTAACATACACACCCGACAGGATTATTACAACCACTACCCATTCCAGAACAAAAATGGGAAAGTATCTACATGGATTTCATTATAGGGCTACCCTCCTCAAAAGGAAAATATTGTATATTATTGGTGGTGGATATTCTCACCAAATATTCTCACTTCTTTGCAATCCCCTACGAAAGTTCTGCATCTCAAATAGCAGTAATATTCTTTGAGGGAGTATTCCATCTACATGGTTTTCCCAAAACCATTGTTAGTGACCATGACAACAGATTCATGGGATCATTTTGGGAGGAGTTATTTAGGTTGGTTGGAACATAAGCCACCCCTAGTACCAGTTATAACATGCAGACAGAAGTAGTGAATAAATGGGTGGAAGGTTACTTACGAGATAGTGTCACAATACACCAACGAGCATGGACGAAGTGGTTGTACTTAGGAGAATACTACTATATCACCACTTATCACATCTCCATGGGGATGTCACATTTCCAAGCCTTATATGGATATGAGGCACTATCTTTTGTAGATACAAAATTTGGGGATAGTAGAGCACCATTGGAAAAGGATTGGATCCAAGGATATCATGATATTCTCAAAACCCTTAAGACAACCTGTAGATGGCACAAAATTGACAAAAGTTATATGCAGATCATCAAAGGATTGAAAGGAGTTTCTAAGTGGGAGATGTAGTTTATCTCTAGCTTCATCTATATAGAGAATCTACCTTGAAGCACAAGGGGGAAGAAATGTTGAAACCATGATTTTATGGGCCCTGTCGAGTTATCTAGAAAATAGGAGAAGTGGAATATAGTTAGAGCTTCCCGTAGAGAGAAAAATTCATAACATATTTCATATATCATGTTTGAAGAAAGCATTAGGATCAAACATCAAATCATCACTAGAATTACCACCACTAGATGAGGAGTGCCATCTTCAATTGGTTCGCAAGGGGGTGTTGGAGGTTCAAGAAAGGAAGCTTTGGAGAGGAACCATCCGCAAATATTTGATACGATGGAAAGATCTGCCCATCGAGGATGCCACCTTGGAAGGTGAACACATATTCCAGCATCCAACATTGAAATTTCTTGAGGGCAAGCAATCCTGGCAAGGGGGGGCTGTAATATCCCCAACAGTTTGACCTTTGGACCGAAAAATAATAATAGTAGACTAATAAATAAATAAGCGGCATTGGCCCATGGTTTTTCTTTTTGGTTTTTTTTTGAGCCCATGTATTTGCCCACGGTTTCTTCCTAGCAGTCGAACCATAAAAGCAAGAGGAGGATTGAAAGAAACTCGTGGGAACTTTGAATCATTTCTTTGGGAATTTTGAGAACTCAAGTGAGTTTTCAATTGAGAATTTTAGCTGAGATCCTTAGCCTCTCTTTGGTGGGACTAGATCTCACCCTAGTAGGCAAGGAAAACCATGCTTGGTGGTCTCCCTGATCACCCTAGTTGGCTCAATTATTTTAAGTTGAGAGGTTTTTTTTTTTTCTCTCTACAGGAGACACATTATAATTTGTTAATGATCTCAAGTTATGTTCATCATCGCCAAAGGAGGACATCAATGAAGAGGAGGTTTTTTTTAATCTACGTGTGGTGAGATCTGGTTTGGATGGAAGTGTAGGAAGTCTGTCTCGGTAGCTCCTCATCGAAGAATAGACTCTCTTAGAGATCATTAATGGAAGTGTCTCCCTTATAGTTCAACAGTGGCACCGCTAGTCTGTCTCTGTAGCTCCTCATTTCATCAAAGAATTAAATGTTTGAGAAGATCGTTGGTGGCAACATCATCCTCAATGCCCAACAACAACGTAGGAAGTGATAGCAATGGATCCGGATCGCACCCTGCACTCCTATATGTGGACCTACTTGTATAGTCTGCAGCATTGAGCCGCTGCGGCATTGACACCGGGGGTTCGCCATTACAAAGTTGAGGGCGTAATACGGTGATTGAAGTCCACCACTATACACAATGCAGGATATTGACAACAATAAATGCAGGAGGTTGACCATTATTGTATTTTAAGGCCAGGCAATTGATTTAATATTTGGCCCTTTATATTTGCTTTAATGCCTCATCTTATGCAGTTGTAATAAACTATTTGGGCCAGATCAATAAAATAATTGATAGCTCGGTTGTTTTTAAAGTTGTTGCGTGAGTTTATTTAAATGGGGTTTATTGTCGTTAATCATTTAAATGGTGTTTACGATCCATTTTCATTTGAGAAGGTTTGATATTATTTTTTGGAGTTTATTATTGTAGTGGCTTTATTCTTAATTTTTGTTAAAAGGTATATTACAAAAACAAGAAGAAGGAAACATACCTAGAGAGCGACAAACCCAACAAAACTCATACCAGGAAAAAGCTTAGTCTAGTTCCAAATTTGTTTCTAAAATAATAGATATTTTGGTAAAAATTTAAACTCATATCAGGAAAACGGTTAGTCTAGCTTCAATTTTTTTTTGGAAATAATGGATATTTTGGTAAAATTTTGATAAAATCTGACAAGTTTTGTGAAATTCAAATTACAAATATAAAATTTCAATATTTTTGGTGTCTAAGGAAGGATGTTTTTTATGAACTATATTCATTTCTACCACAAAAAACAAAAGTCAAACACCCACTATCTTTTTAAACCATGCCTAAAATCTGTTAATAAATAGCTAGCCCCAAGAGCTACAACTGGATTTGTACAATATGGGTTGTAGATCACTACCAATAAGAAAAAAGAAAATCACCAAAAGAGGGTGATATGTAGTCTGTAAATAAGAGAGAATGAGGAAATTGAGCAGGCTGACACTGAATTTGCGGATCTTGACACGGTGAATCTACCCGTTCTGCCATAGAATATTATAACCTCAATGGGGCTAGCAATATACTATTATAGAATTTTTCATGAGTGATACGACTGGGTTATCTAGGTTTATCCATGCCCTGAGCTTTATATTATGTAATTTTTCATGAGTGATTTGACTGGGTCATGTAGGTTTTGTTGGAATTACTCCCAACCACCATCATGAATAAATGTGGCAGAAACCCATGATTTACTGAATTCTCTATGTAGGGAAGGAAAAGCCTCAGGCTTCGAACCTGAAAGGCGTTTTCATAAAATCCATGAAAAAATGAAACAGATTACCCGTAGCCCACACTCTGTGTTTATTTCTGACCTGCCACATTGACTTACTGTTTTCCCGCAACTTCGTGCCTGCAATTTTTTTATTTTACCCCTTAAGACTTCAACCGAAAATTATTTTTCCGTCGATGTGATATCGGTGGGATCCACCACTTACCTCCACTGCATTTGTGATACCGTGAAATCCTTTGTATTCCTCCATTTCATTTTTTTTATGCACTTCGCACTTACCGCACCTTTTCGCATCGCCGTCCTCACTTCGTAGGATTTAAGTTTTAATCCTTAAGGCTTTTGCCAAAACTAAGTTTCCATCGATGCGATCTAGTGGGACCCAGCTTAAACCTTTACCGCACTTACCACCGCTTTAGTGCCCGCAACCCACACTTTCAAAGTTATAAGTTTTAACTTGAAAAGCCACCCGCAAGTTATTTTTTTTTGTTTGCGATGCAATTGCAAACTAGGAACGTGACAAGCTTAGGAGGATAGTGCATATCGATGCCCATAAATCTCAGAGTTAATTGATAACCACCCACAAGTTAAATTGTTTTTTTTGCGATGTGATATGTGCCACGTCACATTGCAGATCGCAAAGTTTTGAGTTTACCCATAAACACATATGGTAAATGTTAAGATCATCGATCCGCGATGCAACACCAGATGCGATGTGGTTTTCCAAGTGAAACCAATAAAATTTCATGTCTGCCATTTTGTGTTCTTTGTACGCGTTTTCCTGTGTAAGCAACAAATTAGAACGGAAGGATGCTTTTGCTGATTAAACATCTGATCCAGCATTGAATTGATTTAAATGCTCAGACTTCAGCCATTTTTTATAAAAACATGTGTAATTCCTCATATGTTTAAGACTAGAATGAATTGAAATAAGGGAGAAGAGTTGAATAAATTTCCTCTTCTGTGTAATTCGTTGTGTGTCTGTGTTTGACTGCCATTTTCACATTATTTATGCATTCTCTGTGTTGTGGTGGAAACGCATATCCCTCTGTGTTGTGTTCGTTTATTCAATATTTCCAACATGTTACAGGAGCAAGTCTAGGCTCTCAGTGAAAGAATGAGTCTTTACTGAAGAAGATAAAAGATTGTTTTAGAAGATGATTCTATAGCTATGAGAAGGCTTGTTTACACAGTCAAGATGGGAGCAACAGACACAAGCCTAATAAATCCCCAACTACCACAATTCAATGGGAAGAATTATGATTATTGGGTCATTCCAATGAAGGCCCTGTTCTCCTCACAAGATATTTGGCAGCTAGTGGAACATGGTTTTCAAGAGCCAGCAGATGTAGTAGCATATAATTCTTTGACACAAGCACTAACAGATTTGTTGAGAGAAAATAAGAGGAAGGACTCGAAATCCCTATTCTACATTTTCCAAGAAGTACATGAGAGTATTTTCCCAAGGATTATAGCAACAAAAAAGTCGAAGGAGGCATGGGATACCCTCTAGAAAACCTATCAACGTATGGCAAAGGTGAAGACAAAAAAAATTCAAGCGCTGAGAAGCGATTTTGAAACTCTTTGTATTGAAGAGTCTGATAACATGCACTCATTCTTCACACGTATGATTTGGTTGGTTACCAAAATCTAGTCTAATGGAGATACACTTGAAGAAAGGAGAATAGTGGAGAAAGTATTAAGAAATATACCATCAAGGTTTGATGCCATAGTAGTGGCCATAGAAGAGGCAAAGGATCTCTCACAATTTGCAGTGGATGAGCTTCATGCATCATTGATGTCTCATGAGCATAGATTGAACAGAGCAATGAAATCCTCATTGGAGCATGCATTCAAGACAAAAATGTATTTTGGTCAAGGTAGAGGTCAAGGAAGATAAAACTACCAAGGAAGAGGAAGAAGCCCACACAAAGGTGGAAGAAGCAACCCTGCAAGCACAAGTGGAAGGGGCAGCAACCTGAATCCAAGCGAAGGCTCAAGCCAAAACCAAGCACAAGGACAGAGGTATGATAAATCTCAAGTCTAATATCATTATTGCAAAAAGCATGGTCTTTATAAAAATGAACATAGAAAGAAGAAAAATGACATGGGTAGTAAACCTAGTGTAAATTTTACAAAAAAAAAATCATAACCAAGGAAATGTGCTTTTAACTTGTAATGTAGCACAATAAAAACAAGCAGATGTATGGTTCTTAGATAGAGGGTGTAGTAACCATATGACTAGAAACATATCAATGTTTGCCAATCTAGATGAAAGTGTTAAATTTGAGGTAACAACGGGGACTGATAGCAAGGTCCCTATCATGGGGAAAGGAAGAGTAAACATATTGACAAAGAAGGGAGAGAAGAAATTTGTGCCAGATGTCCATTATGTACCTAGCCTGAAATTTAACCTACTAAGCATTGGAAAACTCGTGAATAAGGGCTACAATGTGTTTTTTAAGAATGACGTCTACACAATCATGGATATACCTCCAAGTAGACAAGTCATTGGAAAAGTGCATATGACAAGCAATAGAATGTTCCCTCTCAATATCAAATTAGACTTGAAGGAAGGAGGTGCTGTAGCAGCTGTAAAAAAAGAAGTATTTCAAGAAGAAGTGAAATATGAGAACAAGTTATGGCATTTGAGATTTGGAGATCTCAATTTCAGAGGTTTGAACTTGTTTCATAGAAAAGGGTTGGTAAATGGATTACCACTCATAGAGAAACTAGATAGCCTATGTGAAGGCTGCATATTTGGAAAACAACATGGAGAATCATTTATAGGAGGAAAGAGTATAAGGGCAGAGGCACCCTTGGAGATTTTCCACTCAGATTTATGTGGACCAATGCGAACGCCATCATTAGCTAGCAGTCATTATGTTTTCACATTTATAGATGATTACTCAAGGAAGACATGGGTGTATTTTCTAAAATAGAAAAGTGAAGTGTTTGAATAGTTCTACCACTTCAAAGCTCTAGTTGAGAAGCAAAGTGGACATTACATAAAAGTGCTGAGAACTGATAGACGTGGAGAATATATCTCCAAAGACTTCCTATATTTATACAAGGAGCATGGGACTCACAAGAAGTTTAGCACAAGGCATAAACCTCAGAAAAATAGTGTAGTAGAAAGAAAGAATATGACCATCATGGACATGGTAAGAAGTATGTTGAAGGCAAAGCATTTTTCAAATGAGTATTGGGAAGAAGCTGCCAGTTGTGCGGCTTATATTTTAAATAGATGTCGAACCAAAGCTGTTATGAACGGAGTCATAGAAGAAGCATGGAGTGGAACAAAGCTATTTTTCACTCACATGAGAGTGTTTGGATATGTTGTATATGCACATGTCTCATATCAGTTAAGGAAGAAGTTGGACATTAAGGGAGAGAAGTGTATATTTATTGGATACAATGATGAATCCAAGGCCTACAAGATCTATAATCCCTCAACCAAGAAGGTAATAATCAACAGAGATGTTCATTTCATAGAAGAAGAAGCTTGGTATGGAAGTTTAGAGAAGATAGTGAATGTGAATACATGTGTTTCACATGAACACAAAGAGGAATAGATTGTAAAAAATAATTACTCAATGGTGGCTTCTCCTCCACCTACACAACCTCAATAGAGCACACCGAAAGGAAGCAATAGAACATCAATACAAAACCAAGGAAGTTCTTCTCCAAGTAGACCACAGGGAATATTAACTCCCTCGAGTTCAAGTGCAACTCCAAGCACATCTTCAGCAAATACACGAAGACCAAAACTCAGAAATTCAAGTGAAATTTACGAGAAAGAAGAAGTTAATAAGAATGTTGGTGTAAATTATTTATTTTAATTTATTTTTGCATGATGATGACCCAATCCATTTTGAAGATGCAGAAAAAGAAGAGAAGTGGATTGAAGCAATGAATAAAGAGATAGGAGCAATAGAAAAGAATGACACAAGGGAGTTGGTGGAATTTCCACAAGGAAAATAAGTTATTGGAGTGAAATGGGTCTATAAGACCAAGAGAAACATTGAAGGCAAGATAGAAAGGCACAAAGAAAGGGTAGTTTTCAAAGGCTACAAGTAGCAGCAAAGAAGAGACTATGAGGAAACCTTTGCACCAGTTGCAGGGATGGAGACAGTGTGGACAGTGTTGTCCATGGGAGCATAACAAAATCGGAAATTTTATCAAATGGATGTGAATTCAACATTATTGAATGGAGTGCTGAAAGAGGAGGTGTATGTTGAACAACCTCCTCGCTGTGAAATAGAAGGCCAAGAACACAAACTGTGTAAGTTGAAGAAAGCTCTTTATGGGCTAAAGCAAGAAGAAAAAGCATGTTACAACACAATTGATGCTTACCTGATAGACGATGGGTTTGAAAAGTGTGATGGTGAACCCACACTCCACATCAAAGAAAATGATTGTAAAATTACTATTCTTGTTCTATATGTAAATGATTTGATTTTCACACGCAATGATGTTTCTCTCATTGTTAATTTTAAAGAAGTCATGAAAAGTGAGTTTGAAATGGCCAACTTGGGCTCTCTAAGATATTTTTTGGGCATATAAGTAAAGCAAACAAAAAAGGTGATTTTCATCTCCCAGGCAAAGTATGTTGAAGAATTTTTAAAGAGGTTCCATATGCAGAAAAATAAAGCAGTAGAAACTGTCATGGGGTTCAAGTTGAGCAAGGAATATTTCAGCAAGAATGTCGATCCGAAATTGTACAAGAGCATGGTTGGCAGTCGAATGTATTTGACTGCAACTAGGCCTTATATAATGTATGCAGTAATTTTGATATCCAGATTCTTGGAGATACCCAAGGAGACACATTGGAAAGCAGGTAAGAGAATATTGAGGCGATGTAGAAAAAAAATAATTTCCACTTACAAATTTATATAATAAAATGTTCAATTTTACTGGGACACGGGTTTTACTCCAATCGTGATGGAATTGAGTCGCCCCTCTTTATTTAATGTGAAATTCCAATTCCCTGTATAATTAAAAAAACATATGACAAAGATCTATATTGCATCTCTATTGATTCTATAAAATTCGTTCCAAAAGCAATGGAATCCTTAAGAGATCACTGTTACACATACAATAATGGGAATCCGATTCATTTCCTTTCAAATATGGAATTCATTTAGAAAAAAAAATGCGATCTTTAATGGTTGGACTCCACCACTCATACAACTCAATACCATTATCAACAAAGGCGACCACAAGATCTTCAAGCCCGTGTTTCACCCCATTAACTATGCTATCAAACAATCATAGCCCAGCAACGCAGATATCATCCCACAGTAAATGTTAACGTAGAAAAAATTGAAGAAGTCTCTGCTATGGATGGGACGCTAAAGAAAAGATAATTTTCTTTTGTATATATATATATATATATATATATATATATATATATATATAAATCTTGATGCAAATGGGATCATTTACTCGTCATTTTGAATGGGACGCTAACGCAAAGAGAATTTGACTGTATATATATATATAAATCTTGAAGCAAATGGGATCATTTACTCGTCGTTTCTAGAAGGGTTCACTATCAGTTTCTCTACATCATAGTGCATCCACTTACCACTGCTGATCTTAACGCTGCAAATCCACTTTAACACTGCCAAGCTTAACTTCTTAACGATGCCAATCTGCTGCCAGTCACTTATGTCTAACGCTGCCAATCCACTTATGTTTAACGCTGTCAATCAACACTGTCCTTGCTTTAATGCTTCAATACATAGTGTCGGCCTTCTCATACATCGCCCAATTTCAACTTCACCAGCAACATAGACTCCAGATGCTTCCTGCAATTTCCATATCAATGTACCGCTACAAAGTGAGACAAAAATAAAATGAAAATATAGGATGTCAGAAAACATAGATATATTTATTCGCAAAGAAAATATGTCTTGAGTTTCCCTTTGCGTTTACAATCTTCACACTGGCACCCCCCTGGTGTTTCTCCTCTACCTCTTATTATTTATAATTGAAATATTAAAGTGTTCCTCTTAGAATAAGTTTCTTCTCGAATTTCCTTAACAAATCACTACCTCCCTATTTTCAAGTGCTTATCCCTATGTTGGCTCTATATCCACGGAGGGAAAGAAACCAACTACTAATTTTATTCCTAATTTATTTAAACATAAAAAAAAAACTAACAATCCTCATAAATAAATAAAAATAATAATTAAATAATTAAATATACTACTACTAATGTTTTCTTTGGATTAGCCACAACATGTGACAAAAACATCACATTGTTGGCCAAGTTCCCAATGCTCCTGCATCAGACTCTTGGGGAAGAAAACTAATATTTTAATGCTTCGGAATCGATTTCCAACTTCTGTAGCTCTGTTGCAGTCATCTAACTAGCGTCTTCCACTGGCTGTCCTCTCCACTTGACTAAATACTGATAATATGTTTGGCTCCTAGTTTTATTTGACACTCTCTTCTCCAAAATGGTTTCAACTTCCCTCTTCCCTGCTTTGGGCATCTTCTCTTCCCAATTTATTGTTAGGTCTTCTACTGTGGCATCCCCTTGTGGTTCTTCTTATGGTTCTCAGTATAGATACAAAGCTGCAACATTAAAGATTGGCGAAATTCCAATTCCTGTTGGCAGTTTAACTTCATATGCATTTAAAGAAAAATTTCTTACAATTTTACATGGCCCTATCTTCTTTAGTTTTAACTTGTTATAACTTTTAACAGGAAATATTTCTTTTCTTAAATATACCATAACAAAATCACCCACTTGGAACTCTTTTTCTCGCCTCTTCACATCTGCTCTTTGCTTGTATTTGCTACTGCTTTTGCCATCTTCCTGTAGTTCCTACATCTGTTCTGCAAATTCTTTAGCCTTTGCGCTTCTTATCTCTTGTTTTCCCAGATCTCTTAGTTCATATACACCTCTTGAATGAATTCCAAAAACAATTTGGAATGGACTCATACCAGTACTTCGATTTGGAGTGTCGTTGTAAGAAAGCTCAGCCTGAGCAAGGGCTAAATCTCATTGTTTAGGATTTTTATACACCAAGCTTCTCAATATGTTTCCCAGACTTCTATTCACGACCTCGGTCTGTCCATACGTTTGAGGATGATATGCTGAACTGAAACTAAGGTTGGTACCTAGTTTGTTCCACAGAGTTCTCCAGAAATGTCCCACAAATTTGGTATCCCTACCAGACATAATTATTACAGGAAATCCATGCAATCTTACAACTTCTGAAAAAAACATATTAGAAATATGCGTTGCATCACTTGTTTTCTTGCATGCAATAAAATGTGCCATTTTAGAGAATCTATCTACAACAAAATAAATGGAATCATTTCCCCTTTGAGTTTTTCGCAAACCCAAAACAAAATCCATACTGACTGCATCCCATGGTCGGTTGAGTATTGGTAATGGCTGATACAATCCCGTATTCTAAATTTTTCCTTTAGCATGCTGACAAATCCTGCACTTTTCCACAAACCGTTTAACATCAGTTTGCATCTTTGGCCAGTAATAAAAAGTGTTTACCTGAGAAAAGGTTTTGTCCTGTCCAAAATGTCCGGATAGACCTCCACTATGATTCTCCTTGATTATGTTTTCCCTCATAGAACATTTAGGAATACATAACTTATTATTTTTGAATAGTAATCCCCCTTCGATAAGATAATCCACCCATTAGCTTCTGTTATGGATTGCTATATTTTTTTATAGCTACATAGATTTTTTTAAAGTCTGCATCATCTTTATACATGTCAACCATTTCTTCAAAACCTACCACAGCAACTTGTAACTCCTGTATAATTAAGTTCACCTTGCTCAAAGCATCTACAACTTTGTTCAATTTACCACTGGTATGTTTGATTACAAAGGGAAACTCTGCAAATATTCTACCCATTTGGCATGTTTCTGATTTAACTTTGGTTGATTGTTTATAATCTGTAATGCATAATTATCAGAATATAACACAAACTCTTTCGGAAACAAATAATGTCTCCATTTTTTTAAGGCTTGTACAACAGCATAAAATTCCTTGTCATAAGATGACTATTTCTTCTTTTCTTCAGTTGCTTTTTCACTGAAGTATGCTATTGGTTTCTGATCTTGGCTCAGAACTTCCCGAATTGCAATTCCACTAGCATTAGTTTCAACCTGGAAAACTTTCTCAAAATTTGGTAAAGCCAAGACTGGTTTTTCAGTAATTTTTTTCTTTAGCAATTTAAAGTTTAGATCTGTTGCTTCTGTCCATTTGAATGTCTGATTAGTTTTTCTAATTTTTTCTATAATGGGTGCACAAATCTGACTAAACTTTCGAATAAATTTTCGGTAGAAACTTGCAAGATCATGGAAGCTTCTTATCTCAAATATGATTCTAGGAGTTGGCCAATTTACAATTTCTTGGATTTTCTCTGAATCCATTTTCAACCCTTCCTTAGAGACTATGAACTCCAAATAAATTAGTTCTTCCTTCATAAAGGTGCATTTCTTCAAATTTATCAGCAGTTTTTCTTTTTGCAAAGTATTTAGAACTAATCTAAGGTGTTCTAGATGCTCTTCCCTACTTCGAATGAAAATGAGAATATCATCAAGATAAAAAATTACAAGTTTACCTGTATATTCCTTCAGAAATTCATTCATCAACCTCATGAAGGTACTAGGTGCATTAGTAAGTCTGAAAGGCATTACTAACCATTCATACAAACCATTATTTGTTTTGAATGTAGTTTTCCATTCATCCCCTTCTCTCATTATTATTTGATGATACCCACTTTTCAAGTCTATCTTAGAAAAATAATTCGACCCACTCAAAAAATCCATTAAATCATCCATTCGTGGTAAAGGAAAATGATACTTGATGGTGATTTTATTTATGGCTCTAGAATCTGTGCACATGCACCATTCACCTCCTTTCTTTGTACTGAATACTGTTGGTAAAACACATGAACTGAGGCTTTCTCTGATCAATCCTCTATCCATTAACTCTTGGACTTGTCTTCCAACTTTGACATTTTCCTGTGGTGTTAACCTGTAGGCTACTTTATTCGGAAAACTGGCTCCAGGGATTAGGTCAATGTGGTGAATAATACTCCTGATGGGAGGTAACTCATTTGGAAACTCATCCACAACAATATCAGCAAAATCATTCAACATATTGGGAATTTCTTCAGGTAAATCTTCTAAATGTGTAGAGGTTAAAATTACCTTGGGTCTCCCAACAATAGAAAAATTCATCTCCTCACCCTTCTCGACTTGTTGCAACAAGGTTTTTCCACTCATCAACATAACGTTGTTTCCAGGTGCTTCCTTCTCAGCTTCATCTTTCAATGGCAGCAGTGTATGTTTGTTCCCATCTTTCTCAAGGGTATAAGTGTTTCTTCTGCCATCATGTATGGCCTTTCAGTCAAACTGCCAAGGTCTTCCTAGTAATATGTGACATACATCCATCACCATTACATCACATAAAATAACATCCTTATAAGTACCAATCTGGATTTCAACTTTACATTGTTCAGTTACAATAATTTGATGGCCTTTCTGGAGCCACGATACTTTATAAGGAGTGGGGTGTATTGTTTTCTCAAACTTCAATTTATGCACCATTTATGTAGAAACAGTATTATCAGTACTACCGCTATCAATTACCAATTTGCAACACTTACTGTAACACCCCTAGTGTTATTCTTTTCAAGTTAGACATTTGAACTTAAGTCCAAAGGGAAGTGGACCCCAATGGATAATTATTGTGTGGATGTAGTTAATTATTTATTTATGAAAAATAAATAAATTTTTTTGTGTGCACTATGTCCAAATGATATTTTTGAGATCACTTGCCTAATCCATGAGGTTATGGAAAGAGGTTAAGACTTTCCCCGAAATATTTCAAAAAGCCTTGACATAATTTATTTCTAATTTAGATTTTTGAGGAAAAATCTAAATTTCCCCAATGATGAGGAAAGTAGTTGGGAAGAGGTAAAAAGCTGTAAAAGCAGAAGGCAGCTTTAAAGTCCCTAAATAAGGGAAGCCTAGGCAAATAGGAATAAAAGCATCCTGAAATTCTGGATGCAGAATTAGAAACAGGCTTTGGGGAGAGCATAAGCTTAAATAAACTACTCCAGAACAGATTGAGGTTGGTCTGTTCTAGGAGAGGATCTTAGCTCGGGGGTGAGTTCAGGAGACAGAATAACTCTAAGGTTGGGAGGACTGGTCATCAGAAAAAGTGGTATGCACACTAGTTTTATGAATGGTTAAAATAGATGTTGTTGTACAATATTGATAAATGTTGTAGCTGTTATTTTTAATTAAGTTTTTTAAAATTTGTTATTCCTTACATTTAACAGAATTAAATAGAAGAAATAAATCTTCTAATTTTTTGTATAGTAGTAGGAATAAATTCTAGGGAATACTATCAGCCAGAATCTCTAAACCATAGTCTGGTTTAAATCTAGAGATATTAAAATAATTCCCTAGAATAATTCAAGTATAACTTTAATCTGCTTCTATAAGGAATAGATATATTGATAAAAATAATTAAATTACCTGTTCTAGCAGTAAATTGGTATAATACATTATACCTATGTAAAACATGCAAAGGAAATATTCAACTCAGATTGGTATGATACATATACCTTCTAGTTATTTTAGAAACAAATAAAATCTGAATCAAAATATAGATGCTGCAATGGTATTGAAGACTATTAAATTAGTCAAAGAAAAGTTAAATTATTTTCATATCTGACGATAAATAATTGAATAGAAATATGTTCTCCAAAATAAATACAAAATCATTTTAATTATTTTCGGATTATCATAAAACTATATAATTGGAGTGATACAGAAAAATGATACAGCTCTGTATGAGAAACTATTCCTGCTTATAATTCTATTTATTCAGGAATGGTATCATTTAAAAAAATGGAATTTTTTTAATAATACACAGATAATATTCATGTCAACAAGGAATATATATGAAAGTCATATTATTAATTCTGGTTCTATTTGACTAACAATTGTATAATCTGTATTATCCAAACAATATATAAACCTCAGTTACTATATATTATTTAATGAGCAGTGTAAAGAATAAAGGGGAACGAGCAATATATTCTTTGAGAAGAAAGATTCCAGACTATATAAAATGTTGTACGTAAATTAATCTTGACAGAAAGACTTCAATATCTATTTTTTAACAAAACCTAGTATTATACAGTATAAATTCCATACTAATTGAAGAAGATAGGTAGTACTGCATTTAAATAAATAGAAAAGAAATGATTTTTTAAATTATATATATATGCAATTTATATAGTTAAATTAGTTAACTGAACAAAGCTATATGTTTTAGCATATTTATATTATACCATCTAGTATTTATACAGTGGTATAAGAAATGTAAATAGATTCGAAAATGTTCAGAAATCGAAAAGTTTGAAATGTCCATACAACTTGTCCCTAATTTAAAACCAATAATATAAAAAGGGTTTATGCTGATAGCAATGTACAGTTCATTCTTGAAATTATCCACAAGAAATTTCACTTTAAATTGATAATAAAACACTTGAATTAAAAATCAATCTGACGAGGAGGCCATTTTCTGAGAATGGCAATATAAGGATATACCGACCTGAAATCGCAACAAGCAAAAACGATTTTAATTTGGCTTGGAGACCCTAACGAAATGTCACTTTCAGTCAAACACGATGAATGGAATATTATAAAAATAATTTGTTACCTGAAACCACAAGGAGATCTAGGTTAATTAACGAGAGAGATGAAATGTTATGATATTCACAGGAAAAATAAATAAATTAAATCGAATGGTAAAAAGGGAAGATATCTTACCTATGGCCAAATTTAACTTTGTCTTCATTTTTATCTGGTTCAAACAAATAAGTGAAAGACAAACATATATAAGTCTTCGGGATAGTAAATGTGTATGATGCCGAAGCAAAGCAAAGTTGAAAACGAAAACAATTCCCAGTCTTACCATTAAAATGGTTGGCAAGTTATAATCACATAAGGACAATTACGAGTAAGCCATCGATATGATACGTCGAGGTCAAAGGAGGATTTGCGAGTCCTTGTGGAAATAAAGAGGAGGTATTAAAAACACAAACGGATATAATTTTATCCATGAGAACTATATTATGTTCAAAAAATCGATGATGTAAATCTTAGATATTATAAAGAAACAAAAATCAAACCCTCAGTAAGATAAGAACTCGGTAATATGCAATTCTCAAGAAATGTGACTAGTTTTATTTCACCGAAAATTCATAAGGGAAATTATGTAATAAAACCCTGTAGGTATGAACTGAGTCCACATTATTAATATTCATATATATAGAAATGAGATAAACAAACTCACTAAATAAAAGGGTATTAGAACATTAAGTGAAATACCTGAGTTCGATTCACAGTCGTTGAAAGTAGGGCGCTCTGAGAGTAATATGGACTCGGCTAACAAAGTGTGAGAGAAATCCATTTCAAAAGAGCTCTATCAATAAAAAGGGGCAAAACGAAATCCCTCTTGGGAAATCAGGATATATATATATATATTTCACATAAACCCTAACTCCCTCTTCAGATCAACCATACACGTGTAAAACGATAAAGGATGCATCGTTAAACCAACCAAAGACTTCTCGGAAGCATAGCCGCATTAACTATAACATAAATCGAGCAAATCCATATGCAGAAGTATGAATCTCATTCATAAATGATACGGTACCATGAGATCTGGTGGAATAGGTAAGAAATTCTAAATTGTACTCATAAAATTTAAAACAATATGGCCAACTGCTATTACAATCCTCAAAAATAGAAACGAGGCAAAGACAGATTCAGAATAATAAATGGTCCTGACAAAAGACATCAATTTGAATTTGGGATGTGAGGCTTAACAACTATATGAGTGTGCAATTCATTTAATGCCTCTTAACATTGAAGCTCATAGACCTGAATCAATACAAACCTTTATAAACATTACGTTATAATTCTAGGTTTAGTACGAAAATCATTTACAGAACTTATATATATATTGAACCTTTATGTTCATAGTAAGAAGTAAGGTATGTTATGAATGGTCGACTTTCATACCATTGAATACTATGTAAAAGGTTGGCAAAAGAGTTAAGCCAAAAGGATAAATTAAACATAGATTTCATTTGGAATAGGATTTTATATAAGTATATATATAAAAATCTCAAACATTACATAAAGGAATATCTATTGAAAAGTGGGTATAAATATTAGAAGAGAAATTTATATTAAATTGAGGAACATTTAATATAAATTAGAAAGAGGTATTTTGAACACTACTCTACTATAATATATATGTGATGAGAAATCACCTATATGGTAATATAACATATAATTGATAAGACTATAATGAAGTGTATAAGGAAAAATCTGAATATAAGACCTTCCTATTATAATAATGCGAAGAGTATAAGTGGAGTGTGAAAAACATATGTAGAAGGTAAAATATTAATATTTAATAAACCTTATTTCCTTAATATTATTAATATTGTTTAAGTATCAAGGTTGAAAAATCTGAAAGAAGAATTAGAAGAGTAACATCACTCTTCCTTTCAAAAAAGAAAAAAAAAAGAAAATTAGTGAGGTATGTTACACTTACCCTTTGACTTACATACAGCTCTGAACATATTCTTTCTTTAAGATGGTTCTTTTGTTTCTTTAGCTGTTTTAAGCAATATCCTTTTCAACAACAAGGATTATCCGGCTTCAGGTGGTTCCTCTTTAGCTACAATCTGAGGAATTTATTCCTTTGTTTCAGCAACGTTCATGTTCCGCTGGGTTGTTGATTTATTGTGAAGACAATCCCATTGCTTGTGTCCCCATTAACCACACGCAAAGCACCGAACATCTCTTCCTCGGCCTCTACATCTGGACACAAACCTTCCGCGACCAGAATCTCCTCTTTGTGGTGATCTATTACTCGAACTCCCTGCCTCATTTTGGGAGTGTTGAAATCTTGGTTTAAATGTTCCCCTTCCTTTCTCCGGACTCTTACCTCAATTTCTCTGATTTTTTTTGCACAACATATTTTCCTCTGCCCTCAAAGCTTACTGATAGGCATCTTCAATCGTCTTCAGATTTAATAAGCTGATCTCATCCTGTATTTCATATCTCAAACCATTTATATATCTAGCTACCTTTTCTATGTCATCTTCAATATGACCTACCCTAATACTCAGCTTATAAAATTCCTCAGTATATTCTTTGATATTCATGCCCTTTTGCTTTAATTTTTTCAATTGTCTAAAAAGATTTAATTGAAAATATTTCGAAATAAACTTACCTTTCAGTTTACTCACCATCTTATCCCACTGCTTGATTTTTGGTTTCCATTTTCATTTCCTGGACAACTCCAATTCATCTCACCACAATGCTGCATGACCTTTCAATCTTGTGGCTGCAAACTTCACTTTCGACTTGTCATCGACTTCCTCATAGTCGAAATATTTCTCTAATGAACTGATACAGTCCATTAGTACCTCCACACTAAGATTACCATAGTATAGAGGTACTTCTACCTCTGGTCTGCTACTGACCTTTACGAGCATCTTCATGACTTTGGATGCCTCGCTTTCTTCCTCCACTTCTTCTTCGGTGGTCTCTTCTTCATCGACACTCGCAATTCCATCATCTGGCATCCTCCTCTGAGTAGATTCGATTGTAGCCACTCTTATACGCAAGTGTCGGATTTCATCTGGAAAACTGTGTTTGTTATAGGTCTCCCTTGACCTATCCCAGCTCGGCCTACTCCAGCTCCTCTTTTGGGCGGCATTCTCTACAATGCTCAAGAACAACTCAAGGCTATGATACCAAAAATGATGTAGAAAAAAAAAAAATTCAACTTAGAAATTTATATAGCAAAATGTTCAATTTTACTAGGATCCGGGTTTTAGTCCAATCTTGATGGAATTGATTCACCCCTCTTTATCTAATTTGCAATTCCAATTATCTGTCTAATTAAAAAGTCATATGACAAAGATCTATATTTTAGCTTTGTTGATTCTAGAAATTTCGTTCCAAAAGCAACGAAATCCTTAAGGGATCACTGTTACACACACAGTAATGAGAATCCGATTCATTTCTTTTCAGATATGGAATTCATTTAGAAAAAAAACGAAATCTTTAATGGTTGGATTCCACCACTCATACAACTCAATACCATTATCAACAAAGGTGACCACGGGATCTTCAAGCCCTCAGTTCACCCCATTAACTCTGTTATCAAACAATCACAGCCCAGCAACACAGTTATCATCCCACAGTGAATGTTAACGTAGAAAAAATTGAAGAATTCTTTGTTATGGATGAGACGCTAATGCAAAGAGAATTTGACTGTATATATATAAATATTGATGCAAATGGGATCATTTACTCGTTGTTTCTGGAAGGGTTCACTGCCGGTTGCTCTACATCACAGTGCATCCACTTACCACTGCTGATCTTAACACTACCCGTCCACTTTAACACTGCCAAGCTTAACTTCTTAATGCTGCCAATCAGCTGCCAGTCACTTATGTCTAACGCTGCCAATCCACTTATGTTTAACGCTATGACTCAACACCATCCTTGCTTTAATGCTTCAATACATAGCATCGGCCTTCTCATACATCGCCCAATTTTGACTTCATCCGCAACGTAGACTCCAGATGCTTCTTGCAATTTCCATATCAATGTGCCGATACAAAGTGAAACATAAATAAAATGAAAATATAGGATTTCAGAAAACATAGATATATTGTTTCACAAAGAAAATATGTCTTGAGTTGCCCTTTGTGTTTACAATATTCACATTGGCAACCCCCTGGTGTTTCTCCTCTACCTCCTATTATTTATACTTGAAATATTAAAGTGTGCCTCTTAGAATAGGTTTCTTCTCGAATTTCCTTAACAAATCACTACCTCCCTATTTCAAGTGCTTATCCCTATGTTGGCTCTATATCCACGCACGGAAAGAAACCAACTACTAATTTTATTCCTAATTTATTTAAACATAAAAACAAACTAAGAATCCTCAGAAATAAATAACAATAATAATAAAATAATAAAATATACTACTACGGATGCTTTCTTTGGATTAGCCACAACATGTGACCAAAACATCACATTGCTGGCCAAGTTCCTGATGCTTCTGCATCATGAGTTATTTGAATGGAACAAAGGAATATGGGGTTATATACTCTACATCTGATAATTTTAAGTTGATTAGTTACCTGAGTTCGATTCAGAGTCGTTGAAAGTAGGGCGCTCTGAGAGTAATATGGACTCAACTAACAAAGTGTGAGAGAAATCCATTTCGAAAGAGCTCTCTCAGTAAAAAAGGGCAAAATGAAATTTCGGAAATCGAGTTATATATATATACATATATATATATATATATATATATATATATATATATATATATATATATATATATATATATATATATATATATATATATATATATATATATATATATATATATATATATATTTCACATAAACCCTAACTCCCTCTTCAGATTGACCATACACGTGTAAAACGATAAAGGATGCATCGTTAAACCAACCAAATAATTCTCAGAAGCATAGCCGCATTAACTATAACATAAATCGAGAAAATCCATATGCAGAAGTATGAATCTCATTCATAAATGATACGGTACCACGAGATCTGGTGGAATAGGTAAGAAATTCTAAATTGTACTCATAAAATTTAAAACAATATGGCCAACTGCTATTACAATCCTCGAAAATAGAAACGAGGCAAAGACGGATTCAGAATAATAAATGGTCCTAACAAAAGACATCAATTTGAATTTGGGATGTGAGGCTTAACAACTATACGAGTGTGCAATTCATTTAATGCCTCTTAACATTGAAGCTCATAGACCTGAATCAATACAAACCTTTATAAACATTACGTTATAATTCTAGGTTTAGTACGAAAATCATTTACAGAACTTATATATATATTGACCCTTTATGTTCATAGTAAGAAGTAAGGTATGTTATGAAGGGTTGACTTTCATACCATTGAATATTATGTAAAAGTTTGGCAAAAGAGTTAAGCCAAAAGGATAAATTAAACATAGATTTCATTTGGAATAGGATTTTATATAAGTATATATATAAAAATCTCAAACATTACATAAAGGAATATCTATTGAAAAGTGGGTATAAATATTAGAAGAGAAATTTATATTAAATTGAGGAACATTTAATATAAATTAGAAAGAGGTATTTTGAACACTACTCTACTATAATATATTTGTGATTAGAAACCACCTATATGGTAATATAACATATAATTGATAAGACTATAATGAAGTGTATAAGGAAAAATCTGAATATAAGACCTTCCTATTATAATAATGCGAAGAGTATAAGTGGAGTGTGAAAAACATATGGAGAAGGTAACATATTAATATTTAATAAACCTTATTTCCTTAATATTATTAATACTGTTTAAGTATCAAGGTTGAAAAATCTGAAAGAAGAATTAGAAGAGTAACATCACTCTTCCTTTCAAAAAAGAAAAAGAAAAAGAAAATTAGTGAGGTATGTTACACTTACCCTTTGACTTCGATACAGTTCTGAACATATTCTTTCTTTAAGCTGGTTCTTTGGTTTCTTTAGCTTCTTTAAGAAATATCCTTTTCAACAACAAGGATTCTCCGGCTTCAGGTGGTTCCTCTTTAGCTACAGTCAGAGGAATTTATTCCTTTGTTTCAGCAATGTTCATGTTCCGCTGGGTTGCTGATTTATTGTGATGACAATCCCATTGCTTATGTCCCCATTCACCACACGCAAAGCACCAAACATCTCTTCCTCGGCCTCTACATCTGGACACAAATATTTCGTGACCAGAATCTCCTCTTTGTGGTGATCTATTACTCGAACTCCCTGCCTCATTTTGGGAGTGTTGAAATCTTGGTTTAAATGTTCCCCTTCCTTTCTCTGGACTCTTACCTCGATTTCTCTGATTTTGTTTGCGCAACATATTGTCTTCTGCCCTCAAAGCTTCCTGATAGGCATCTTCAATCGTCTTCAGATTTAATAAGCTGATCTCGTCCTGTATTTCATATCTCAAACCATTTATATATCTAGCTACCTTTTCTATGTCATCTTCAATATGACCTACCCTAATACTCAGCTTATAAAATTCCTCAGTATATTCTTTGATATTCATGCCCTTTTGCTTTAATTTTTTCAATTGTCTAAAAAGATTTAATTGAAAATATTTCGAAATAAACTTACCTTTCAGTTTACTCACCATCTTATCCCACTGCTTGATTTTTGGTTTCCATTTTCATTTCCTGGACAACTGCAATTAATCTCACCACAAGGCTGCATGACCTTTCAATCTTGTCATTGCAAACTTCACTTTCTTCTTGTCATCGACTTCCTCATAGTCGAAATATTTCTCTAATGAACTGATACAGTCCATTAGTACCTCCACACTAAGATTACCATAGTATAGAGGTATTTCTACCTCCGGTCTGCTACTGACCTTTACGAGCATCTTCATGACTTTGGCTGCCTCCCTTTCTTCCTCCACTTCTTCTTCGGTGGTCTCTTCTTCATCGACACTCGCAATTCCATCATCTGGCGTCCTCCTCTGAGTAGTTTCCATTGTAGCCACTCTTGTACGTGAGTGTCGGATTTCATCTAGCAAAATTGTGTTTGTTATAGGTCTCCCTTGACCTACCCAGCTCGGCCTACTCCAGCTCCTCTTCTGAGCAGCATTCTCTGCAATGCTCAAGAACAACTCAAGGATCCGATACCAAAAATGATGTAGAAAAAGAAAATTCAACTTAGAAATTTATATAGCAAAATGTTCAATTTTACTAGTGCCCGAGTTTTAGTCCAATCTTGATGGAATTGATTCACCCCTCTTTATCTAATGTGCAATTCCAATTCTCTGTCTAATTAAAAAATCATATGACAAAGATCTATATTGCAGCTTTGTTGATTCTAGAAACTTCGTTCCAAAAGCAACGAAATCCTTAACAGATCACTGTTACACATACATTAATGAGAATCTGATTCATTTCTTTTCAGATATGGAATTAATTTAGAAAAAAAACAAAATCTTTAATGGCTGGATTCCACCACTCATACAACTCAATACCATTATCAACAAAGGTGACCACGGGATCTTCAAGCCCTCGGTTCACAAAATTAACTATGTTATCAAACAATCGTAGCCGAGCAACACAGTCATCATCCCACAGTAAATGTTAACGTAGAAAAAATTGAAGAAGTCTCTGTTATGGATGGGACGCTAACGCAAATATTATTTGACTGTATATATATAAATCTTGATGCAAATGGGATCATTTACTCGTTGTTTCTGGAAGGGTTCACTGCCGGTTGCTCTACATCACAGTGCATCCACTTACCACTGCTAATCTTAACGCTACCTGTCCACTTTAACACTGCCAAGCTTAACTTCTTAATGCTGCCAATCAGCTGCCAGTCACTTATGTCTAACGCTGCCAATCCACTTATGTTTAACGCTGTGACTCAACACCGTCCTTGCTTTAATGCTTCAATACATAGTGTCGGCCTTCTCATACATCGCCCAATTTCGACTTCAGCCGCAACGTAGACTCCAGATGCTTCTTGCAATTTCCATATCAATGTGCCGATACAAAGTGAAACATAAATAAAATGAAAATATAGGATTTCAGAAAACATAGATATATTGATTCACAAAGCAAATATGTCTTGAGTTGCCCTTTTCTTTTACAATCTTCACACTAGCACCCCCCTGGTGTTTCTCCTCTACCTCCTATTATTTATACTTGAAATATTAAAGTGTGCCTCTTAGAATAGGTTTCTTCTTGAATTTCCTTAACAAATCACTACCTCCCTATTTAAGGTGCTTATCCCTATGTTGGCTCTATATCCACGCACGGAAAGAAACGAACTACTAATTTTATTCCTAATTTATTTAAACATAAAAACAAACTAAGAATCCTCATAAATAAATAACAATAATAATAAAATAATAAAATATACTACTACGGATGCTTTCTTTGGATTAGCCACAACATGTGACCAAAACATCACATTGCTGGCCAAGTTCCCGATGCTTCTGCATCATGAGGTATTTGAATGGAACAAAGGACTATGGGGTTCTATACTCTACATCTGATAATTTTAAGTTGATTAGTTACACTGACAGTGATTGGGCTGGAAGCGTCAATGACAGAAAGAGCACATCAAGGTATGTCTTTCATTTGGGATCGGGAGCCATATCATGGGCTTCCAAGAAGTAGCCAATAGTTTCATCATCAACAACAGAAGTTGAATATGTAGCAGCAACAAAAACAACATGCCAAACAGTTTGGATAAGAAGGATGCTGTGAGATTTATGTCATGAGCAGGACAAAGGAACCACACTTTATTGTGATAACAGCTCATGAATAGCATTGTCAAATAATTCTGTTTTCCACAAGAGAAAAAAGCATATTGATGCCAAATATCATTTTATAAGGGAATTGGTTAACAATAGTGAAATGTTTTTGCAACGTTGCAGGTCAGAGGAGCAATTTGTTGATATCCTCACAAAGCCATTGGGACAAAGAAGTTTTGTTTATCTTAGACAGTGTCTAGGAATGGTTGAAGGCGGTTGTTATGATTAAGGGGGAGTGTTGGAATTACTCCCAACCACCACCATGAATAAAAGCGGAAGCAGCCTACGTTTCAATGAATTATCTATGCAGGGAAGAACAAGCATCAGGCTTCAAACCCGAAGGTGTTTTCATGAAATCCACGCAAAAATCAAACAAAGTACACGCAACCCACATTTTGTGTTTATTTCTTACCTGCCGCATTGACTTGCGGTTTTCCAGCAACTTCGCGCTCGAAACTTTTTTGTTTTACCTCTTAAGCCTTCCACCAAAAGTTATTTCATCGCCGATGTGATATCAGCAGGACTCACCACTTACCTCCACTGCATTTGCGAAACTGTGAAATCCTTTGTATTTCGCCATTTCCTTTGTTTTATGCACTTCACACTTACCACAGCTTTTCGCATTGCTGCATGCACTTCACAGGATTTAAGTTTTAACCCTTAAGGCTTCCTCCGATACTAATTTTCGGCCGATGTGATCTAGTGGGACCCACCTCAAACCTTTACCGCACTTACCACCACTTTAGCGCCGACATTCTGCACTTCGCAAGTTATAAGTTTTAACTTTAAAAGCCGCCTGCAATTTATTTTGTTTTGTTTGTGATCCGATCGCAAAGGGGAATGTGTCAAGCTCAGGAGGATAGCGCAAATCGGTGCTCGCAAAGCTCAGGAGTTAACGGAAAAGTGCCCGCAAGTTAAATTGTTTGTTTTGCAATGCGATATCTGCCACGTCACATCGCACATAGCAAAGTTTTGAGTTTACCCATAAGCGCATATGGTAAATGTTAAGATCGCCGATTTGTGATCTGCAATGGAGCGTTGGATGCGATGTGGTTTCGTAAGTGAAACCAATAAAATTTCATGTCTGCCATTCTGTGTTATTTGTACGTGTTTTCGTGTGTAAACAACAAATTACAATGGAAGGATGATTTTGTTGATTAAACCTCTGATCCCACATTGAATTGCTTTAAACGCTCAAGCTTCGACCATTTTGTATAAAAACCTATGTAATTTCGCATATGTTTAAGAGTGGAATGAATTGAAATAGAGAAGGAGAGTTGAATAAATTTCCTCTTCTGTGTAATTCAGTGTTTGTGTGTGTTTCACTATTATTTTCACATTTTTTGTGCATTCTTTGTGTTGTGGGGGAATGTGTTGTGTTCGTTTATTCAATATTTCCAACATGTTTATCCATGTCCTAAGCTATATAACGCCCACAGATTTGATCCTTCTCTTTCGTTATCATATGGATTTGGTCGTACAAAATTAAATGAAATTATAATTTTAATTGTTAAAGAAAATTTCAAAACTGCACACGTGTACTCCACATATATTCACGTTGTATATGACCACAAAATTGCGTTTTACCAAATCTGCCCGTGCTGGACAGAAGAAATGGGCGTGAGGTCACGGGCAAACCACGAAGAAGTTGATAATAGGGTTGACACGATTGATCAATCGGTTTATAGTCGTCCGTTACAGCTCTTCTGTTTATAATTCTTCGTGATCTCCATGTGTGAACGGAATCCTGCTCGAGAATCCTCGGCCAATCCTCATACTTATCCACTATCTTAATCCAAACAAATTAGCTGATTCGCTTCAGTACATGACACATGATAAACGGAAGAACATCCAATGTTCTCGGACACGGTTAAATAGGGAGTATGCTAATTTGTGCACAAGCCTACCTGCTTTTCTGCGAGACTTCACAGCAATCCGAAGGCAGAAACTGATAAAGGATATTCATTTGTGCATTAAATCTCATTTCCAGTCTACTTTTCTTTCAAGTTGTCTCCAACCCCATTATGGAAGAGAATCAACGGACATGTCTGGGTTACTTCTAGCAGAGTGTTATCTTTATTTTCAATTGAAGAAATTGCGCTTGGAGCAGCTCTTAGGTATAAATATTCCTACCCTAGAATTTCTAGTGTCATGGATGACTTCGGGTACGGGACAGAGGGTCTTCAATTTTCTAGGGTTTCGTCTAGCCCACTAGAATTCCGTGATCCGTTATTGCAGTCCGCTGATAATGCAATTTGCAATTCCGATCAGCTCAAGAAAATCATTGAGAAAGGATCGGGCTGGAATAAGAGCGACGATATTGCAGTGAAAAAGCTTTCTCATAACGCAAAAGAGCGATATAGGCGCCAGAAATTGAATGCTCTTTATGCAAAGCTTCAATCCGTATTTCCACATTCCAGTACTAAAACGAAGGTAAATCATGTAATATCTCCTGGAAAGGATGTTGAATTTTTTATGGGCTTGTGCTAGTGACTATCTTCTTTTATTTTTGCTAAACTAAGTTCAATATCTCCTTCAAATTTTACAGAAGCAAATTACCAAAACCGCCATTGTACGTGGAGCTTTAAGGTACGTTTCTCAACTGCGACGACTGATCCAGACACTTTCCTGGCAACGAGACGAATTGATGACCCTCAAAAGCATCTCTGAAGGGGCGGCATCTGATACCTCCAAAATGCTCATAAATGAAGTAAAATTCAATAAATTCCCACATGCAATTTCGACCGAAGTGAGGATTTTTGCTGCGGGACCGGGTCTTCTAATAACAGTTCAGACAACACATGCAGATCGAGTCCTTTTCTCTAGACTATTTTTGTTATTAGAAGAAGAGAAATTAGATGTTATCAATGCTTCCACTTTCGTCTCCGGTGACAAGGCCTGGCATAATATACAGGTTAAGGTAGGAATTATATGAATGTAGTACTTCAATTTCATGTAATTGGTTGAATTTTTCTGTAATGCTTAGGTTTCATTAATTTAGTTTACTATCGTCAGGCCATGGAATCTAGCTCGAGGTTCGATAGAAGCGGTCTACGTTTGAAGATTCTGCATTTAGGTGAACAAAGCGGAGTTCCTTCTCTGAAATAATCCTCACGTTGCTAGCAAGCCTGAAAATTTCCCTCTGCTATTTTCATCTAAAATCAATTGCAACGGTTTACACAAAAATTCATGTGAGGGAAGCATGGCGTATGAGTTTTGGGGCTAGCTCGGTGCTTCTTTCAAGCATCATCTCATGGAATTATTGTATATTAACGTCGTTCAATCAATTACCAAATGACCTTTTCGCAAAATGTTGCATCGTCATAGTCCCCAAATGGTGTATTACAATTACTATAATGAAACGTTCTAAAAAACTAATTCATCCTGTAAAATGAAAAATGTGAACTTTCATTGATTCAATGTGTTTAATATTTTTTTTTCAAAACTGGAAAGCCAACAATAGGAAAACGTTGTTAAAAACATGGCTGTGCACTATAACAACAACGAAGCTGGAATGTTCTTTTAACTCTGGAACATATTGTATTTACTAGAAATTATGCCTGAAGGTGCAAAGAGAAACTCATAACTTATTATTAATATCGCTAAGAAAATAAAGTTTTCTAAACTGAAGATAACAACATAAACAACATTGCCACACATATAATTTCGTTCTTACAAGTGCTTAATTCTCTTAATGGCTAATTGTCAAAGAAATCCAATTAAAAAAATGTTTGAATGGCCCTTTGAAATGTATTTTGGAGGGTAACTGTATAATTAATGTTCCATACCAGAACCTTGATAAAAAAATTTTACAAAGGCATAAAGTTAAACAATTTAATGAGGGTGGCTTTCATATAACTGAAAATATGTTGTGTAGAATAAGCTCTATACCATCCGTCACGTTGATTTTGTGAGATTGATCTGGCACAATCCTGGATTCTTGCGATGCTGAATCGTCAAATTTATTTCCATTTCGTCAAATACGTTTATATATATATATATATATATATATATATAACCATCAAAATGATAGGTGAGGGTGTACCAAGCGTTATTAGCATATTCTCACAAACCTTCTCTCATGAAGTTACCCTCTGTTCCCAAGGAAAACCCCAAAATAAATGTAGAATTTATTCAATTTTAACTAATATCAAAATAATAAAAACAGAAAGTCCACTTTTTCCCAATTTGAAAGAAGTGTCGAACCTGAACATGCAAAGTATATATTTTTTCTTACCAGCGTAAAATTCAATCTCTCCTTTTGAGCCTGGGGTAATTGTTCTATGACCAAGTGGTTCAATTAGAGGTTTCACTAAGTGTTAAAGCTGATTTAACACCTTATCGACAACCCCTTTGAACCTGGGGTAATTATTCTATTACCAAGTGGTTCAATTAGAGGTTTCACTAGGTGGCAAAGCTGATTTAACACCTTATCGACAACCCCAACTCAGATCCCAAAGACTAAACAAAAAGGGGATCCCAAAGACTAAGCACAAAGGGAAACAAAGTAGAAGAAGGAATCACGACCATAAAAGGGAATGTGTTTGGCATTGGCTTTCGGGTTCAATGCCTCTTATAACAACACTATAAGAGGAGCTGAGTTGGAGTAACTTGATTAAGATATGTTCATGTAAAAGCATTGACTGTTTTCTATCGATATTACTTTGACAAAAATCATCTGACTTCATGCTTCTTGTTGTTGCATAGCCTAACTGTTATATAACACATTGTTCAAAGTAGTGATACGGTTATCTTCTCAGGTCAACCTTTTAATTTCATGTGTAGTATAGTAAAACCTACAAGTTACTTCCACACACCCTGACCTGAGGACAATATTCGAAATAGAAGAAAGATACATGCACAGTGAAACACAAGAGCGCTACTACATATCCTAGTATACCAATCTCATCTAGCGGATAGGTTTACTTTTCGTGCTAACAAATGAAACTAAAAAGGGTAGAAGTAATAAAAAAATTTCTGTTTTTTTTCAGACAATCACTGAATATGCAATCTAAATGGCCATTTCAATACATCTAAGTAATTAGGGTTCATGTATGTGGAACAGGGATGTCATTTTTTAAATCAGGGAGAGTATGGATGCATGAGACAACATCACATACACATGTATGCAAGTATAAAATTTTATAATCATATAAATATTGAGATAAACTAATTAAAAAAAATTTATTGGTGCTATGGCATGAGAGCATGATACCCTATGATGCAAACTGTAAAATAAATTTGTATCGCTGAGCGGCAACAACAACACATTTAAATTTATATGGTTATGCCAAAACACACGGCTATGGTACAGAGTTATGGGAAGTAAAAATATTCAGGAATGTTAGCTGGTGTTGACAAGTATATTTAGCCATTAGACACTATAATAAGGTCTCTGGAGCATGCTACCAGGAAATATCAAACACATATCCATCCTATGTATGGCTATTGGAAATAAAGTATACAAATTAAAACCTATATATCAGCTAGAAATGAATGAAATATGGAGGTTAGGTGGTTATGTTAGCATACTGGATGGATTCATGTTGGAGATCATAGGGAATATAACACGTAAATTATAACTGTAGATCAAGTTTTTTAACCTGGAGAGTACAAATCAAATCTTAGAAAAAGAAAATTGGGCATGCGATTATACCATAGAAATCAAAATTTCATATTATTTTAACGGAGGCATCCCTCAAGTTAATCCAAGGACATCACGCCACATCTCGACGTAGGCTGGATGGAGATATGTGTCCCCTCAAGGGAAACACAAGACATCACATCTTCACGGGGATACAACCTTGGCAACACAGGTACATATAAATGCCATCAAGGAATTGTTTCATTTTATTTCACAAAATTGACTAATATTTACAGAAAAAGGAGTTATCTCATGTAAAATTAGTTAGTGAGAGTAGAATTTTCCTTTCTATATAGCCATAGTACTAAGGGTAGTTTTTAATATTTGCACGAAGGGCTCAAGTTCGTCATAGCTCTTAACAAAATATACATAGATTTTAATAGTTTCACACCAAAACAGTGAAAGACATCATAAATAATATTCTCAAGTCCACCCTAGAAGAATGATTACATCATCAACAAAACCATATACACCCCTTAATTGCGTTTAAATAAAAACACATACAAGCAACTCCACGATACAAGTTGGTGAAATTGATCTAGTTAAGAACTCTTAGGAACCAAAGAGCTCTTGAAAAGAACAAACTTGAAATAACATATACATAAAGAAATAAAATATTGCAAATGAACCTTTCATTTATATAACATTTATGGAATTTTTACAATGTAATTCAAATGAAGGTTCTTGAAAAGTATGTGAGTTCGAGTATGGCTAGAAATTCAGCACATATTTTCTTGATTATGTTTCTTTCATGGATGTGGATTATTTTTTGCTGGATTTTTCTTATTTTGTAAAAGAAGTTAATAGTTGGCTAAAATTGATGAAGATGCATAGAGTGGTGTGGCGTGATTCTAGTTTGTAGATATTCTAAGGCAAGTTACTGCTATTGAATTTCTCGACAATATTCATATAACATATACATGTATAGCTAGCCAATATCCATATGTGTTCGTCATAGGAAAAGAGAGAAATAGTAATTGTAAGTGGAAGTGAAAGTTGAAATCATTTAACAAACTTTTAAAAAGCAATGTAAGTAAATATGAACCGTTTTTCTAAATAGAACAATATCAGGTTAAATGCAATATTAACAACCTATATGTGAAAGTTCATGAAGTAGTAAGTGATGTTTACCATGGGTAAATTTAGATGATAGAGTGTATGGTTGACTATAATATATTCTCCTGTAAATATTTTGATGCAAGTAATGATTCTTATTGTTTCCTAATTTTGGGACGTGGATAACCTTGCAAGCATGAGAAGCGTGAGAATGGAAATGTTGGATTTATGTGGAGCTTCGACAATAATATTACTCTTGATATGGAAGTGAATGTTAAGCCTTGTTTTTCTTTGGTGCCAATGTCTAACACACTCCTCCCACACTTACCTGCTTTCACCGGCTTGCCCGAGGTAAACATGAGCTGAGGGTCACTATGATAAGACTCAACCTCCTATTTTACCTTAAGGAAATGGAGTAAAAAAATTATGACCTTACTGACATCCCTCGGGTGTTAAAGGACCTCTAGGAGCAACCCAACCTCTCTAGGTGTCCAAACCCTTAGAAAATTCTCTTTTTCACTGAACTAGAGCCTCAGTACCTACCTTTCCAAGGCATGCAAGTAGTTGTAAGCCTCCAATCGCTCCCATACGCCTGTCTTCTAGCGACTGTGGAATTTTCCAGTTAGTTCTATGCCAACGACCCTAGATTCTTATTCACTTTTTTTGGGATAATATTCAGGCCTCTCGCGAGAACTCAGAAAAACTTCCAAAAACGATTATTGAAATAGAAAAAAATCTTATAAACCAAAAATATAACCAAGACATGACGTGACCTCTCCCAACCAGCACTGACATTCCGTCAAACACATGGTAAAAATTCAACCTACAGGTCATGAATGCATATCTAAACATAATAGTTTGGAAACTTATTTGAATTTTAACAAGAAGGACCAATTCCTTCCCACAATAGCCGTCATAACACTAATTAGGTCTTTCATTCATTATCCATTCATTTACAAGTAAAAGCATAAATACATCCTTTACCAATATCTGTCATATAACCATGCTTATGACCAACATATAAATAAATAAATAGCAATGATATGACAAACATTAGAGACACATAATAGCAATTATATTTACTCATCAAAAGTAAAATAAACTCAACACTTATTAAACATGCAAAAGCCAACTGCGTCCGGGACTTCAATGTATCACCTGATCATAAATTGGGCTGAAGGAAATATTTCTTTTAGCCAATCACCATCAAGCCATATTCCAAGCATGAATGTCGGATATCATGGGATAAAACAATCCATAAACATCCAAGGGAATCCAAAGGTTAAACCAACTCCACCCTCACCATATTTTGATCTAACCTAAATTAGTCTTGAGATCACAAAACCAAAGCGATCTAGGATGCCTCAAAATTATTTCACCATCCCTCGGGGATTTTTCCTGTCTTCACCCAATTGTTGAGGGCTTCCTTGAGAAAACCATCTCCATCCCCAACCCTTGGGATTTTTCTCATACCACCTCACCTGGATCCAAAACCTTCCATCAATCCAAAGCTCAACCTAGAAAGAATTCCATCACACTATGGCTATCGAGAAATGGCAGGGAAAAGCTAAAACCATTGTTAATACCCAAAAAAATCCATGCCACCATCATCAAATGAATCAAATATACACATGAATATACCATGCATGCCAAAACCAACTAGGAAATCATAAATGCAACCTATTACGTGCATGTATTACTGGTGAAGTTGCTTGATCCAACTTTTCCCTACTTGATCATTTCTTTCCTTTGCTTTCCGTATCCTTCCTTTTCTTTCCTTGTCCTTCCTTTTATTTCTTTATTTCCTTATCCTCTTGGGGCTCTTATCCTCTCTAAGAATAACCCCAAAACTAAACTGAAAAAAAAAAAAAAAAAAAGCTACCAAGTGATGCTCTAAGGTATTTTTATTATTGATGCCTCTAATTTCTTCATTTTCCTTAATTTTCCTTAAATTTCCTCCTCGCATGAAACTTGTGACCTTTCACCTCCCTTTCCTCCTATAATTCCTTTATTTTCATAAATAAAAGTCCAATTAATGCTTCATTCATTTTCAAATTCTTTTCCATTTACTTTTGCAATTACCCCTTAACGAGAAACACATCAAGTGATTCCCACTAGGATATTTTTCCCAACATTCAACTTGGAATACGTGTACCTTGACCCTGGTCTTATTTTTCATTTATTAACTTTATTATATGAAATTTTAACATGGGGTTGTTTTTACCCTTCCCCCTTAGGGGAACACCGTCCTCGGTGTTCTATGACACCTCCAACTAGCAAAAACCACTGAAAAAAAAAACATACTACTTATGGATTTGTATAACCCAACTCATTGCAATATTTACAATAACATCCTGATCAAAAGAAAACCATTATGACAAACATGAAAACATGAAAGCCATATCACTTATTGTAGGTTTGTAAAACAACTCATTGTGGTATTTACAATAAAACCATACATAAATATGTACACATACCAAAAGCTCATTTTCCTCCACTGGAAAATAATTAAGGATACATAGGCTACATTTAATCAACCATCTCCCATGTAGCTTCGATGGGCCAAAAGTGCTTCCACTGCACTTTAACTTGCGGGCAAAGTCTCGAAGTTGGGTTACACTTTCGTGAGAAATGCTTCCAAAAATTTCATTCTCCCAACTGTTCGGCCAAACTTTTGGGAATTTCAACCAAACTTGTGAAATTAGTTTGCCCGAACTATGTTTTATGTTTGTCGAACTTATTATGTCGTTACAATTGATAGCGTCGATAACCAAAATTTTGGCCGGAGATAGAAAAACCGGCAATAAAAGTTTGGTCGAACTATTAGTTTGGTCGAGCTATTAGTTCAGCCAAACTTTTGAATAAATTTTAGCCAAAAATTTTCTTATAAATATAGCGGTCGTCAGAGATTGAGAATATTTTCAGCAGTTTTGTAACAGGTATGCTACTGTTGCGACAATAGGAGAGGTAATGTGAGTGTTAGCAAGTTCTCAGCTCTACGTCTTTGTCTTTGGCTCGACTTTGTGTTTTTGTTCTTGTCTCGGCTATGTGCTTTAGTTCTTGGCTCGCCTTGGCATTTTCATCCTTGGATTGGCTCTGCATTTTCATCCATGGCTTGGCTCTGTGTTTTCGTCCTTGGCTCGACTCTGCATCCTCTTCTGCTCATCGCGAATGTTGGAGAGGTAAGGAAATATATCTTATTTTTTTGTTTCTTTGTTTGTTTTGATTTAAGTTTTTTTCTCTAACTATTTGTGTTTTTTGCAGGCCTTTCTGTTCATGTGTGGCCCTACGTTTTTGCAACTTGTCTCAGCCTCTTCGTCCTCGGCTCGGCTCTGCATCCTCTCCTGCTCGTTGCGACTGTTAGAGAGGTAAGGTAAGACTGTTTCAGTGCAAAGTTTTGTTTTTTTATGTTTTTGTTTCAATTTAATTTTGGTTATAATTTTTCCAGTGATTTTATAGGATTTTGTGCTTTTGCTCAACCCTGCTTTTTCGTCTGCAACTTATCTCAGTGACTTCGTCTCAACTTGGATCTGTGTCCTCTTCTACTCATCCTCTTCTTGTCTCTATATCCTCTCTACAACTTGGCTCAGCTTCCTCAGCTTCTGCTCGACATGCTCATCCTTATTTTGCCAGGTTGGACTACTCTCCTATTTTTTTTTTCTATTTGTGTATTTAATTTTGTGTAATGTTCTCTATCTTCTATATTAGATAACTTGATTCTTCTCTCCCAGCTACCATACTTGTTTAGCTCTGGTATTCTATCCTTGTTCTTTATCTCTCCTTGCCTTATATCTTCCCTCTGCATTTTCGCTGTTGTTTTCATTCAACTTTCCTTTATCTATTACCTGTATCTCCTGGGTGGGGGGGTCTTTATCCACTACTGCTCTCCTTGTTTCATTTATTTCTTGCGTAGGGGTGGTCCGTGCTTGTGATGGGATAATACTAAATGTATTGTGTTCAGTTTTTATAATCTTAGTAACCTAATAACCTTAACCAATTAAATTAAGTATGTACTATATTCCATATTTATAATGATAGTAACCTTGGCCAATTTAATCAAGAACTCATTGAGCTGCAACACAATATGAATAAGTGGTTTCCGAGTATAAATATTTCATTTTATACCTGATTAGTTGGTTCATGCATAATTTGATTTATGGATAAAATGTGATGGTTTTAGTGATGATCAGAAGTAATGATCAGTGATATGCAACTTACTTACACCCTTATAGAGCTTACCTCAACCATATAACCTATAACCTATGTACAGACTTCTCTGTAATTGTCCTTATTTTTCCAAGTTGGACTACTCTCCTAGTTTTTTTGTGTTTATGTTGATTTAATTTTGTGTAAGGTGAGACTATTTGTTAGTTACTGTTGTTCACTGTTTTTCACTGCTGCTGGAGAGGCAATTTTATTAACTATAAGTATATCCAATTTTATTAAGGATGAAACCTATCATGTTTGCTACCATAGAGTACTAATGTTGGCTTCTAACATTGCTAGAACTATTTTTCTCACTCTATTGTTCTCTGTTGTTCAGTGTTGTTCAGTGTTGTTCACTATTGTTCTTAGACTTGATGTTCACTGTTGTCTTAGACTTTCTGTTGTTCTTAGACTTGTTGTAGTCTGTAGAGTAGGTTACTAGCCATATAGTAAAGACCATTAGCTACATTTTTAAGTAGTTTTCCATAGCCTTAGACTTAGTTACATTCCATATGGACCTCTTCCTTTCATTGAACAAGTTCATTCCTATTCTTTGAGAATGATAAAAAGTTCCGGCCTTCCCTTCGAGATGATATGAATATAAGTACCTTAGAATGGTGAATACTTACTGGGAGACTCTGATCCTACTAGAAATCAAAATCCAAGTTTTACAACGTCAATTTTATTACCTATAAATATATCCAATTTTATTAAGGATGAAGCCTCTGATGTTTCATGCCATAGAGTACTAACATTGGTTTCTAACATTGTGAGAAACATTTTGCTCACTTTTTTTCATCATTGTTCACTATTGTTTGCTAATGTTCACTATTGTTCAACGATGTTGTTCATTTCTGTTCACTGCAGCTATTCACTGCTAATATTCACTATAGATGTTCACTGTTGTTGTTCACTATAGTTGTTCACTATTGTTTTTCACTGCATTTGTTCACTACTATTCATTGACCTGAAATATATATCAATTCATAAGTCAATTAGAGTTTAAAATATTGTGGAATTGACATTGTCATGGAAGAAATGTTCTAGTGATAAAATGAAAGAGTTAGAGGTAATTACATTTCAGTTGATTTTCACCACTAAGCCTCTCAAACAAGAATTTGTTCCTCCCTCTATTTTTTTCCTTGTCATGTGTATTTTTGGCTCTCAACCAAGCACTTGTTCCTCCCTCTACTTTTTTCCTTGTCATGTGTACTTTTTGTATGAATATTGAAAAAGGTTAGAAAATTTTATTGAGTTCTAAACATTTCATTTTGTAATAGTATTAAGGTTCGTATGAAAATAACTTATTTCCTCATGCTTTTGGTTCAACATAAATTTGAGATGACAATTGTGATGATAGGTAATGACATTAGTGATTATCCAAAAAATTTGGTTGTGGATGTGGACATGGTAATTGTTGCTTCCAAAATGTTAGTACATATGTTGAACCTTTTCATGAGCACATTTAGATAAATCAAACTATATTACTCATGGAATTTGTACTATAATTTAGTGCGTAGCCTAATACGAACTAAATTATTTTTTTCATTAATTGAACCTTTTAATGAGCACATTCACAGAAATCAAATTGTATTACTCATGGAATTTGGACTATAGTTTAACAGGTAACCTCATACCAATTGAATTATTTTTTTCATGGAATTTAGACTATAATTTAATGGGTAACCTCATATCAATCGAATTATTTTTTTCATTAATTGGACATTGTATTCCTCCAATGATTGTTGGGATTGTTATGGAAGCTTCTCTTATGAGTATTCTATGTTTCTCATTGTTATTAAGATATCATAAGCGATCACGGATGTTAGAGTTGCTTCAAACACAAGAAGTTATAGGTGACTAACTCTATATTGATGTTACCTTACCTATGAATGTAACAACCAAATGATTTTGTATCCTTTCTTATAGATGTTACCTTACCTATAAATGTAACAACCAAATTATTTTGTATCCTTTCTTAGGCAAGGATTCCCATGAAATTCTTTCGTTTTTTTTTATTTTTATGGTTTAGTATCCTTGATTATTGATGCTACCTTACCTATAAATGTAACAACCAAATGATTTTTTATCCTTAATCTAGCAAGGATTCCCTTGACATCCTTTTGTTTTGTTTGATTTTTCTGAAACATATGCATACTCTTTTTTCATGAAATTCCTCTCTTTCTTGCCTTGAAATACATAATAGAGATGATATGATTAGCAAGTGTAATACAAGAATTAGTAACACTTAATAGACTTGACTCTGTCACTCTCCTTATTAGTTGAGACTTAACGCTTTGTCCCTCTCCTTATCACTTGAGACTTAAAGAACATCCTTTTCAATCCAAGTTTGTAAGTAAAATTTTAAGGTTGGACTACTCTCCTATTTGTTACCTAATTAAATATCCTTGTATTATTGACAATAAGACATATTTATATTCTAATTATGGTGCACTATTATGTTATTTATTAATTTTTTTAGGAAACTCGTATCAATAGATGTTTAAGCATTATTTCATTTTTATTTAAAAATTATATTTGCTACTTTTTCTATCAGTGACTTTATAGCATTATCTATGACTCTTGACTATAATGATGGATTCTATAGACTCATTATCCATCTAGAGGAAAGGCTCTTGAAATAGAGAGGGCCACCCGAACTCAATGGATGAAATACCCTGCATTGTATTGTCTTTATTTCTTTTTTCTTTTCCCTCATAGGGAAGCTTGAGAGAAATACCTTTATCTGGGTTCCTCCTATGACCTTTGAATGTATTTTCCAACCCTTCAACTACGTAGGCAATTGACCGAGAAGCATTTTGATTATTTCATTTTCATCTTGATTATTTCATTTTCATCTACTATGTATAGTATTGATAGTTTATATTTCAATCATATCCCCATGATGTGTAGCTATGAAATGAAATGAACAATAAAATAATACCAAGTGAGAAAAAATGTAAGAGAGATAATATGATGTTTTCAACTATGGAATTTCATCTAAAAATTCCACAAGCCTTCAATTATTTCATTAAAACAAATATAAATATATAGGAATGAATTTAGAGTTTTCCAGACCTCTTTTTCGCTAAAACGACTCCCCCTTTTAAACCCCCCTCATATGAACTTTTAATGCATGTTCCAAACCTTCAACTACGTAGGCAGTTGAATGAGAAGCTCTTTCATTATTTAATTTTAATCTAACCTATATAGTATTGGTTATTTATATTTCAATGGTATCCACATGATGTGTAGCTATGAAATGAAATGAATAATTAAATCATACAATGTGAGAAAAAATGTAAGAGATATAATATGATGTGTTCTACTATGATAGTTCATCTAAAAATGTGAGAAACCTTTAATTATTTCATTAAAACAAATAAATATATATGAATGAATTTAGATTTTTCCAACCGTCTTTTTCCCCAAAAGGAATCCCCCTTTTAAACCCCCATCCTATGACCTTTGAATGCATGTTCCAACCCTTCAACTACATTGGCAGTTGACCGAGAAGCACTTTGATTATTTCATTTTCATCTACTCTATATAGTATTGATTATTTATATTTCAATGACATCCCCATGATGTGTATCTATGAAATGAAATGAATAATAAAATCATACCAAGTGAGAAAAAATATAAGAGAGATAATATGATGTGTTCAACTATGATAATTCATGTAAAAATGTGACAAGCCTTCAATTATTTCATTAAAACAAATAAAAATATATAGGAACCAATTTAGATTTTTCCAACCCTCTTTTTCCCTAAAATTACTCGCCCTTTTAAGCCCCCCTTATATGACCTTTTAATGCATGCTCCAACCCTTCAACTATGTAGGCAGTTGACTGACTATCACCTAACCAAGCATAATGGCTAGGATGTATCCCCTTTCCTTTTTAACAACGTCACCTTTGTGTTGTCCAATATTACTTAATGAATCATAATGGCTAGGATGTGTTGCTACTCATTTAGCCCATGTCCTTTTTAAGAGCAAGGGTTATTTCAAAATCACATGTCTATCAACTTTATAAAACTTTTAGAAAAATGTGTCTATCACCTCATAGGGGTCCTTTATCACCTAACCAAGCATAATGGCTAGGATGTGTTGTTACTCATTTATTCCCTGTCCTTTTTAACATCATCACCTAGATGTGTTTTCCACAATCACCTACCCAAGAATAATGGCTAGGATGTGTTGTTACTCATTTAGCCCCTATCATTTTTAATAGCATCACCTATGTGTTCTCCACTATCACCTAAGCAAGCATAATGGCTAGGATGTAGCCACTCTCTTTTTTAAAAGCATAACCTATGTGTTGTCCACTATCACCTAACCAAGCATAATGGCTAGGATGTGTTGTTACTCATTTAGCCCCTGTCCTTTTTAACAACAATCATGCTTTCAAAATCACATGTATATCAGCTTTATAAAACTTTTAGCAAAATGTGCCTATAACCTCATAGGGGTCCACTATCACCTAACCAAGAATAATGGCTAGGATGTGTTGTTACTCATTTAGTCCCTATCCTTTTTAACACCATAACCTGGGTGTGTTGTCAACAATCACCTACCCAAGCATAATGGATAGGATGTGTTGTTACTCATTTATCCCATGTCCTTTTTAATAGCATCACCTATGTGTTCTCCACTATCACTTAACCAAGCATAATGGCTAGGATCTAGTTTCTCTCCTTTTTAACAACATCACCTATGTGTTGTCCACTATCACCTAACCAAGCATAATGGTTAGGATGTGTTGTTACTCACTTAGCCCCTGTCCTTTTTAACAGCAAGGATGCTTTCAAAATCAGATGTATATCTCCTTTATAAAACTTTTAGCTAAATGTGTCTATCACCTCATAGGGGTCCACTATCACCTGACCAACCACAATGTCTAGGATGTGTTGTTACTCATTTAACAATAAGGATGCTTTCAAAATCACATGTATATCACCTTTTATAAAACTTATAGCTAAATCCAAGGATTCTTTCAAAATCACATGTCTATCACCTTTATAAAACTTATATAGCTAAATTTTCAGGGTCGGTCCCAGTGTGTTACTCATTTAACGTGTTGTTACTAATTTAACAACAAAGATGCTTTCAAAATCACATGTCTATCACCTTTATAAAACTTATAGCTAAATGCAAGGATTCTTTCAAAATCACATATCTATCACCTTTATACATGTCTATCACCTTTATAAAACTTAACGCTAAATGCAAGGATGCTTTCAAACTCACATGTCTATCACCTTTATAAACTTATAGCTAAATGAAAATATTCTTTCAAAATCGCATTTCTATCACCTTTATACATGTCTATCACCTTTATGAAAATTATGGCTAAACGCAAGGATTCTTTCAAAATCACATTTCTATCACCTTTATAATACTTATATAGATAAATTTGCAAGGATGGTCCTACTGTTTTTTGAAACCATGTACATGTCATTTCTCCCAAAAAATTAACTATGTAGGTGTCATTTCTCCGATAAACTTTAAGGCATTTTTTAGTGTTTTTTGAAAGCATGTACATGTCATTTGTCCCATAAACTTTAACCATGTACATGTCATTTCTCCCATATATTTTAAGGAAAATTCTATTGTTTTTGGAAACCATGTACATGTCATTTATCCCATAAAATTTAAGGCACTTTCTAGTGAATCATGTACATGCCATTTCTTCAATAAGATTTAAGGAAAATGCTAGTGTTTTTGGAAACCATGTAAATGTAATTTCTCCCATAAAATTTAAGGCATTTTCTAGTGTTTTTGGGAACCATGTACATGTCATTTCTCCCATAAAATTTAAGGCATTTGATAGTGTTTTTAGAAACCATGTACATGCCACTCCTCCCATAAATTTAAATAGGTTCTATTGGATTTCACTCTAAGGCGGAGTGCGTGGGCATCTACTCTAGTAGAGAGGTAGGCACCTAATAGATAACAACATAGTTTAAATAGGCCTTCATAGAGAGAGATTTTATGTTTTCAGATTTCATATTACAAAGGAATGGACACTATCTATTAAGTAGTTGTCAGCTAAAGATCATCTTCTCCATATATTATAAGTAGTTCTCTCCCATAAAATTTAAGGAATTCTCTAGTGTTTTTGGAAACCATGTACATATCATTTATCCCATAAACATAACCATGTACATGTGTCATTTCTCCCATAAACTTTAAGGCATTCGCTAGTGTTTTTGGAAACCATGTACATTTTGTTTCACCCATAAACCTTAACCATGTACATGGCATTTCTCAAGTAAAATTTAAGGCACTTGCTAGTGTTTTTAGAAACCATGTACATGTCATTTTTTCCATAAACTAAAACTATGTAAATGTGTCATTTCTCCCATAAAATTTAAGGCATTCGCTAGGGTTTTTGGAAACCATGTACATGTCATTTCTCTCGTAAAAATTAACCATGTACATGCCATTTCTCCCATAAAATTGAAGGCATTTGCTAGTGCTTTTGGAAACCATGTACATGTCATTTTTCCCATAAAATTTAACCATCTACATGTCATTTCTTCCATAAAATTTAAAGCATTTGCTAACTTGTTTTTGGAAACTATGCACATGTCATTTCTCCCATAAACATTAAGGCATTTCCTATCATTTTTGGAAAAAATGTACATAACATTTATCCCATAAAATTGAAGGCATTTTCTAGTGTTTTTGGAAACCATGTACATGTCATTTCTCCCATAAAATTTAAGGAAAATGATTTACATGTCATTTCTCCCACAAATTTAAGGTAGAGATGTACATGCCATTTCTCCCATAAAATTTAATACATTTGCAATAAATGTTTATTTAATATATTTTATTGAATTTTTTTTTTAGGGATCAAAAATCCCACTAAACATGGGTGAAAATGGACATTATGCATAGATGTTGCTATCCCAATCAAGGTAAAGTAGTGATTACATATGTTGTTTTCGGAAACCATGTACATGCCATTTCTCCCATAAATATTAAGGAATTTTCTAGTGTTTTCAGAAACCATGTACATTCCATTTCTCCCATAAACTTTAAGGCATTTTCTAGTGTTTTTGGAAACCATGTACATGTCATTTCTACCATAAAATTTAAGGCAAACCATGTACATGTCATTCTCCCATAAACTTTAAGACGTTTGCAATAAATGTTCATTTAATATATTTTATTGAATTTGATTATTTTTTAGGGTTCAAAAAGCCCACTAAACATGGTTGAAAATTGGACATTATGCATAGACGTTTCTTGCTATCCCAATTCAGGGAAAGAAGTGATTCATATGGACTTTGAAATATTGTAACTAACAAGTTCCTCCAAAGGAAAATTAATATACCGAAAAGAACAAAAAATAATGAAGCATATTAAATTGCATTGATAGAAGGCTTCAGAACAACTAGAGAGTATGGATCAAATGTAATTTTAGTTTTCACCAATTCTGAACTTGTGTGCAGCCAGATGAAAGGCATGTAGAAAGTTAAGAAGGAGAGGCTAAAACAACTACATGGAAAAGAAAACAATATTGTTAGATAATTTAAATTATTTAGTATAAGACATTGTGCAAATGTTAATAAGATGTTTGGTGATCTGTTGTCTAGGGTAATGTCAATTCAAGGTTCATCTGTCAAATATGAATTAGTATTGTATGGAGCAATGAAAATTCAAGATTCATCTCTTAAATATGAATTAGCGTTGAGAAAC
Source organism: Pinus albicaulis (assembly GCA_034641835.2). Taxonomy (NCBI): domain Eukaryota; kingdom Viridiplantae; phylum Streptophyta; class Pinopsida; order Pinales; family Pinaceae; genus Pinus; species Pinus albicaulis. Next base: position 607,007,806 of record CM076576.1, read on the forward strand.
TCTTCTTCAAAATTTATTGATGGACATTGTAACATATCTTTGATATGTGTGTGTTTTTTACTTATAAATGCGTCATTTTTAATGACCATGTGTTTTTTTTAAATATATACCAAGTGTACTCCCACCATGCGAGCACAACTTGGAGAACTTCATGTTTTATAATATTAAAATATGCAGGAATTCAACAAAGTTTTGTTTAAAGTGACTTTTACACATCAATTTGTGCTTTGAAAGTTTTGTGTTTTGCGTAATTTTTGTTTGTGCTCAACATTTCTGTAGTAAATTACATCAATTTTTTGAATTATTTTGAGTTTATTTTAAATTTACAATAATTTTAGAAATAAATGTAAATGTAAAATGTAGATATCCATATATATATCATGGAGGATGATCATTTGGCATGTGATTCTTTGAGTACATCAATAGAATCCCATGCCTCTACGAGAGAGGGGGATCATGGATCGGGGGATGTTCATGGTATTTATATTAATAGTGCATGTTTTTAAATGACTTTTGAATATATAATCTTATCCCCTTACATAAATGTATAGATGTTGAATATATTTTTGTATTGAATACATACAATTTTATCCCCATGTACATACATGTATACATATGAAATTGATTTTTTATCAATTTTGTGAGTTAAATTAATTTTTAATAAATTTTATTTTTTATTTCTTAGGAGTTCGAAGGAAAAGAGTACCTACTCCATCAATGGAGCATGGCCATGGTTCACACAATCTAAACAATCATATATATGTTTTTATATGTTTGTATGTATTTTTTAATTGATTATAAATTCGTATTTGTTTATGAAGTTTCTCTCTCGCCGCATGAGGGTGGTGGTGGTACACATTCCCCTAGTAGCCAATCAATAGGTGGTGGCCAATCGCATGAGGGTAGTGGTACACATTCATCCGGTGGCCAACCAATGGGTGGTCATGTTGGTTCTGAACAATCTTAGGGTGGGCATGATGCTACCCAGCCATCTTGAGGTGGCCATAAATATAAATATTATTGTCACTTAATTATTAATTTTTAAAATTATTTATAAAAAAAAAATTATGGTTAAAAAGAAAACTTGTCCAAATTCTTTCACATGGTTTTTTATTTATACATAATTTTATATATTGATGCAGAGGGTGAAATTTTGCTCAAAAAATACATAGGCCAAACCGAGTTATTCAAGAAGAAGGTTCTACACCAACCACGACTTATCCTTCTGACATTTATGATTTACTTTGGGGAACAAACATCCAACAATTCAAATTACAAAGGTGTGAACATCTTTATTAAAAATTGATGAAATATTTTGTGTCTTTGAAACTCCCTGCAGAAAGTCGAGAAAGCTTAGAAATAGTTACACACTCTTTAATCACAGTTGTAGATGTTTACAAAAACCTAGGGCCAACCACTGATACTTTTGTAGAAGTAATGAGTAAAAGAAAGAAAATAGTGATGGCTCCCGATGCATGGGATGATGTTAAACACAGAGTTACAAAATAAATGGAAAAATCTATGTTTAATTTCAAATAAGGGCTGAAAATAAAAATACTAAAGGTGTAATATTTCAAGCACCCTGATAAAGATTGTCTTTTGTATGATAGGAACCTTGTTTTCTATGGAAGACTACCATGGAATGATGAGGTTCCTCTTTATTTTGAAAAATTCTTTTATGAAAAATTCTTTTTGGGAATGAAACCCAATTGTAATGACCTTCCCTTTGAATTTTTCGGTCTTGGGAAAGGTCAATTATGTGATCATAGGGGCTGTAAGCGTGAATTTGAGTTGTGTTGCCCCGAGCCACCATTGGTAAGATAAACTCTTTCTGTGGAAAATTTGCGTTCAGGGATGGATGCCACTTCTCAAATTGGTTGAGAAGCAAGGGATTCCATCATAGACAATGTTCAGACTGGACTTGGTGGAATTGATATTGGTCTGAATCGACAAAGAGAACGAGAGAATGAACGTGTTAATTTTGTGTATAATACAAATGATGAGATAGACAACATGAGTATTGAAGATCTTAGAACATATGCAAAGCTTTGTCGCAATGGTTGGTAGGACTTAATTATTCATGAGGAAGAGGGAATGGGCTCGGTATGTGTTAATGGTTACGGTGAATATTTTAATGTAATTTTTAAATTACTTATACATGTTTATTTTTATATGTTAATCTAACATAAATGTAACATATGTTCACCATTTTCTGTTAACACGCTCGATGAATGAAAATTTTCATAATATCATGGTCCAAGCTTCAATGTCTCACAATCAAGATGATATGTTTGGAAATTTTAGTGATTTTTAAGTGTTCATGATGTTCATGTACAATTGTTATTCTATTATTATATCGGTATCATGATGGCATATTTTTAAAATAAATAATTATGCGTAATGTATGTATATTATTAAATGTTAGCAGATTCTAATTCCATCCGATGTTTTCGCAATGGAGCCACCCTCTTCTCCCTCTTACGAGATGTACAAAATCCACCTTCACAAGCATTCAATTTTTCACTTGTGTTTAAGTTATAAATTGAAGTGAAAGTTTCATTAAAAAATGAGTTATAGATCTTGAGTTATTTTACAGTTTTAAAATTTTTGAATTTTAGGTTTGTGGAGATGACTTTCGTTCAAAGCCACCCTCTTCTTCCCTGTTAAGATATGTGCCAAATCCACCATCTCAAGTATTCAATTTTTCACTTCTGCTTAAGTTATAAATTCAAGTGAAAGTTTCATTAAAAAATAATATCTATATCTTGAGTTATTTTATAGTTTTAAAATTTTTGAATTTTATATTTGTGGAGATCATTTCCATTCTCCAAGGACTTTAGCGATGGAGATAGGAACATCCAAACAACTTGAAGAAGAATTTCTCTAACTTTTTTTTAATATTATTGCATTAGTTTATGCATTTTCATTTGAAATTTTTTAATATATATATATATATATATATATATATATATATATATATATATATATATATATATATATATATATATTGTATAGTTTACCATGGAGGTTGCATTGATGGACGACCAACACGGGACAATTAAGGGGGAATTACATGAGGTATTGCATGAATTTCATGAAGTATGTGCTACATGTTACACATGTGAAGATGTATGAATGTTATATAATTAGAATGTTTTATTAAAGGTGATATTTAGGTACATTTTTCACATGATCATGTGTGATTTACAACAATTATAGATGGTTAAATAGATATTGAAGTTCATGAATATGTAACAATGATCGAAGTAAATAAATGCATTTAATTTAGTTGTTACATTTTCCATACATGATCACATGTTGTTATAATGAACTAACTTATATGATCTTAGATTATATGTTTTTTTTTTCAAACTCAAGTTGTTTTGTCATTTGTTATTTAAAATGAATCTAGATTGAAATTTCAAATTACAAAACACATGTGGTACATGTTAAATGCATTTGATCATGCATGGAAGTTATATAATTATGAAATACATCTATTAAAAGTGATATTTAGGTGTACATTTTGCACATGATCATGTGTCATTTAAAACAATATAGATGTTTAAATACATCTTTAAGTTCACGAATATGTAACAATCATTGAAGTACATAAATGAATTTAATTAAGTTGTTACATTTTCCATATATGATCACATGTTGTTCTAATGAACTAACTTAGATGATTATAGATTATATGTTTTGTTTTTAAAAATCAAGTTTTTTTGTTATTTGTTATTTAAAATGAATCTAGATTGAAATTTCAAAATACAAAACACATGTGGTAGATGTTAAATGCATTTGAACATGTATGAATGTTATATAATTAGGACAAACATCTATTAAAATTGATATTTATGTGTACATTTTGCACATGATCATGTGTCGTTTAAAACAATTATAAATCGTTAAATACATATTTAAGTTCATGAATGTGTAGCAATGATTGAAGTACATAAATGCATTTAATTAAGTTGTTATATTTTCCGTACATGATCATATGTTGTTCTACTGAACTAACTTAGATGATCTTAAATTATATGTTGTGTTTTTAAAATTCAAGTTGTTTTTTTTATTTTTTATTTAAAATGAATATAGATTAAAATTTCAAATTACAAAACACATGTGGTACATTTTATGAATTTTTACATGTGTGAATGTTATATAATTAGGGTGTGTATTAAAGGTGACATTTACGTACATTTTTCATGATCATGTCATTTAAAACAATCATAGATTGTTTTACATATTTAAGTTCATGAATATATGTGTAAATGATTGAAGTACATTTTCATTTATTTGCTAAATTGTGCATACATGATCACATGTTGCTATATAATGTTAGCTTAGATGATCTTAGATTATGTTTTACTTTTAAAACTCAAGTTCTTTTGTCACTTGTTATTGAAAATGAATCTAGATTGAAACTGCAAATTAAAAAACAAATGTGGTACTTGTTATGAATTTGAACATGTGTGAATGATATATAATTAGGCGTAGATGTCTATTAAAGGTGATATTTAGGTACATTTTGCATGACCATGTGTCATTTAAAACAATCATGTATCTATGGTTTTACATATTTAAGTTCATGAATATATGTAACAATCAATGAAGTGTGTTTTCATTTAGTTGTAACATTTTTCATGTACATGATGGCATGTTTTTATAACGTTAACTTAGATTCAATCTTAGATTAAATGTTTTGTTTTTAAAGCTCAAGTTGTTTTGTCATTCATTATTTAAAATGAATCTAGATTGAAATTGCAAATTACAAAACACATGTGGTACATGTTAAATGCATTTGAACATGTATGCATGTTATATAATTAGTACACACATATTTTAAAGGTGATATTTAGGTGTACATCTGGCACATGATCATGTTTCATTTAAAACAATCATGAATATATAGAAATGAAATAAAATTTGCATTTAATTCATACATTTTGCATTTGAAATCATTTTTATAATGTTTTAATATAGAATACATATCCATGTATATATATCTAAAAAAAATCATAAAATTCTAGGTGTTCATATATGTGTCAAACAATCATAAAATTTTAATATTGCATTAAAACATATTCAATACACAACAATTTTCATTAATGTACATAGAAAAGCTACTATGGATGTCAATTAATAGTAAAATGGAAATTACAAGACACATGCCACAAATTTTTCATTCAAGAATGAATATTATAATTTGCTTAATAGATGCCTAAAATAAAATCATAACTTAAAATTTACATTATATCAACTATGCTATATACAAATGTACATTTTTGAATAATGACATAATGACGTAAATTGTACACGAGAATGTATGAAATCGTTTAAGACCAGATAATATACATGTATGTGTACATGTGTATAAATTACTCGTGTGCATGTACCAAAACAATTTACATGTGAAAACACTTGTACATAACATAAAATATACATATTATAACAATGTAAAACTTAAGAATGCACAAAAAAAAGGCTAACAATTTCTAGTTGAGTTCTATAAGTTCTGAAAGATGAATCTAAGGAGAAGAAATTGTTTGGCAGTTCAATCAAAAAAAATTTAATGGAATGTCATCTTCAATGATCCGTTCATGATTGAATTTTGACATTTTCAATTTCTTAATTTTCAATTTTTTCTTTGATTGAACTTCTATCAACTTTGTGCATGTTGCACACACCAGGTGACTATATTGAAAACTTATGAAATCATGTTCATAGCCTTGAATGTGCAAAAAATCGTGACTTTGATGATTGGAAAAATAACCTTTCAGTATAATAGAGCCTTTGTCATATATAAACCCGTTATCATCAGAGTTTTTCGATAATTTCATCTTTCTCTTAGTGCAATGCATCAAATAATAATTCACATTTTTTGCATTGGTAGTAGGTGCAACTACAAAAAAAACATCTCTTTTAAAATAAAATAAACTTACATAATGTTAGATCATGATTAACATGGAAAATTAAGTTTTAAATTAACACATGTGTAGTTGATTTTATTATCTATTTCTAGATCTCTATCATTTGAAATAAATTGAAATTTTACCTTCTCTAACAAGATCATAAGCTTGATCACCTTCAGATGATACTATAGTCTCCTTTGATTGCATTTCTGCAAAGTTTGCAATGGACATTTCCCACATTGTATTTAGTTTTTATGTTGCCAATATTTTACATACATTTTGTTTTCACAAACATCATTGGATTCTGTGTTGTCTATGCAAACATGACAAAAGCAAGAATATTTTCTTTTATCAAATGCAAACACATTTTGGTACTGCTTTGTTTTAATTAAATTCAATTTTCAAGTACCTTTTATTCTTTCGATGCCATTTCCAATCGTTCTATATACATGTTCAACCACAATATGCCAAGAATCCTATATGGAAAATTCATGAAGGTATACATGTTGATGAGCACAAGAAGATAGGCCATTTATGTTATGAAATTGGGAAATTCAACAAAAATTAGATGTAAACATATTAAAAGTTCTACATATATATATATATATATATATATATATATATATATATATATATATATATATATATATATATATATATATATATACCTTTGTACTTCCCTTGACCAGTTAGTCTCATGGCTTAGTGCAATGATGCACCATTGAAAAACCGTTTTAGCTGAGACATGTCAGTTTGCAGAGTGGTACATTTTATATCTTTGAAGTGCTCATTTTATACATCTCCATGCACCATCATATTCTCCTTTTCCATGACCAGTCTCAAAGAAATTCCAACAATGTTTAATGCAGGTTTTCATATGAAGATGACAACCAAAAGAATGATTGTGAAGATTTGAATTGTCCTCCGTATCCATCTGGCCATATCCAATGTTCACTGAATTTTATTTCACGACTTTTCAAGGATTCATAAATATTTTCAAAACAATGTTGTACAAAATATGTATCATGTCTAATATCCACACTGATATAACAGTGATATTCTTTAATAACGTGGAAATTTCACTGGTGCTTTCTATATAATCTTGTTCATCGTGTCTATATAGAATATGGAAAAGAATGGATACTTGGTCAGAATGGTAGTATTCACTGTGTATTTCTTTTTGTGGAACAAATGTGTAATTGTCTGCAAAATCAACTGTTGACAAAATGGTCCTTGGTGGAAAAAATTCACGAGATTTTTTGAATTCCAAGTCCTGCCATCGACCTCTACAGGAATGCTTTGTGTATTCATAAATTTCTGCTTCAAACTCACTCAAAAACTCTATCATAAAAATTTCTTCTTCTTGTAAATCAATGATTTAAGCACTTGTAGTACTACTTGAACCCATCCATGTATGAATATACTCATATATCTTCCATTTCACTTTTATGTTGGAAAATGATCGATAATTTATATCAGTACGATATTTGTTTTGAAATAAAGTCAAATTTCCACAATCATCGCATCTTTTACCACCAACACATTTCTTTTGGTAAAATAATTCATGGCTTTCTCTTTCACATAGAATTTGAGATATGAAATCATCGATAGTGGAAGGAGGAGGTGAATATTTCCAAAATATTTTACCAAAATTAAGGAATGTGTCATAATATAACTAAAACTCCACATGATAATGACAATAACAAGTGTCGTGTACAGTGATAGGTTTAACATACCATGGTTTTTGTTTCACAAAAGCACTGATTGAGACATTAATTTCACGATTATCTTCTATGAACTTGTTCAACAACTCTATCTGAGTGGTGTCCAAGATATGTTTTTCATGTTATAAGTATTGATTTTGTCTTATTCTTTATCGCATCACATCCCTTGCTTTTGGTGAAACATGTGAGTGTTGCATCCAATATTCTTATATATTTTTTCTAACATATTCTCCAATTCTATCTTTGTATGGTTGCCTACAAATAACTGTTCAACAAGCGACTTCATCATTCACTTCTATTTGGAATCAAAATTTTCGTTTTTTGTGCAAATTTTTTCGTGAGGTCCCTAATGCTTGTGCCTTAGATTTTACCAAATGATTCTCTTTAGTAATTTATGAAACCATTGACATTTGTATTTCTCTAGGTGGATCTAAAAAACTTTTCTTTCTAGATCTTCCAATTTACTTTAGAGCACTATTTGGATTTGGTATCACATTTTCCTTCATTTTCTTTTATCTTTTGTTGATTTTCGAAAACCCAATAAAATCGTATCTTCTTTTAATTTCTTTAATGTTAAGATACTTTTCAAAATTTGGGCTTGAACTGCCACATTTTCATCTTTGAAGAATGTAACAATAATGTGCGTAACACAATATCGTATAACATGGTCAGCATTTTACCTCCATATGTGTCAGTGTCAACATTTTCAAAAATCTCATCGTCGATATTGATTTCATCTGTACATATTAGAATTAAATGTACAAAATGAGTTTACATATTCAATAAAGGATTAAATTAGTAAATATGTATAATTCCAATAATACACTTTCAACATATATATACATACCTGGTGATTCAATTTCTTCAATTGAATTTCTTTCAACATTTTCAACATCTTCAATCATTGGTTCAATATATATTTCACTTTCTCTTTCAAAATTTTTTATCTCATCATCAATGTTTTGAGGAATATCTCTCTTTATTTACATTGAAAAATAATTTTCAAATTAGTTCATCAAATAAAAATTAAGTATCACAATACATTAGTTAAATTTTGAATATCAGATTTATAATATTCACATTTTTATACCTGCTTCAACTTCTAGTTGAGGTTGATCTTCCCTTTCAATATTTGAGTGTTCTTCTCTCTCTTTTTTGCGATATTTTGTCCCATGTTCTCTACGAGCCTCAGGTTCTTTTGTTCGATCATATTTTCTCTTGAAATTCCTTTGATTTCCCACGATAATTAATTATGAATATTAAACAAAAACTCACTATCAAAATTTAGACAAACAATCAATTCAAAAAAGAATCACAAAAGATTTAATTTCAAAAAAACTCACTTCAAATATTTTTCACAAAAGGCATAATTCAACCCAAAATCTCATAATATTTGCTTCCAAAATTGAAAAAACCATATTTTAAAAATGAAATGAAGCTCATAATATTTCCTTCCAAGCCCTACAAAATAAATTCACTTAAAAAATTAGACAAAAAATCACTTAAAAAAATCATTATAAAAGATTTACTTCAACCCAAAACACTTACTCTAAAAAAATGTCACTTTAAAAAATACCTCCAAAAAATGTCCTTTAAAAAATAAGCCCAAAAAACCTCTAAAAAAATGTCACTTCACAAAATACCTCAAAAAAATGTCCTTTGAAAATTAAGCCCAAAAAAATTCCTTTGTAAATTCTGCCCAAATGAAGAAATGCGCGAAAATAATAATTCCATTTTCGACTATTTATATACTTGTGAAATTTGTTTTTTTTTTGTGGGGCTTCATTGAATTTTCTGGGCGACATAATTTGCGAGCATAAGTTTGGGCGAACTTTTTTGTCGTTAAAACTAACGGGACAGAGTGGAAAAAACTAATTCGGCCAAACTATTACAAAATTGCGGCCAGAATAAAAATCTACAACTACGCTGCAACTCAGCTCTAAACACATTTATTCAAATTTGAAATGATTAAACTCCATCAAACATCATGAATTTACTTTGGGAACAAAGACAAGAATTCGCAGAATTCAATCTATTTTCAGGAAATATAACTTTTATGGAATTCCATAGATATTTACTAATTTTAATTAATTTTGTAATAAAATGGGTGAAATTTTTTTCTTAAGGTCATTATAATTTAGTGAAATCAAAATTTTGTATCTTCTGAAATACATTGTAAAAAAATGAAAAAATTATGGTGCATTACATTTGTCCGTCGTCTGTAATGGGTAATTTTTACATTTTTAGTTTATAACTAATATGTTGATAAACTTCACATGGGCCGAAACATATTCAAAGTATGTAGTTTTTTCATATTGGTTCAGTTCAAAAAACTCTAGTAATTATGCATCAGTTGGTATCGTAAATATAACGATACCGAAGTAGACTCTATCTAGATTGTTGTAACACATTTTTTTTTCTCAAAAACACAAAGTTTTCAAAGGATACACCAACGCGTTTCAACATGAATTTTTATGAATCCTTTGACTTAAAGAGCACAGACTCAAAGAAATGTTAAGTTGACATATCAAATGTGAATAAACAAATTCCATAAAATAAGGTAATAGAAAGCTAATAAAATTTCCGACAAGTTTTATTTCTATCGCAAAATGAAATTCTAAACAAAAAATTCTCTTGTCTTGCAGAAAGTTAAAGAAGTTCTAAAAATGATATCCTTTTTCTCAAAAAAGAGACAAAAGTGTAACCCAACTTCACATTTTCACCCATCTTGATTGCTCGTTTTCGGAGCATGAGTTGTATTCATTGCAATATACACTGAGGTTATGTCTGCAATTCTCCTTCCATTTCCACTTGCAATACAAACCAATTAATAACATGATCAACATCCTTTACATATCTTTTAAGCAATGAAACATGGAAAACATCATGTAATTTCACTGTCGGAGGTAGTGAAAGTATGTAGGCCACGGGTCCAATCCTCTCAAGGATCTCAAAATGCTCGTAATACCACATTACCTACTATGCACATGATCCAATACTCAAGGATACCTTCATGTGATTGACGTGAAAATACACATGCTCCCCAACCTAAATCTCAGTAAATTACCTATGTTGGTCTTCATAACTCTGCTCCACATCCTGCACTTCCTTTAGATTCTTCTTCATAACCTGCATTCTTGTTCCATGTTTGCCAACATATCAGGTCCAATAAGTATGTTCTTCACTGGATCACTCCAACTGATGGGAGTTTTAAAATATTCTGGTAGAGTATCTCAAACAAACTCATCCTCAGTGAATCCTGATAACCATTGTTGTGAGAAAACTAAACCAATGGAAGGTTCTCCTCCCATCTCCTCTATTGATGCATGAAATACATCTGTGGGATATCCTCGAGAATATTGTTGAACCTTTCTGTCTTCCCATCTGTATGTGGATGATAATCGGTACTGGAGGCCAACTTTGTCCCCAATCATCCAAAAAATACTTCCAAAACTTCGAATTTAAATTAGCATCCTTTTCCAACACAACATTCTTTGGAACACCATGCAACCTCACTATCTCCCTGATGAAGACCAGCGTTACGTCACCATTTGAATAAATACTCTTTGCTAATATGAAGTGAGCTACCTTGCTCAACCTGTCTACCACAACCATGACATAATAATGTTACCTCGATTTTATTGAAATACCTATAATGAAGTCCATGGAAATTACCTCCCATTTCCATTCTCAAATTGGAATAGGCTAAATAAAACCACATGGATTCTTACACTCTACTTTCATTTGTTTCCCATCCAAACATGTAGCCAAAAACTCTATTACTTCCTCTTTCAGATTCGGCTAATATAGAACATATTCACTAATGGAAATGTTTTCTAATTTACTGGGTGGCCTAAATATGGCTTGACATGAAACTATCTCAATACAATCTTATTGAATTCACTATCATTTGACACATATATCATGTACATAAATCTGACCAAGCCATCTTATGTGAGATGATAGTCCACATCCTAATCACATGTACGTTATTGTAGCCTATTTCTAAGCTCCTTATACCTATCATCCCATTGTCCAACTTGTAAGATCTAATCCTATAAATATGTCCCATAAGAACTCATAGCTACCATATCGCTCACATATACTCTTCTATTAAGAGCATGTGCAACCATGTTGTCCTTACCCTTGATGAATCTCATCTCAAAATCAAACTCACTAAGGGTAGCTAACCATCTATATTTCCTAGCATTAATATTGGGTTGGTAAAACATATATCTGAACCAAATGCGATATCTCATCAATACATACCTCCTACTAAGAAGATAATGCATCCACGTCTTAAAGGAATGAATAATAACTTCCAACTCAATATCATGAGTCACATAGTTTTTCTCGTGCTAATTCGGTTTTCTAGACTCATAGCACACCACCTATCCCTCATGCATAAGGACTCCACCAAGCCCTCTCCTGCAACCATCTATACACACTATGAATTATTTATTTGAATGTGAAATCTTAATAATTGAAGAATTTTTCAACAATTTCTTCAGCTCCTCAAAACTTGCTGCACATTCCTGTGTCCTTTCAAACTTCTTACATTTTCTTTGCAATGATGTAATATGATATGAAATGTGTGAGAAGTTCCTAATGGAACTCTTGTATTATCCAGCTAACCCAATGAATCACATAACTTCATCCTCTTTTCTAGGAGCTTCCCAATCCATGATAGTCTTTATCTCTTATGGATCCATTTCTATGCCTTCCTTGGAAACAAGTTGAAACAACATGTCCCAGTAATGTACTATTTTTCTGAAATAAACTGCACTTGCTAAGCTTGGCATGCAACTGATATTCCCTTACCAATATCAACACTGCTACTAAATCCTCAACATGCTCTTCCTCATTTTTAGAATATATTAGGATGTCAGCAATGAATAAAAAAGGAAAAAAAAATGGAGGTAACGACAAAACACACTATCAATAAAGCAGATAAAAGTATTTGTAGCATTAGTCAAACTAAAACGAACCACAACAAAATCGTCATTTCCATACCTGGTCCTCAATGAAGTATTGTATATCTCCTCTTCTTTGATGCGTACCTGATGGTATACTAATCTCAAATAAATCTTCAACAAAATTATATCTCCCTTCAACAAGTCAAAAAATTTGTCAATCCTTGGTAATGGGCACCTGTTCTTGATAATCACCTTATTCATTTTCCTATAATCAATGCACAGTCTAAGAGTACCATCATTTTTTTTAACGAAGAATACTGGCGAACCCCAAGGAAATAAAATTTTCATAATGTATCCCTTATAAATCATTTACTTCGGCTGCAACTTCAATTCTACTAACTTTGGTGTATTCATCATGTAAGTTTCTTTTTATGCTATTGCTTCCGATAGTACCAACTCAATACAAAAGTTTACTTCGTGGTGAGGGAGAAAATCTGGAAAATATGTGAAAAATACATTGTGAAGCTACTGCAATACATGGTACCTCTTTAATATTTTTGCATCCTCAAAATTCTTACCCTTGTCACTGGAAATATTAACTATAAACATCGCACACCCATTCCTACAATTGTGCTTAGCGTCAATAGTGATGCCTATCCTAACTGATGTAGGATTTTTCTTTCCCTGCCAGATTATCTTTTCCCCATTATCATCTAGACACTTAATAGTCTTTCCATAGAAATCTACTTTGGTCCTATGAAGATACAATGATTCCATACCCAAAAGAATTATATATGATCCCAATGGAAGTTCATTCAAATGTGTTGTTACAGGCATACCATTCATCTGAAATTTATAAGCTCTTATCCTATGATGAACTCTCTTCTTAGTACCTGCAACTAACTACACCAACCAAGACTCTGCATGCACTTATTTTCTCTAGCCACACTTATCCACAAGGTGAGGATTAAGATAACTATAATTATATCTAGGATCAATAAAATTATAAACAACTCGACCACAAATATTACCTTAAATCTCAATAATGGATTTTTGATGATATGCCATCTTGTTGTCCACAACAACATTAATATAAGGAATTTTATGACCAACATACCCAAATTTTTGTGCCTCCTAAACACTATATGTTTGAGGCCTACCACCCTGGTACAATTGAAAATCCTTCACGCGGTGCTCTTTGCCACACATCCAACACTGCAATGGTCCTCTACCATCACCACTAGTTTGTTTCTCTCTAGGATGTTACCCATGTCCCTTCTCTACTACATTTAACTTATTATAAGGAGAAACATTTTATTTCTCACATGCATCTTCACGTCTTCCTAGCTTCGGTGGCAACTTCCTTTTAAATTTCTCATTTTCCTTCAAGTCATGCCTAGGCTCAAGTTTTCCCTTTTACTGATCATAAAAATGTTTCAACTTCCGGATGGCCTCCTCCAACAGTATAGGTTCAACAAACTCAATATGGTCTCTATACGTTGCCAGAAATCTATTGATGAATCTCTTAGTCTTAAATTTCTCATCCTTGAGATAAGACACATACCTCAACAACTCCAAGAGACTACTAGTATAATCATAATCTATCATAGAACCCATCTGCAGCTCATAAAAATCCTTATCTTTGTCATCATAGTACCTCTCTGATAATTTATTCTTCTTGAAGAGTCTCTTAAACTCATCCCAAATCAATTTTTCTTCTCGAATTCCCTTTATATTATTTACATATTCCCACTAAATATTTTCTTTCCCTTTAATACTGAAGGTGGCTATATTGAATTTCATGTTCTTTGAATAAATATTCAATCTAAAGAATTTCTTCACCCCAAGAAACCATGCCTATTCATCTTTTCACCTATCCATCTCTCCATAAAATTTTGGAGGCTTCACATTCTTTAACTCCATTGGAAAATAATCCCTCATATTATAAGGATGATGATGGTGATTATTTACATTACGTCTCTTGGATGAGGTACCATATTAATGTTGATACATATCGTTCCTCCTGTTAGGTGTATCCAATTATATACCACCTCTAACTTTTTCCCCTGTATCCAACATGTATTTAGAAAAAGAACTGCTACCATAGGCTCCATTAGTCCTCTCTTCCTGTTCTTGACTAATCATCAATTGTCTTTGTTTCTGAAATTTTGACAAGATCTAAAGAATCACTACATTGACTTCGACCTGCTTCTCCTAATCCCTTGCAAGTAATTCCTTCACCTCAATCAACCTGTCAATTTCTACCTTACAAATTTTTATCTCTACCCTTGAGCTCCTTGATGTATCTTCTATACTAAGAGAATACTCATCACCTTGCTTCCCAACTGATCTGTAGGGAGAGTCACGAGAACTTTAGTCAACATTTTTTCTCGTTATCGTTGATTCTCTTCTTTGTGCAAGTGTACAATGTCAGGAAAACAAAATATATATCAAAATCAAATTCAGACCTCATTGATGTTCAGGGGAGGCTTATCTCATTTCCAAGATCAATCAACATTAACAAGATATATGTATAATCACAAGCATATCCATACAAAAAAAAAGCAACATCATGCATAACCTTACCAACTATATACCATGACCCCATGCATGACTACCATAACCTTAAAAACATCATATTTTACCCTAATAGAACCCAACCCTCTCTAATACTACCCTGTAACACACTCCCCCCAAATTTACCCGAATTCACCAGCTTTCCGGGAGTAAACATGAGCTTAGGGTCACTATGGTAATAATAAACCTTCTATATGACCTTAAGGAAATGGAGTTGACATCTTAAGACATTACTGACTTCCCTTATGTGTTACATGACCTCCAAGAGAAACCCACCACCTCCAGTTTTGCAACCCCTGAGATAAATCTCTTGTTCATTGAAATACAACCTCAACTTCTCCTTTTCCAGGGCATGAAATGGTATGTAAGCCTCCACTTGCTCCCATAGACATTTCTTCCAGTGACTATGGAATTTTTTGGTTATTTCTGTGCAAGTGAATCCAAATTCTAAGCCACCATTTTAGGGCCAGGATTCAGGCCTCTGCCCAAAACCGAGTAACACTTCCAAAAATTATGAATGGCATAGAAACAAAGCTTATCAACCAAAACTTGAATCATGAATTAACCTGACCTCTCCCAACTGGGACTGGAATTACGTCAAACACATGGTAAACATGAATATCTTAACATAAGAATCTAGAAACATATCTAATGTTGAATAAGAAGGACCAATGCCTTCTCAGAATAGTTAACATAACACCAATTAGGTATTTCGTTCATTATCCATTATGTTACAAGTAAAAACATGAAGAGAGACATGACTAAGATTTGTCATATAACCATGCTTATAACCCAAATATAACCAAATAAATAACAATGATAGAACAACCATTAAGTCCACATAATAGAAGTAAATTTTTTCATCAAAATCAAGAGAAACTCAACTCTTATTAGACATATGATAAATCCAACCAGGTTTGGGACCTCCACGTACCACCCGATCGTAAATTAGGCTGAACGATATCTTTAGTTCAACCAATCACCCCTATTCCATATTCCAAGCATGAATGTCGGATATCATGGGATAAACCAATCCATAAACAACCAAGGGAATCCAATGGTCAAACCACCTCCACCCTCACCATATCGTGATCTCACCTAAACCAGTCTTGAGATCAGAAAATCGAACCGAGATTGGATGCCTCCCATCACTTGAGGAATTTTCATGTGTCCACCCACCTATTGATGGCTTCCTAGAGAAAAGAAACTCCACCACCAAACCTTGGGATTTTCCTAAGACCATCTCACTCAAATCCAAAACCTTCCGAAAATCTAAATCTCAACCGAGAAATAATCCCATCACACCATGGATATTTAGAAATGGCAAGGAAGAGTTAAAACTACTATCAAAACCTAGAAAAATCCATGCCACCGACAAAAAATGAACCAAATATTCACATTCATATACCATACATGCCAAAAGTAGTTATGAAATTATACATATAACCTATTAACTACAAGTATTCCCGCTGAATTTGCTTGATCCAACTTTTCCTTTCCTAAACCTTCCTTTCCTTTTCATTCTTTTCCCTTAATTTTCTTTCCTTGTCCTTCATTTGCTTGATTTCATTCCCTCTCCTCTTGGTGTTATTCTTGTCTCTAAGATGAATCCAAAAACTGAACTGAGGAAAAACCACCAACTAATGCTCTGATGTATTTTTATTATTGATTCCTCTAATTTCTTCATTTTCCTTAATTTTCCTTCAATTTCCTCCTGACATGAAACATGTGACCTTTCATCTCACTTTTCTCCTAATTTCATTTTTTTTCATAAATAAAATTCCAATTAATGCCTCATGACTTTTCAAAGCTTTTTCCATTTCCTTTTCTAATTTCACCTTATCCATAAATACATCAAGTGATACCCACCAAGATATTTTTCCCAACATTAAGCTTGGAATACGTGTTCGTTGACCATTCTCTTATTTTTATTTTGTTAACTTTATTACACGAAATTTTAACCTACGGTTGTTACACAATGTTTATAGTTGTTGTATCTAATTCCATACCCTTTGATTTATGAATTGTTAAAGCCCATGACATTCGAAGAGACATTTGCTAATGTGAACCCCTTGTGATGGGGGAAATGGGTACATATGTTGGATGTGAAATGTCCCATGGTGTCCCCTTTTGTTGGTGGAAGTCAACCAACATGAATGATAATAACTCTAGGGATTTGAGCCAGTTGTAGAGAAGATTGAAATCACTTTGCGATTCACATGATTAACAAGGTCTACAATGACCCACAAGTTTCTGGTGAGAATTATATTTTTCTCATTTATTAAGAGAACCTTTTCGTCAAAATGTTCATATTGTATTACAAAAGAAGTATATTTTATTTGTTTCTTTGCAGCGCATAATGTAATTGGCATCTTCAATTTTTTTTATCATTGTCTTTCTATGGAATGTAATAGAAGTGATACTTTACATATAGGTGCATGGAATCTTAGAATATTCAATGCTTTTCATGCATAGGAGATGAGTCTATCCTTTAAATTAGGATTTAATATTATTATAGTGTAGGAATTCCATTCCTCACATTCGTGAGGAGTTGGAAGAAACAAACTTGGCAAGGTCTAGCCGCTTGTTGATGAAAAATATTTGAAAGTGTTATGACTGTGTTGAAATTGTGCCATAGTGCATTTCCACGTGATGTGATATTATAAATGGGAATGTATTTCATAGGTGGTAGCTGGCCTATATCTCCAACAAGGATAATGGAGTGATTGCTACATGGGGAATTCCATTATGAAGGGAACTCTTCTCTCAGGCGATCATTAATACAAGAAATAAATTTTTGACCGATGAAGCTAATATCATCAATCAGAATGCACTTTACATGGATAAGTTTCTCTTGGAGGTTGAGAAGTAAGTTTCCTTTAAGAGGATACATTGGTTGCACAATGATGTGAAGGGCAAAATTGATTGTAAGGGAGTTTATGTTGAAAGGTGCAATGATAGTAGGTTCAAGCAGAAGCAAGGTGATTGTGTTTTCTCAACAGTTCACCAAAAGTGCACTTTGTAGAAAACCAGTTAAATAATATTGGCCAGTCTTATCTATCCCCTTGATGATCATTCTGAGTGTAGGGATTGGTGTATAATTTTTGAAGTTAAAAAGAACAATTTTAAAATTTTTTCTTTGGGTGGGAGCGAAGGAGTGAGATTGTTGGGGGATTGAAAAGGGATGATTTTGGATTTGGGTAGTTGAGAAATTGAGTTCAACGAAATGTATGGTACTTTATTACAAGTGAAGATGCATACTAGCATGTGACAGATTATGGTTAGCATTAATGTTGCAATGGGCAACAAATTCAAGGTCATCAACTTCAACGTTGTATCCTGGGTGGAGGTGAGAAAGGAGCTTCCATTCATCCATGTTCATGTAATTAGAAAGGGTCACCACAAGAGTAGAGGGGTCTTCGGAATGTGGTGATTGTGGGTTTTTAGGTTCATGATGAACATGCCATGGTGTATATGTCCTTTTCTTCCAATGTGAAATTATTTCCTCATCAGTGGAACCAATTATTTTGAAGATCTGAACAATTGTTGGTATGTTACTGTCGATGTGAATTTTTCACAAATATGGAAGTAGTTTCTTGGCTATGATGGTGCATTAAAATGTTGTTTAATTAGTTGTGGAATCTTGTATGTTGGATGAATAAATTATGGTGGTAGTGCATCAGGTGCAACGAATATTCATGCATCTCAAATTTTGTAATTTTTTGTTGCGTGATCATGGAAATTCCTGTAGGAAATAGGGTGGGGAATGAAATAACGAAGATTCTCTTAATGTTTTATTCATTCATAGAGGATAGGTATACTGTAGGTCAACCAAGTAAACTTTTCAAATTTGAATGAGTCAAGTGCAAATAAAAACATATGTGTTCAAGCTCAGTACATGAATTTGGGAGAATTGGAACAAAAGAGGAAGGCTGTAGGGTTAATGGAGTGAGGATAACATCAGGGTCATAATTTGATCAACTACAGATTGATGTTGATTGGGAAAAGAGGTGGTTAAACTATGTGCTGGACATTGGATAAACCAATGATCCCCATGTGTTTCTTGACATGGACTAACCATCTCTCGTGGATCCTTATCTTTGGCTATGCAATTGCTAACTAACACCTGCAGGTTTTGGTCTAACGACAATCGTGACTTGAAAAATGTAGTATCAAAGCACAGGGCACGAGTTCGATACACACCTGTCTCACATTTGGGGGGAGATTGTTGGACATTAGATAAACCAACACTCCCCATATGTTTCGCGACATGGAATAACCGCCTCTCATGGATTCTTATCTCTGACGATGTGATCGTTGACTAACACATGTGGGTTTTGGTCTAACGACAATTGTGATTCCCAGCACTACGAAGAAGAGAGGAGATATCTATAGGTTGATATGAAAAATCATTAATTGTATATGGGTTGAGTTGGATATCCTCATAGTAGGGATCATTTTTTAGTTTGTATTCAAATGATGCCATTAAACGTGATTTAGAAACAGAAAATTCCTAATACTTTTCAGTATAATTTTGTCTTTTGACAATGAGGATGTTCAATTCAAAACCATACAAGGTAAATAGTTGGAAATAATATTGATGGCTTGGGGGAAAGTTATTGTATGGCCATTGTGTTTGTATTGACCTCCAAATGTATGAGTAACCTTTAGAATGGCATTTAGACGTGAAATCCGAATTTCTTCAACTTGTGTTAAATTACGAAGTGCAAGTGATAGTATGTTGGGGTCCATGTTGTTTGAATGAGAAAAAAATAGGTAGAATTAGATGAAGCACAACGAAAGTATGAAATATTACTATGTAAAAGTCTCTTTTTCATACATGGTTATGATTATTTGTATATCATGCAATCAAACATGGTACATAATTTATCTATCCTTTTCCAAAATAGATAGTGCTCATCATTGAGGGGGGATTGTATTGGCTTTGAAGAAGCTGATGTGAGTTGGTTCACGCATTTTGGGAGCACTTGAGATGGGATGGAAAGCACTTGAGGCCTAATGTTTTTTCCATTTCTTGTTATGTATTCATAGACATGCATTTATTATATCTCTGTCTTGTACATAAACAAGACACCTTTATGCTTTTGTATCTGCATTTCTACCGTTTCATAGCATATCTAAGCAAGTAGAAATAATTGATTGTTAGAGTGGAGTCATAAGAAAATTGGATAAAAGAATAAATGAGCTTTATATGCATATAAAATGAATTACGAGTCATTACATTAAAAAATAGTTTATATAATAAACAATAAAAATAACATTTTTAGGAATGGGATGTGTCCATGACATAACTGTAAGTCTGGAAAGATACATGTCACGTTCGTAAAAAAATACGTCATTATGGCATCAAATGCCAGAATAAGTAGAGCATGATTATCAAATTTTACTTTTTATTTCAACATTAGTGAGAGATAACATGAATAATTAAAAGGAAAGACATTCAATTTATAAAAATAGACATTGTACAAAAAATTAATTGAAATTGCTACAAATGATACTATGTATATTTTGTAAATTTGAAAGGGGTAAATCATACATATTTTGGAATTTTTGAACAACAATCTTGTAAAAAAAATGTGTGCTATGACAGCATGGAGATATTTTATAGAACTATGGAACAATAATATATACAAAGATGATACACCGTGTACTAAATGGAATTGGTCCTTGGTGCCATGAAGAAATCTCAAAGATGACGGAAAAGATATTGCTTTGTTGCAGACATTGCTTGAATATCTTTGAGGACCTATTTACATCCAGAGTCATAATGAATTTCCTCTTAATTAACAAAAAAATGTTTCAAAAATATCGACACCATTGAAAACATATATTTTAATGAATCATGTTATTGGGAAAAGCTAACACGAAATTCTTTGAGAAATTTCTTGGACATCAACTTTTTCGATAGAAAGAAGAAACAAGTCTTTTGTTGTAACACACATGAGATCGTTTCCATCATAATTGAAATTTGTGATATTTTCTAAATGCCTGGTATGGTCATATAATCAATACGAAGTTTATAAAAGTAGTGACATTCTGGAAAGTAGCAATTACATTTTGTACAGTGCACCATTTTGTTAGAAGGATGTGTCACTTTGTTCATGCATTTCTTGCCATTGAAACTAAACAAAAATATGAGAAAATATAAATCATCCATGTGAATATTAGTTACAGTTGCATGAACAAAAAACCATGTCTCTTTCTTAAATATTTTCATGCAATTAATGTTATGAATCATCTTCCATGCTTGCCCTTTCTTAGAAGCAACACTATAGCTCCTACTAAAAAATGGCGAGGAATAAATCAAGCATGTTTCATGGAACCATGATTAATTTTTTTTAGTTTCTTCAATGTTTGTATTATGATGATATTTCTAGTGGATAAATTCCATATGGTGATTCTATTGAATTTTGATACATAACCTCCTTTGATTGTAAAGACTGGCGAGTTGGCAAAACAACACAATTCAACTATATTCTTTAATGCAGAGTTGAAATTCTCTCCCCATGGTGTTACACCAATGCTAAATCCCAACATGTCCTTTAATGTGAGCATTTTTTATAAGTGTTTTATTTCCATCCCTTCATTGAATAATTGAGGTAGTCGAGGTGGGACTTACCACACCAATAACATCAACCTCGGTATTCAGATTTACAAACTTTATTTCATTTATAGTTTTGAAATCAAGGATTTATAACGAAAGCTTAGATCAACTTGAAAACATGGATTGATATTGGATGCAACGAACAAGAAAATATTCTATTTTTTCTTCATATGGTTATACTTTGGGTTTGTTTCCTTCACTATTCCATTCAAAATAACGTATAGTTTCCCAACTTGGATTATGTAAAACAAATACATGGCCAAATCATCAAATGTTGAAAGGTGGATCACATCTATGACCCTATCAATGAGTTCAAAGATGAAAATTTTTCCTGAGGCATACATGTTCTTGTGAGTTCAAAATGTTTTTTTTTCGCAATTTCTCTATCGTGGATTGTCCAATATTTTCGACAGGGATTGAGTTCCTTGAATGCGATAGTTGTAGCTATGTACATATTCATTCAAGTTAATATAGAGGGAAAACCCTCTTGTGTTGATGAAGAGATATCCTAGAGTGTTCCTTCCTTTGCATGTAGTAATGTTGATGAGTCCCTATTCAACCTTGCTTTACATCTAACCTAAATTTCAAGCAATTTTATGGACCTCACGCAAAAGAAAGAAGGAGAAAATAATGTTGAATCCATTATATTTTTTAGTAAATGAAGGAAGAGTGAAAAGAGAAAAATTTAATAGATAGTCAATCAAAACGTTGGGTCTTACGAAGAGCGTTGGAAGATCGTGAAAACTACATTTTTAAGCAGAATGATTGAGCTAAGTTAGATGTCTCTAGATGCAACATGTCCAATATATGCATATGGTAGCAAAGTTTGGTGTTGATGTATTCCACAATAGAGAAAAATGTGGAAGTCCAAGGATATAATTCTTTTTGAGGTAACAAAGCCAATTCCATTTATCTAGAGTAACGATTGAATATCCGTAGAGCCATTCAGTAGAAGAGAAATGACATTCTTAGTTAAGGCTAGTTCCATGATATAAGTGTGCTACAATTTTGTACAATTTACATATTTATATATTCATCAATTAAACAAATATAATACTTATAATGTTGATACTGAGAGACCAATCATGTATGCATGGTGAAATTACTTATTTAAGACATATTTTTAGGTACCATAAAATCACTTGACTCAAATATCCATCCAGGGTAAATACCTAATACTAAAAATTAGTGATTTCACAACTATATCGAAATAAAATCTTAATATGCAAACTATATCTATCTATTCATCAAATAGATTACACACATTTATACATGAATTAGTCTCAAGATAGGAGATCTATCTTGGACGTACAATCAGTTGGTTGAGGGAATATCTCAACCTCACACCAAATAAGGAAACTAGATTTAGCTAACCTAGGAAATAGGAACAGACTCTATTCATAGAGAGTCACAACTGGACAAGTAGGAATTATACATTCTAACACACCCCCTTAATGACTACTTGTCTGGATATCACTTCGCAAAATCTAGTTGTGATCATACATAACAAAGAATATGTCGACGTCCATATAAAGGAACAACCATCCACCGGAATGCATGGGTACCAACCGCTGCAACCGCTAGTCTCATAGGATGTCCTTCGTATACATGGTTCTGTCAACCATTATCACTACATACATGTACCTGTATCTACAGATCCCCCTCAAACGTGGGTTTTATCGGATGACCCGTAACCATGCTCTTCCTTCATCGGGGTTTTATCGGATGACCCGTAACCATGCTCTTCTTTCATCGGGGTTTTATCGGATGACCCGTAACCATGCTTTTCCTTCAGTGGTGTTTCACTGACCACAAACTGACACTGCAAAATGGTTTTTGGCTGACCATTAACCTGTAGTTACAAAGTGGTTTTGAGATGACCACGAACTTTTACGGGGATACACATGCCTTTACAAGGCTTACATACTCCAACTCTTGGAGTTATCAGGTACATACAATGACCACTCCAAAACCATCCTAGATTTTCTTACCATTCAACTCTGTGACTCATTAAAAACCACACAAAACAAACTTTGGAATGTTCACATCTTGAGCATCTTTGTCTTCGTCAATTGAAACTTGGAACTTCACGTTTCACCTGTCATTTGTTAGAGTAGCCAATTCTAACAAAGCAACTTCATATTGAGATGGCTAATCTCAATATGTATATTGATTTTAATTCCAAAATACTTTCACCATAAAACATATCATTTACCCAAGCATGTAAAAAGAAACCACTGTGCTATAGCACCAGAGATACTAATAAATTGCAAACCAACCAAGCAGCACACTGGAGCAGTAGCAAGGCACCAAAAACGCTGAGGAGATCCCGCAAACAGCAACAGCTCTCCAAAGCAACAGCAACACTCTGCTATCTTATATTCTTCCTTTGCTACTACCTTCACAAAAATATTTTAAAAAAAACAAGCTTTACAAATCTTCATTTTCTAGAGTGTTCAGTTTTCAGACATTCAATTATCTTATTCAAATACTCAATTTCCCACACTTCGTGTTGAGCTCTTTCTCCACAGAACGGTGTTCTTCAGCATTTCAAAGGCTTCTTGCACTTTGAAGTCCCTCGCTCGGAGAAATTTCAACAGAATGACATCAGTTCTCTCGTCTCCTTTGGTGTGAAGCAGAGGAACTCCCCAGAGATAAACATCTGGGGCCTTAAATTTCTCTGTTTTAGCTTCGAAAGTCTCGACAGTGACTTCCACAGTTCCCCCTTCACCAGTTACAGCTCCAGATTCAACAGCTTTAGCCTCGGAAGCATTCTCAGCACCAGAAACGGATACTTCCAGAGTCTCGCTGCTGACTGTAACGGTTTCTACAACAATGGTTTCTTCGACTTTAGGCCCCTGTTCTCCAGCAGCTTTCTTATCAGAAAGCTCTTCTGTCACAATTACCTCGGCTTCTTCATTTTCCACGTCCACGTCTCCAACTTTAACGTCAGTTTTCGTTACAGTCTCTACAACTCTCAGTTCTTTCTTCATTTTTCCGCTTCATTAGATAAGTTTCTTCTTTATGGAAGAAAGATTGTCGATGGTCAACACAACCTTTCCCGCCTTTCCAATTTTGAAGGAATCCCGCGCCTCGTGGCACCAGGAAGCTCTTCCTTCATTGAACACTAGGAGCCTATGCACTGTGCGCCTTATGCTTCAGAAAGCCGATGAAGCCAGTTCTGGCACCAGGCGGAGCCCCGGTCGAGGGCAGAGAAGACAACGATGCGGCAGTGCTGGGTAGATCTATAAGTAGATCCACGCTTTCGCTATTAACAAGGGGCGACCCAACCTCCATGATCCTTAAAATAAATCTTAATCACCAAACTATATATCAATCTTCAAAAAAACTCCACGCTCCTCTGTCGTCGTGCAATCTCCACACACTTCCACTCACGATTTAAGCGACGGGTTTTCAACACAACAAAAAAAAACATTCGGCTTCAGATTAAAACAAACGTTATTTGCGGTCGGCGGTCGACTCCAGTTATAAGTCTTGTTTCAAATTGTGCAATCATATTTGTCTCGCTGACGAACACAGAGCTCTCGGCACAGCACATAATAAACTGTTCGACAAAACGGCCAAATATATCCCTCGGCCCAAGAGGGCCGAGGTCTACCCTATGCTCCGATACAAAATATTATTAAAACCAACGCATCCCCACCAAGATTTCGAATAACTCCAAAACTAAAATCAGGAAATTTGCTGACAGCGTTTAAAAAAAACGATATCAATCGCTGACTCAACTTGATAACGAATTCAATGGCATAACAAATAAAAAAACGCTTTAAATAAGTTGCTGACAGCGTTTAAAAAAAACTTGTTCAAAGTTCGATTTCAATTCAAGCTTCGGCTTCAGATTTTAAAAAAAAAAAAAACCGTGATTGGAAGTCAAACTTCAGCTTAGACCACTGCTCGAGCAAAAACGCCACGCACAGGAAACTCGACTTCTGGCTGGGTCGATTGCTGTTCCAAGGGGTCGATTGCTGTGACAGAAATGTCCCACCGGGCGAATGGAGTCACGAACCAGGAGGGGTCAACTTTCAGGTGTAAACGCAAAGCAGATCTTATCTCTCCACGTTCTCACAGAACCGCACCACCGCTCACAGTTCGGTTTCAAAAAACACGTGATTTGAAGCGGAAACAAATAAAAAACACTTTAAATCTGCGTGTTCGTTCCACGCTCACCGCACCAAATGACAGTGCTTCACACTTTAAATCTGCGCACACTCTAATAGCAGAGTCTGTCACTGCTCGCAAAGAGGAGAGAGTCGCAGACAGCTACGCTCCGATACCAAACTACAAAAATACACAGGCAGAAAACACCAGCAAATGTGAGACAAGCTCACTCAACACATTTCTACCCTATGCTCTGATACCAAATAAACTTTTAATATGCAAACTATCTTTATATGATTCATCAAATAGATTACACACATTTATACATGAATTAGTCTCAAGATAGGAGATCTATCTTAGACGTACAATAAGTTGGTTGAGGGAATATCTCAACCTCACACCAAACAAGGAAGCTAACTCCTATTAAATATGAACAGACTCTATACATAGAGAGTCACAATTGGACAAGTAGGAATTATACATTCTGAAAGCATATAGAGTATATCATTATACTATCATTTTTACCACCTTGTAATAATTATCAGTTTTAGGCATTTAAAAAGGTGGATGAAAAAAAGACACATCATTTTCACAACAGTCCCCATTAATAGGTTGAGAACTGCAGTCTCCCACTTTCATATTGAACCACTACATGGCTTTCGATAAGGAAAATTCTAGCTCAAAATATATTTTTACCTTGAATTCAAATAAACTGGTTTACAATATTTACACCTCAGCCTCAAGGTCTACCTAGCCTTATATCATTCTCAATAACATTTTCACTTTCTCTTCTACATAAGCAATTTTTTCTTTTTTCTTTGCCCTCTTCATCACAATTTAATAATTTTAAGTGTGATTAAATTGAGGATGTATCGTCTAGCTTTACTTCTAAAAATTTCTCTCCCTTTTGGAATTTAATGTTGAGATAATATAATTTTGTACATCACTAAAACTTGTAAGCTATTATGTTTTGTTTCTAGGTCACCACAAGTATTGTTGGGTGTGCAACTTCATTTTATGGAAGCTCTCTAAGTCATAGGTTTATATGTAGGGGGTATTTTTTCCCCAACTAATAAAATTTCAAAAATAAAATGATGAAAATTATTGATGGATGATTGTAATTTATCTGGATAAGTTTGCTAGTACAAGAAAGGGAAAATAATAAAATTCACCATTAAGTTGGGAAAATAGAACTAAGTATATAAAATTAAAATTCAGTTTTGTGACAACTTCCTCATTTTCTGCTTGTAATTTTTGTTACAGGATAGATTAAAATCACATCTCATCACTATAATGAAAAATTTTAAGCAAAAATATGACTTGCAAATATAATTGAGAACAACTGCAAAGCCATGG
This sequence comes from Pinus albicaulis, assembly GCA_034641835.2. Lineage (NCBI taxonomy): Eukaryota > Viridiplantae > Streptophyta > Pinopsida > Pinales > Pinaceae > Pinus > Pinus albicaulis. The sequence goes on from CM076576.1 coordinate 607,035,038, forward strand.
CTGGGATATTTCTAGCCTGTTCAAAACATAAAATCTTAGAAGGAGGTGCCCTCCCTCTTTACCACTATTTTGTTTCCAATAGAAATTCCATAGTTCACTACAACACAATCAAACAAGTCACCATAACTATTTGTTGGGTGTGCACCTTCATTTTATATAAAATCTATATGACATAGTTTTCTAAGTAGGAGTAATTATTTCTTTGAGTTAATACATTTGAAGGATACTGTGCTGAACTTTGTTGAGGATTGACTGTAGTATCTACATAATTTTCTGCTAGTAAGAAAAATATTGATAAAATTCACCACTAAGTTAGGAAAATACAACTAAGGATACACAATTAAAATTTAGTTTTGTGGAAACTTCCTCTTACTCTACTTTTAGTTATTATTCCAAGATGGATGAAAATCGCATTGCATCGCCAAAATTTTTTTTTTAAAACAAAAATAAGACTTACAAATATTATTGAGGGCACTTATAAATCCATTACAGGAATATTTCTAATTTTTTCGTAGCATAAATTCTGAGACACATGTGTCATTCCTCTTTGCCGCTATTTTGTTTCTACCAAAACTGACACAATTGTGGTGTAACACAATTAGAGCATAAACTATTCAATAACCCTTCCCCTTTTCCACTATTTTATTTCCAACACAAGTGACAGAGATTTATTAGTAGATAGATAACATGAACTTATCAATTTAAAGTAGTTGGAAATATGTTCAAAGCTTAAGATACACAATCGTCGTAGATTTAGAAGAGGGCTCTGAAGGTTGGCTTCCCTAAAGCACCCATACATATTTTTGCATTATCTCCACATTACTTAGTTCGAAACAGAGACAGAGAGAAAGAGGGGTGGGAAATCACCTCGAGTTACCTTTGATGTTGTTTCCTTATTTACCAAAATCCCCATCCATGAAGTCATTGATGTCATTAGCCAGATCTCTAACAAGGACACTGCTAAATTAGTTAGCCTCTTCGTCACCTCGACTTTCTTCAGTTTCCAAGGTGAGCTCTATGAGCAAACAGGTGGGGTTGCTATGGGTTCCCCTCTCTCCCCTATTATCACTAACTTATTTATGAAGGAGTTTGAAGCGAAGTCGTTGGCCTCTGCTCTTTTTCACCCTAGGAAGTGGAATAGGTTCATGGATGACACTTGTGTCATTTGGTCCCATGGTCATGAGAAGTTAGATGTTTTCTAGGGCATCTGAATTCCCTGTCAGACTCCATCAAGTTCACGATGGAAGTGGAGGTTGATGGTTTTATACCATTATTAGATTTCGTTTTCTCTAGAATGGATAATGGTTCCATTTCTTACCAAGTTTTTTGCAAGAAAACTCACACGGAACAATATCTTCATGCTGAATCTCATCATTTTCCTACTAAAAAAATTGGTGTTATTTGCCCCCTTTCTTCCCGGGCTCTTAGAATTTCTAATGAAAACCACTTGGAATTGGAAAAATCCCATATTCTTGGCGTTTTTGAAAATAATGGGTATAGCAAATCTCTAGGCCTTAAGGCCTTTCAAAAATCTTATAAAGGATAAAAGGAAAATCCACTCGGGTTCATCCTATATCCAAATTTGATATTCCGTTTATCTAAGGGAGCACACACAAAATTTCCCATGTCCTTAGAAATAATAATGTCTCATCTTCATTCAAGCCTCCGTATACTATTAGAAATTCTCTTGGGTCTGTCAGGGACCCTATCGACCCAAAAGACATGAAAGGTGTTTACATGATTCCTTGTTCATGTGAAACTTCCTATATCAGTGAAACAGGTCGATCCATTAGACAGAGAATCAAGGATCATACAACAGACATTAGGCACAATCGGTCATGCACATCGGCTCTTGCAGAACATGCAGAAAAAAACCTGTCACCATGTTTGCATCGAGGATTCCAAGGTCAACGCTAAGGTTGATCCCTTCTATCATAGGAAGCTTAGGGAGGCCATTGAGGTTGAACAACATTCTAAGAATCTCAATAGGGATGATGGTTCGAAATTGAGTAAGATTTGGACTCCTGCCCTCTCGAGGTGATTTCCCACCCCTCTTGCTCTCTGTCTTGTTTTTTTTATTTTTTATTTTATTTTATTTTATTCTTGTCTTTTTTTTCGCTTCCCCCCTCTATTTCTTTATCTTTATTCTTTCCCTTGATATGATATTATCCTATATATTATATTAATTGAATTATAAATGTAATATTTGTTAATTGAATCTATTAAATTAATTAAATTTTGTATTCTTTTTATAATATTTATTAATTTATTAAATAACTAATTAAATTAACTGCTAGTTTTTAAATGGCTAGTTGAATGGCTAGTTTTCAAACCACTAGTTTTTCAATGACTAATTACGGGCAATGATCCATCCACACTATTTATTATTAAGATCGTAAGCTTTTTCCACCTTATCTTGAGGATAAACCACATTAGTTGATTTAAAACACCAACAAAATCCTAACAATATGATTAATTCAAAAATCAGTTATCCAAATATTACAATAACATTAATCTATAATTTATATAAATAAAATAAAATAAAATAATCACAACATTTCTATTACGCCTTGCACTTCTAACGTTTGCCCAATCTTTTAACTATCCGTGAATATACTCACCATGCACGTTCTTTCAACCAAAAAATTATGTATTTTGTGAAAGATCAATCCGATTGGTAATAAACACGAACATACGGGAATGCTATGACTATAGTTGCTCATTAGGTTAAAGGTAAAATTTATATTTTTGGCGTAATGAGTTGATAAATAGGCATATAAGTATATTTATATGTACAACTTTTTATATTAATATTATATTTTGTATAAATTATATAATTAATAATTTTTAGGTTAATTTTTTTCAAGTAGAGATGATGTTTTGTTTTTCATTTTTTCTAAAATATTTTTTAACTAAAAATATTATATATATATATATAATTAATTCCCATTTATATATATATATATATATATATATTCAATTCCCATTACTAAAATAGCTATTAAATATTTCTAAATCTGTCGGGGAGAGATATCGTATAGAATAAATGTTTGAATGTAACAACATAAACACTTTCTCACTAGAATCCTCCAATCGCATTCCACCATGTTGTTATCACTTTCCTAATATTTAAGATAAAATTCAGGATACTTATTGTTGTGTACTTTCACCACATGCAACCAAACAATATTTTATCTTGTCTCTTAAAGAACTAATCAATATCCAGTTAAGGAATATAGATATATAATTTTCTAAACGTTTTTTTATTAATATGGGAAATTTATCTTATTAAAATATGAGTTTGACAAAATTTTGGTACGAATCTATGCTACATGCACCCATGTTGTTTGGGTGTACCATATTTCTCAATGATTTAGGAGTGGAAAATTAGCACACCACATCGTTGTTAGTTTAAAATTTATAAACATTTGATGTTAGTTTAAAGTTATAAACATTTACTAGTCTAATTTACTAATTAGAGAGATTGAAATCTCAATATACCATGTTTTTGTTTTTATTTTTTTACATGAATGAAAGGTTGATAATGTACCAAAAAATATAATATAGGCTAATCAAAATAGTGAAAATAATATATGTATATTCTTTATTAAAAAATTCAAAAAAAATTATTAGCATAATTATATTTAAAAAATTAATCAAAAAATTATATTTTAAAATGATATGGTATAGAAAATTGTGATGTAAAAATAATTTGTTGGAAATGTGTTGTTATTGATAACAAAGGTATTGAGGATGAAGGAAAAATCAGAAATGATTGCCAGAAGTATGAATATAAAAGAAAATGATCGAGAAGATGTTGGCGATGAAGATGGAGACCAAAGCAAAAATGATTGCAAAAAGTATCGATATTAGCTCAAAGTGCATAAAATGAAAAGATAAAAAAGGTAAGCCATTCTGGTCTCATAAAATCAATTTAGATACAATTAGGACCCACTTATATGGATAGAGCTACGAAAGAACGTTCTAGTAATATATGGAAGTTTCAAAATGGCCTACTAGATCCCATGTTATTTCCAGCCAAAGTTTGGTATCCCCAAAGTCAAAACTACACTGTTAAATTGGTCAAAGATCCTTCGGAGAAGGATAAGTTTGGTGGCATTGTCACACATAACAGAACAACTATCGAAAGTGTTGGGTGAATGTGCTATAGATAGCAATGAAAAGAAAATCATTTTGGTTGGGCAGCGGTGGAGCCTCCATAACACTTTAGTCCCATGGAGGTAGCCCATAAGGAATTAAAGTTGAGCGCAGAATTGTAGGTTGGGATAATATTAGGAAAGGTGGATGTGGTAGAATGGCAACATTGCCCCAATAGAAGAATAGTTCGGATAGCGTGGCAAAGAGGAGCAGTAGAAAATACCAATAAAAAGGCAGTCGGGCTAGAATGGCAGAGCACAACAGTGTGAAGAAACAATGAAAAAGGAGCCAGGCTAACATGGCAGTCGATAATGTAAAAGCTTGAAGTTGGTGGTTTTGTGCTTAAAATTTATCAAAGAAAATCGTCACAAAAAACATAGGTTGCGACCTTTTCTCTCTCCTCTTGGGGACACGTGTCAATGTTTTATTGGCTTAAAGGTTGCGACCTTTTCTCTCTCCTCTTGGGGACACGTGTCAATGTTTTATTGGCTTAATATGATGTCAGTACATGGAACACGTGGCAGGAAGATTCAGTGTTATCAGGTGGTTGAAGGGGCAAAATTTGAGTGACACGTCTGACCACTTAAATGGAACCACGTGGCGTTGGGAAGTTAGCATGACAACAACCCAAAATGTTTGAAAGTCAGCACAGTGAAGTACTCCAGGCTGAATAGGCACCAAGTAGACGTGGCAGTTGCCAAAGACAAATCAGCTCGATTTGCATTTGATTCATCCACGAGAACAGGCGGTGGTTCCTATAGGACACATTAGTTCGGTCCCCTGAACTCATAAGGCTTTAGATTTACATAAGGCAGGAACGTTGGGTTGATAGAGCACCAAGAAATGAGAATAGAATGATTGGCAGTGTGGTACCAATCAGAACAAAGCATAAGGGAAGAGCGACGGACCCACGATGTCCCGTAATCCCAGAAGGAAATGGAGCCAAGGCCAAAGATAAAATGCGAGGACGTGTTTTTGTTACGACGTGAAGACTAGGAGGGCAGTGAAATGCAAAAGGAAATAAGACCTCGGGGCTATAGAGAAATGGGTTCTCAAGAGACATAACTCGCACTTTGGGCCATGATTAAAGGCCTTCTTTGAATGGGTTGACGGCACAAAGTTTGGCATTATATGCCATATTTGGATGAATGGGTCGACAACGTAAATCGACCATTTATACCAAATAAATTGGCAACACTAAAGGTTAATGTAGAAGGCATGAATAAGATGGCATCGACATATATGAAGGTAGAATTAGAAGTTTAACTAAACTTGAAGTTTACTCAGATTTAGAATGTTCTAGATAAAACTTGTAAAAATTCTACAATAAAAAAAAAGATCAGTTTAACTTATTTTTTCTTGTAGAAACACGCAATGGGAGTTAGAAGGCTTTGAAGAGAACATTCAAAAGACTTAATTGAGCGGGAAAAAATAAAGAATAAAGAAGCCTATAAGAATCAAAGTGAAATATAACTAAAATTTTAAATCCAAAAATACTAATCCAAATTATTTTATAAGCATAATCAAATTTTCAAAGTAAAGCGGGTGCAAGTGAGAAATGGTGTTGGTCATGGATTGATGTTGGTGGATGACAGTGAATTGTTCAATAATCGGAAATTGTTGAAAGTGTTTGTATGGTGGTTTTGGTGACTGATTGAGGAGTCAAATTTATCTGTTTATGTATTGAAGTGGCCTTCATGATTTGAGTATAAAAATTCTATGAAAGATGAATCATTGATTACATGCAACTTTTAGCTTGCAGATCAAGTTTTTCGCACCTTCTAGTAATTGTGAGTAAATGAGAGGGTTCGTAGATCCTTTCAAGGTGACTCATAAAATTAAGGGTTGTGCTTCTTTTCAGTTGTAGTTGATAAATCACGAAATAGTTTCTTCCGACTAGTTGTAACAAAGACATTTGTAATAACAAGTAATAACATGTTTTCTGAGGTAGTTTGAAGGAAGTTAGAATCGATTATGTATTCTAATTGTGTTAATTACATTATATCTTGACAAATTCGCATGAATTAACTGATGGAAAGATTTTTTGTGGCCTATTATCATTACAAGTTAAATAAAGGTTCTAAAATTCCTACTATATTGATTCATCCCCTCTTAATATTATCCTGAATTCTAACACAATTCACTATAAAACCATAGTCAAGTGTAGATGGCATCCCTAAGCCAAGTTATCAGGCCATGAAGGCCATAAAATAGCTTCAATATAGAAAATTACGACCAAATGTGATTCTCTAAGGAGTTAAACAATTCTCTCTTTAAAGAGTACCATAAGCAATTCATTATCTATTAATTAGTTAGTCGTGGAATATTTTTCACACTATCATAAAGTACACAAGTGAGTTTTCCCCTATCCTAATTCATTGAATTTTTAAGAGGTTTATCCATATTATTAGACTCCTCATTGCATCGTTTTCCCGTCTTTACAATGATCTAATACAACATGAACTTAAGAAAATATGTCTTCTCAATCACACTATGAAAAAAAAAAGTTATTGTACCAAAATAAATTGCCTAAATATATGCATGTCTATGTAAATGTGACCATGCTTTTCAAAGGAAATAAGATTGCGCATATGATTTTTTTTAATGTATATAAGAAAGAATACCTGTATTACTATCATGAAATTATTAATAACAAATATGCATTATAATGTGTTTTTGTTATCAATGCAATGACTCAAAACTTCAACCTTAAAAAATTATTACTTACCATTTCAGTCAAACTCCAAGGTTCTTTGATGTTTATTATTAATAAATCAATGTATCTATGTGGTCTTTGCAATAACGTTGGATATTAGTGCCATTATGAGTTTTCATGCACGCAAATGGGTCTCTAGAACTTGTCATAGTCATTGTACAATAAATGTATTTTTTTGTCCTTGATATTGGTAAGGGGGTAAGAATAAAAACCTTAAGATCTAAAGATGTATTCTTAGACTCAATTTCCATGGACATGTGCTTAGATTACCAAAAAATAGCATGAGAACAATATTCCATGCACAAAAGCCCTAGTTATTAGACTAATACACCATAAATGAATACTCAAAGCTCCACATCTAAGTTCTATGGCCATCAACTATTCACAAGGATGTTGTGAGTGGAGTCACAAGGTTAATTGTACACCAATAATGTCACAAATTTATTTGTACAACCAAAATGTGTCTATAGGTCTAAAAAAATGTTAATGGAGAAGAGTAATGTGACTTCCTATCTAAACAATTATTATGTGATTCAATATTTATTATTTGACTTTTCATATTCAAATTTTTAGTATATTTTTTCACATAAATAAATCAAGCATATAAAAATCTACTCCTATGAGTGGACTAGGTACCTTAGCGGATAAGTAATAAATAAAATATATTTGAATGATGTAACCTCACAAAAGGGAATACATAAACTCATCAAATCTAATACACTCATTCACACAATGAGAAACATATATTTGAAGCAATATACATATATGGAAAATAATATTGATGACCCATAATTTTAGAGAGCTTTAAATGATTTCATTCAATTAAAATCATATGATGCATAAAAAGATTAAAAAAAAAAAAAAGTATTTGATGTTTTATAAAATTTCTTGAAACCACAATTGTTATGAACACCTAAAATAACACTCTCTAACATTAAAAAAAGTATTACAAAATGAAGTTCAAATTTGAATAAAGTGAGTTCCTATTGCACAACAAAATATTTCTCACACTTAAACAATAAAATGAAATGTGTTTGTTTAATCAACATTCGATCGGGCGTCCATGGAATAAATAAAATAATAATAATAACCAATAACAAAAGGAGAAATGTAATAAAGGATCGACTATATAAGTGTAAAACATGATAAATCTAGGTGATCAAATACTTGAATGGAAAAAGGAAAGTCACATCGAAATTAAAATATCCCATAAAATTTGTAGAGGAATGATGGATGGAATGGTTTGTAATTTTCACCTCGAAGTCCTTGACAATATATCTTGGCTATGAATGATGTAACCATCATTGGTAGTTATTTTAGATTGATAATTTTAATTCAAAATCCTTTAATCCAATCTCGAATATACTCTTTTTTTGGGTGGAACCATCATATCTTGTTTTACACTGAGTCAAAATATGTCTTCAATGTTCATGGATTTATTTAAATTTTGAGTGTAATTGTGCAATTATTACTAGATGATATTAATTATTATTTTCAAAAGTAACAAACCACCACTTAATCCCCTATTTTATAAAATTAACGAGATAATCAAACTCATAAACCCATGAAGATCTAGTTATGCTCAACTTCATCTCAAGTTGATCATTTTATATTAACATAAAGTATCTTATTAAATGGGTTTCCTTAAAAACTTCAACCACATTGATTTCTTTAAGAAAATCAACTCTACTCATGTCCTTAATGTTTTTTTATATGAAAATGGAGTATTGAAACATGTGTATTTGGTGAGCCATCTTTTTAATGTGTTTGATTATTTTGTAAAGTTACTCAAACTTGAGACATATGAAATGAAATTATTTAAATCATCTTAAAAAAATGTTGATCATGCTCTAAATCATTTTGTAAATATTTTGTAATTGTGAGAGAATCCAAAAATCTAAACTAACAACCCAAGCCTTTAAGAAACTAAACTAACTTTTAATGTGAACTATGAGGTATGATATTACCTCATTAATTAATTTGGTAGCCTTATTTATCTTCCTAAACGTTCTCGGTGAAATTTATAGGGGTTGAACTAGTTTTACTATGGCCAATGGTTGTGTAAACAAAGGTATCAAACTTCATTTTTCCTCCAATTTGCTTATTTTTCCCTTTAATGTTTTATTTTCCAATTTTTTTTCAATGATAAAATGAGTAAGAGCATCCCTAGTTGTTATATGTAATTTAAGAAGTTTGGTAGGTTTGAGTCCTAAAACAACAACATTTTATGAGATGTCCCTTTAGGGTTAAAACCATTGAGGTGTTTAGCTTCTATTAAATTAAAATCATTAACTATTTCAAATTATTCCATCATATAAGAAGAATTTATTATCCTCATATCAAGTATAGTAAAATATAAGGAGTAAACTAATTCTTTTTATTTTTGTCAAAACGAATAGACCATGTCCTATTAATAGACTCCATGAATAGACAATGGAGTCTTGAAACATGTCTATTTGGTGAGCCATGTTTTTAATGTATTTCATTATTTTGTAAAGTTACGCAAACTTGAGACATATGAAATGAAATTATTTAAAACATCTTAAAAAAATGTTGATCATGATCTAAATCATTTTGTAAATATTTTGTAATTGTGAGAGAATTCGAAAATCTAAACTAACAACCCAAACCTTTAAGAAACTAAACTACTTTTTAATGTGAACTATGAGGTATGATATTACCCCATTAAGTAATTTAGTAACCTTATCTATCTTCCTGAACGTTCTCGGTGAACTTTGTAGTGGTTGAACTAGTTTTACTATGGCCAATGGTTGTGTAAACAAAGGTATAAAACTTCATTTTTCCTCCAATTTGCTTATTTTTCCCTTTAATGTTTTATTTTCCAATTTTTTTTTAATGAGAAAATGAGTAAGAGAATCCCTAATTGTTATATGTAATTTAAGAAGTCTGGTAGGTTCGAGTCCTAAAACAACAACATTTTATGAGATGTCCCTTTAGGGTTAAAACCATTAAGGTGTTTAGCTTCTATTAAATTAAAATAATTAACTGTTTCAAATAATTCCATCATGTAAGAAGAATTTATTATCCTTATATCAAGTATAGTAAAATATAAGGAGCAAACTAATTCTTTTTATTTTTGTCAAAATGAATAGACCATGTCCTATGTTTTATAAAAACTTCATCAATGAAATATATATCCTAAAAAAATGTGGCAAGGTGCAAACAATCCCCTTATTATCTATTCAACCTATTGCAAGGATGTTATTACACATATATGAAAATTCCATCTCCCTTAATAAAATCCTTTGTTTCTTGAGCTATTTTGGTTCGTTTTTCTCGAGTCACTATATATTTAAACACTTAAAGGAAATTATCTTGGAAGAAGAAAAAATTGAAAGGGTCATTGTGCGTGCATTGTGCTTACATATCGTAGGATGCCATAATTAAACGAGTCCGTTATCAACATTCAAATTATTTTCCAAGGTTAACCTTTCAAACACATTATCATGAGCCATCACCAATAAGTATGTAGTGATAAAAAACTTCAAGGTATTTATATAGTTTCCCAGTTAGAATGAAATATCATTTTTCATTAATTTGACTAAACCAAACCTGGTTTCTGTCGTAAAAAAAATAAAAACCATAGAAAACTAACTTGGGGATATGAGACGTTGAATATCTTTCCATTAATGATTCAATGAACCATGAAAATTCTAAAAAATGACTCTGACTCTATGAACAATTAAATATGTATTTCTAGGGGAATATCAATTGTTCCAACTATTTGAGCCACAAAATCCTTCAATAAATTGAACATGTCATGATAAGACTCTAGAGAAGACTTATCTTTAAGAAGATTTATGCTTTTATTTGGACCTGTTAGTCACAACATTCTTCTAAAACAAATTGTGTAAGGAGATCTAGATTCTTCCCTTCAGTTGTGGCTTGGATTATTCTATTTTTTGAATCAAAATGGTGAGTATACAAATAAAATAGCTACCTACATTTAAAAAACCTTAGGGAAAAAATCACTAAAATAGTAATCCAATTCTCATGTTTTAATATTTTTTTGGTATTTAGGCTTAAAACTATAGATATGTAGCTAAATAATGAAAGGTCTTATATTTATAAGTAAGGGAACTAATAATATCCCCACTAAATGACTCTTTCTTTCTTTTAGTTACCATATTTCATATTTTTCCATTGTGCATTAATATATGTGACACCATCAATCGTACATGAAAGATTTCTTAGGTTTTTAAAAGGTTATTTCTTGAATGGAATCCAGTCAAACATACCTTCATCAAGTGCCATCCTATTCAGAGCATGAAAAAAATAATAATCGAATCTTAATGGAAAGAGGCATGTCATTCATGGAAAACCCGGGATAATTGATTTATATTATGTTTTATTACATATCTTTTCCTTGTAAATTGAGAGTCCTTCAATACATCATGAATTACACCTAAAAATTTTGTAAGCTATATAATATTTATAATATTTCCATTATGTATAAAACCCAATAGAGAAAACCAGCCTTGAGTAGTTACACTATGTAGGGGTGTGGGAAATTATATATCTTTTAATATGCTATAATTAAATATCGCTAATAAATTATTCATAAAATAGAAAATATGAAATATAAAATTAACACATTAACATAAATATTAGATTCTAGAAAAAAATGAGTAAAAACCAATAAGATTTTTTTAATAAATTTTTCTATACATTATTATAATGTAATATATATCTTATGGGAATCCATAAAATACACATACATTTACTTTTGATTAGAATACAACAACATTTCCTTGGACCTTAACTAAAACATAAAAATAATTCACAAAAACACCATGCCCCACAAGGTTTATGTTAGTAAAAATGTGTTTTGAAAACTGCCAAAATAGATGTGACAAGAGGTCCACCCAATTTTTTTAGGGTTGCTGACACTGAAGGCTAATGTAGGGGGATTTCCCCCTTGAAAACCCTCCAAATAGGGTGGGGAAACATGCCCCCTTATGAACCCCCTAAATAGATGTATTTCCAACCACCCCATCATGACTGCTTTGATACACATTGCACAATATAGACCATGTAGTGACAATCATTAAAAAAATATAACACGTACCCAAAATATTCAATGTGTGGTATGAAATTTTATGTGGAGGATGGAATGTGAGATTATCCACAAAAAAAATCCAAGTGACTATGTAAATGATTACTAGAAAAGGGTAGTGTAACACCTTCTTCCCACATATAGCCAAGTAATCGGCCAACCAGGGTAAGCATGTGACAAGAAGCTATTAATATGAGATTCAACCTCCTAGATGACCTTGACGATGTGGAACTGTCAGAAACATGGAAAAAAAATATACAAAGCATCAACAACATCCCAAGAGGGTAAACCAACCTTCTAGACCCCTCACCCCTGAAGGAGACTAACTTTCTAACCCTTCAGTTTTGTGCCCCCAACTCCGGGATTTAGGACATGATAAATAACATTAAAACAAATGCATGGAAGCAATCACATCATCGGTAACACATCTGGACCACTTCTATCCATGCCAGAACTTTCGTCAAACATGAAACAAAAATTGCAGCTACATGTGTAAACAACAAAATTAAACATAGGGGGTGTCATACATATATAAGAATCACTAAGAATATTTTCTCTCTTACATCATAATCTGCAATACAATATATTTTCCCATAGATGCATTATGCATTCATTTACAAGTAAAAGCATGGATAGAGCCATACATCATCACTAATAAAATACATTGTTATAACTAGCATAATAACAATAGAAATAAAATATACATATATATAACAACAATAGTATCCACATAATAAATAGTACAGTTATATATCAAATACCAAAGGAATTAACTTCTCATTAATGAATATAGAAACCAACTGGGGATGGGACTACCACATTCCACCTGACAATAGATGGGCTAAGCCAAATCACTCTTTAGCCAATCAACACCGTGGGATATTCCAAGCATGAATGTGGGACTCAAAACCAACCAAAAATAACTAAAAATGCATTAATTATACTAGGGTTATCTTCCTACATCGTGAGGAATTTGAGTTCCTCCTAGTCTCTGAGGCTTTACTGTAATCCACAGTCCCAATTGGGGATCACTAGGCCCTAAGCCGAGACTTACTCTCTAGGCCTTACCATACATCCCAACCCGAGACAACTAGGCCCAATAGAAAGAAATCGACCTCTTGGCTTTATTGTATATCCTGACATTCACCAGCAAGGATTCTTAAGGCAACCGAGGCACACAATCTAGCTTTTCCACAACCTAAATTCTAGCTCAAGGGGTTACTAGTAAAGTGGCTTTACCATGATACACACTTCAGTTCAGGGACCACTAGGTCATGTGTTTTTAATTTCGTATATCCACCCCACTCAGCCTCGAATCCATCCGACAATCTGTATCAATCAAAGTATGAGAAACCCATCTCATCAAAGCTATATGGAAATGTGAATGTTAGGATGAAAACATTTTCACACCTGACAAAACCCATGCCAAGATAGAAAATAACCACATCCAATACAATGCATGATAGATCTAGAAAGGAAATCCCATATGAAAATCAATACCTACAAAGAATCTTGTTGTAGCTGCTTGATCCTTCTCTTCGTGGCTTTCTTTTCCTTTCTTGCTCCAATGAAAAATTGCTCGAATAAAACTCTAAGTGTCTAATAGTGTGTGTGAGAGAGAGATAATAATAAGAGAGCTCCAAAAATGAACTGAAAAAAGGTACCAAATGATCGCAAAAGCCCTTTTATAGAAGAGGCCTCCATTTTCTTCATTTTCCATTATTTTCCTTGAATTTCCTCCTCACATGGAACCTGTGACCTTTCATCTCCCTTTTATCTTAATTTCTAATCTTTTTCATAAATAAATGTGCCAAAAATAAGTTTTCTTCTCCAAATTCCTTTGTCTTTTCCTTTTCCAATTTCCTTATCCATAATAACCCAAATGAACACCTAAGATGTTTTTCCAAGCATTCAAGTTGAAATAACTCCCTCGTCAACTGTGGTTATAATTTTTAACTTTATTTTCACCGTGGTTGTTACAGAACCCTCTCCCTTGGGGAACATCATCATCAGTGTTCAATCACACATATACCTCAGCAGAACCGTTGGAAGGAAACATACTTCTCATGGATATTTATATCATATCTCGATGTAGTATTTAAAATTATCACCTTGTTGAGAAGCATCCCATCATGAAAACACAACAAAATGACATCATAGCGACAAGATAACTATACTGACATGACACCCATACCGTTTAGTGGAGATTTAGAACATAAATGATGGTGGTATTTAAATCTATATACATATTTATATATACCCAAATACCACATCAAACATATATCAAAACATCATCATAACATATGCTAAGAAAATACTAACATCACACCAAAACTACGTTGCCTTAACTGAAAAACAAGGAAGGATACATGGCCTTCATCTGATCTTCCCTCTCCCATGTAGCTTCATTTGGCCGAAACTTCTTCCATTTCACTTTAACTTTCTCTATTGCTAGATTCTTGAGCATCAGCACTATTTTCTGCAATATACATTGAGACTCCAACTAGAATTCTCCATCTCATTCCACCTACAGTACAGACTAGTCAATCACATGATAAACATATTTAACATACTTCTTAAGTAAAGATATATGAAAAAATTCATGGAATTTCAGTCTGGAAGGAAGTGCAAGTCTATAGGCCACTCATCTGATCCTCTCATTGATCTTGAAGGGTCCACAAAACTGTGGTTCCATCTTGGCACATGATCCAATCTACAAGGAGCTCTTCTTGGGTGTGATACACAAGTACACCTAATCCCCATCCCGAAACTCCTTGAACAACCTCTTCCTATATGAATAACACTTCTTCCTATCTTGTGTTTCCTTCAATTACTTCTTGATCAACTGCATTTCTTGTGCCATTTCTTCCAACATCTCTGGTCCAATTGCTACCATGTTAACCAGATCACTCCAACTGATAGGAGTGTTGAAACTCCACACATACATAGCTTCAAATGGAATCATGTTCAATGACTCCTGGTACCCATTTTTGTAGGAGAACTTTACTAGTGGAACATACTCTTCTGATCAAGGAGGATCTTGATCATTTCAGAGTTCCAAGTCAACTTCACTAGTTCGAAGTCCAGTTCCGTCTTCAGAACCATCAATTTTCCAGTGAAAAGTATCATGGTTCAGTGTTAGGTTCATGGCATGGTCATCATATGTTTCGAATTTGGGTTAAGAAAGGTCTATAAAAGGTGTAATACCTTATCATGTAAAAGGTCTAAGGTTAAAACTAACCTAGATATAAAATCCTAGACCTAAGCCTAAATTTCTATACCTAAGGTGTCAAACCCTAAAACATAACTCAAAAACGTACACCTAAAAATTCTATGTTGTAACACCTAAGTGTATCTCCTAAGGCATTAAAACCTATCTCTAAACCTAAGTGATGACCTAAGTTTTAAAACCATATGAAAAAAATCCTATGCATTAAACCTAGGATCTAAAACACTATGGTTAAAGGTTTATATTGATTAAACCTAAACTTAAAGTCCGAGCACAATCTGTATTAAAAACTTGTTATAAAAACCTTACCATAAACCTTTTTATAAAGTTCGGATGATTGGGTTAAAAACTATGGTATAAACCTTTTATAAGGTTCGGGATATATTAAAACATATATATGGTTTAAAAAAATTATAATAAAACAAAACCACATCGTTAGATAACCAACAGACCGAAACCACGTCGAAATTTGTAACATGAGACCAGACTTGAAACTGCAGTGGAGAAATGCGGTGTTAAAGTTATGTTAACCACCAGTTTGTAAAACCGCTGAAAGCCATGTGACCGCAGGTTGCCGGAACCACCGAGGATAAGGATGTTGTGACCGTCGGACCCTAATCGTCGGGATAGACCATAACCACCGGTCAAATCATGCCTGTTCACATGAAACCGTTTTAATGATGCCCCCAGTTAGCTAGCCGCCAGGCTAAAATTATATTATAATTTTTAAATGTTGGTTTTTTAACATTAATTCAGCGCTAAGGATTTGGGAACCTAATCCCTAGGTTTGTGAAATGATAGGAATTCGAGTCCCTCTTTTGCTCAACCAATGGATATTTTTGGCTAGCCAAGGTTTGATGTAGCTTATTTAAGCCAGGGAATTTTCTCATGAAGGCATCTTGGATTATTGTGAAGGCATAGTGTTTTTGGAGTACAATTTCAGAAGGTTAGAGGCAATTTTGTTTGCAGCATTTCTCAGCCATCGGTGGTCGAAATTGAGCACAGAGATAGGCGTCAGAAAGGCAAGGAAGATTACTTCAGGTTTACAGGGTTTAGAAGTGCCTATGAGCACAATATTTCTATTCCATTTCAGTGTAAATATTCTTCAAGATCAATCCTAATAAAAACGGATGCCCACTTAAAAGCGGACCCGGAGATGTAGTCCAGGAGGGACGAACTCTGTCATCAAAATGTTTGCCTCTTCTTCTCTTTGATTATTGATGTTATTTAATTCATTTATGCTGCTAGTTTATGTCATTTTTCATTAAAGCATACTTTCGTTAATATTCAATCTAAAGGAAAAACTAATCAAAACTCTTAAGCACTTTATTCGATCAGTTATCAGATCATTTTTGGTATCAGAGCAGGTTGTGCTTGTAGTTTTTTTATTAGTGGATGTTAACTAGGTTGGGATTGCAACATGGAGAAGGCTATCATGAGGAATTTTATCAAGATATCTGAAAACAGAAAGTCATTCATCAATCAATGATGATAGGGACTGAGACTGTTGAGACTCATGAAGTTAATAAAAAGAAACCCATGGATTAGAATCAAATCTAGTAGATGTTTCTAAAGATGCAGAAAATGTTGGCAAAATTATATGAATACAAGAGGATGAGGGATGAAACCTCATCGTCAAAGGCATCAAAGAAGGACAAGAGTAAAGGCAAGGCATATAAATCTCCTTCTCCTTTGTCATCTCCATCATCTTCTTCTTCCTCTTCTACTTTTAGTTCTGAATCAGAAAAGGAAGAGAAACATAAGAATCCATTTTTGAAACTTGATGTTAAGTTCGAATTACCTATGTATGATGGAGAAATAAAACCTAAGAAACTAGATAATTGGGTAAAATAATTAGAAGTCTATTGTCGTATTCAAGATATTACTGATGATAAGACAAAGATCCAATTAACTACTCTTAGAATGGGGGGTACTGCTTTGATCTGGTGGTAAAGTAGGACACAGATAGATTTAAAGCATAAGGGAAAATTTATCACCTCATGGACTAAGTTTATTAAAGATCTAAAGAAACAATTCTATATGTTGGGTCACACACAGAAAGTTGTAATTGATTGGCAGGGCTTGGGACAAGGTAAGGGACAGAGTGTTCAAGAGTTCACACAGGAATTTGGAAAAAAGGCATTAGCAGTCGGTATTTCTTTGGACACAAAAGAAACTTTGTTGAAGTATATTGGCAGCTTGCACTCATATTTATAGCATACATTATTAATGTTCAATCCAAATGATTTTGATGAAGTTTTTGTTCAAGCAATTCATGTCGAATCAGGTGGTAGACCATTCAATTTTACACCAAAGACATCTAAGAAGATGGAAATTGAAGACAGCAAAAAGAAGGGTGAGTCAAAGGGAAAGAAGACTATCACATCTCAGAAGGAAGAAGATATACCTACGTGTACACATTGCCAAAGGATCGGCCATGATGAAGATAGGTGTTGGAAACTTCATTCGGAACTGAATTCAAAGAAGTTTCAATCAAAGAAGGGTGAAAATAAGGCTGAAACTACAATCTAGGAAGGCTTGGACTCGGGATCTGATTCAGGTGATGAAGGTAAAATCACTATTATGGTTACAACAGATAAAATTTTTGATGCTAGTACTTTTTCTTCTTCAAACATCAAACAACAGAATGAAGATAAAAGAATCGAGTTATTTCATATAAGGGTAACTTCAAAGCATTCTAATATAGGTACATTGTTCGATACGGGATCACATGCAAATTTGATTTCTGAGTCATTGGTTAAACAATTGGGTTTGAAAACACATAATCATGAAAAGCCATATCCTTTAGGGTGGTTAAAGGAACAAATTCAAATTCATGTTACCAAAAAATGTCGGTTAAAATTTACAGTTACAGCTAACTATATCGATGAAGTGGAGCTGCATGTGATACCGTTAGACATTTGTGGAATTGTCTTAGGTTGCCCTTGTCTCTATGACCGTGATGCAGTGTTTTATAGCAAAGACTATGTGTATCATCTCAGGAAATATGGGATTAAGTACCTCGTTTGGGCAGATAAAAACAAATATCACTTGAATTTAATTAATGCTAATCAGATGAAGCACTCAATAAGTTCAAGTAGAAGATACATACTTATGTTAATAAAAGAGCAACATAAGGATCTTATCGATACTTGTTCAGGTTGTGAAATTCAGTATGAAGGTAATTTGGTTAAGAAGGTAGATTCATTTCAGGATCTAATTAAAGAACCAAAACATCTACTTCATAAAAAGAAAATATCACATGAGATGCAGTTGATGTTTAATGCCTCTAATAATGGAATGTGTCACAATTCAGTTGTAGAGTGTAAAGAAATAAAGAAACAAAATGCAAGGAAGGTTGGAAAATAATTAATACGACTCAGATCATCTCCTTATAGTTCACCCATAATTTTGACTCATGAGCAAAACAAGGCATGGGGAATAAGTGTTGATGTTAAAGTTGATTCAATTAAGCAGAAACATTTTACAGCATTGATAAATCATCAATAGCCATATGAAGATAAAACAAATGTTAAAAGATATGCAATGGAAAGAGTGATTCACATAGATTATCAACTGCTTCACTACTTTCAGTCATATACTAAGATGCAACAATATCACTATAGTTGGATGGGATTTCTTTAGCAAAATCACTTAGTAATTAAGGACAGGGAAGGTGTAACAAGTAAATTAGTTGATATGTTATCTTTGAATGCTTCAGTAGTACTACATAAAATTTCATTGGTTTATGAAATTTATGCACAACAGTATAATACTGATGAATATTTTGAAAAAAAAAATTGAATCACTAACTCATGATGCTCATATGGAAAGAGTGCAGGTTATTCGGGAAGTTCATCTCTCTCAGATTGCAGGATGTTTCGGCATAATAAATACTACGACACAAAGTCAAATATATTTTTACTAGCCTCATATGTATGAAACAGTTGTGAAGTACATAAAGGGATGTGTAATGTGCTCGACAAGAAAACCATGAAATTGAAAGATTGGTTTGCACATACCACTTCTAGTTCCTTTGCAACCATGGGGTAGGATGGATTTGGTTCAAGGACAGACAGAAATGGTGAACAGATCCAGGATACATATTCTTTGAGGTAACTGTAGTAAACATCCTAAGATATGGGATGAATTTTTAACTTATGTGCATCAAGCTTACAATCAAGCTTTACATTCTTCTACACCACGAAAAGCATTAAGTCTAGACAGGTTGAAATTTCACTATGATAAGCATCACTTTTAGGTCAACAAGAAGGTATGGTTGTATGTCATGAAAGTCAAGATGAAAGTGACAGAGCTGTATTCTCAGTTAATATCAGTTTAAAATTAAGCTTTTGTGCTCCAAAATATTTTTAGGTGGAGAGGATTGATCCAGGAGGATCTTGATCATTTCAGAGTTCCAAGTCAATTTCAGCAGTTTGACGTCCAGTTCAGTCTTCAGAATCATCAATTTTCCAGTGAAAAGTATCATGGTTTAGTGTTAGGTTCATGGCATGGTCATCATATGTTTCAAATTTGGGTTAAGAAAGGTCTATAAAAGGTGTAATACCTTATCATGTAAAAGGTCTAAGGTTAAAACTAACCTAGATCTAAAATCCTAGACCTAAGCCTAAATTTATAGAAATAAGGTGTCAAACCGTAAAACATAACTCAAAAACCTACACCTAAAATTTTTATGGTGTAACACCTAAGTCTATATCCTAAGGCATTAAAACCTATCTCTAAACCTAAGTGATGACCTAAGTCTTAAAACCATATAAAAAAAATCCTATGCATTAAACCTAGGATCTAAAACACTATGGTTAAAGGTTTATATTGATTAAACCTAAACTTAAACTCCTAGCGCAATCCATATTAAAAGCTTGTTATAAAAACCTTACCATAAACCTTTTTATAAGGTTCAGATGATTGGGTTAAAAACTATGGTATAATCCTTTTATAAGGTTCTGGATATATTAAAACATATATATGGTTTAAAAAATTTATAATAAAACAAAACCACAACATTAGATAACTTCCAGACAGAAACTGCATCGGAAGTTGTAACATGAGACCATACTTGAAACCGCAGCGGAGAAATGCAATGTTAAAGTTATGTTAACTTCTAGTTTCTAAAACCGCCGAAAGCCATGTGATCGCAGGTCACTGGAACCGCTAGGGATAAAGATGCCATGACTGTCGGACCTTAACCATTGGGACAGACCATAACCGTCGGTCAAAGCCCGCCTGTTCACATGCAACAATTTTGATGATGTGCCTAGTTAGCTAGCTACTAGGCTAAAATTATATTATAATGTTTAAATGTGGGTTTTCTAACATTAATGCAGCACTAAGGATTTGGGAACCTAATCCCTAGGTTTGTGCAATGATAGGAATTCGAGTCCCTCTTTTGCTCAACTAATAGATATTTTTGGCTAGCCAATGTTGGATGCAGCTTATTTAAGCCAGGGAATTTTCTCATGAAGGCATCTTGGATTATTATGAAAGCATAGTGTTTTTGGAGTGTAGTTTCAGAAGGTTAGAGGCGATTTTTTTTGCAGCATTGCTCAGTCATCGGTGGTCAGAATTGAGCATGGAGACAGGCGTCAGAAAGATGAGGAAGATTAATTTCTATTTATAGGGTTTAGAAGTGTCTGCAAGCACAATATTTCTTTCCATTTTAGTGTAAATATTCTTCAGGATCAATCCTAATAAAAACGGATGCCCACTTAAAAGTGGACCCAGAGATGTAGTCCAGGGGGGATGAACTCCGTCATCAAATTGTTTGCCTCCTATTTTCTCTGATTATTGTTGTTATTTAATTCATTTATGCTACTGGTTTATGTCATTTTTCATTAAATTATGCTTCAGTTAACAGTCAATCTAAAGGAAAAACTAATGAAACTGCTTAAGCACTTTATTCGATTAGTTATCAGATCATCTTCCCACTTCCACTCCCAGTGCATCACATACATCCTTGACATTTCCTCTAGTATCCTATTGACCCTCTCATTTTTTCCATATGTGTGTGGATGATAAGTTGTGTTCAAGGCTAACTCAGTGCCAAAACCTACAAACAAATCCTTCCAAAACTTGGAATTCAACTTTGCATCCCTATTAGAGACAATATTCTTTGGAACACCATGCAATATTGATATGTCTCTAATAAACACCTATGCTACATCACTAGCTGAGTGTGTAGTCTTTATTGGAATGAAGTGTGCAACCTTTTTCAACATGTCCATAAAAACCATAATGGAATCATGTTGTCTAGTTGTATTAGGAAAACCTTTGATGAAGTTCATGTAAATGACCTCCAATTTCCACTCTAGGATCACAATCAGTTGTAGAATCCCACCTAGATGTTTACACTCTACCTTATCCTTCTGAAAATCCAAACATCTCACTAGAAACTCCACCACATCCTTCTTTATATTCTGCCAATAGTAGAATCTCTTCATTCCAGTCAATGTCTTCTGGTAGCCTGGGTGACCCGAATGTGGTTTCACATGAAACTCCCTAGAGATCATCTTCATGAGCTCACTATTGTCCTATACATATATTCTGTCTCTAAATCTAACAAGTCCATATGTTGTGAGACGATAATCCAAATCCTATACATGTGTACCTGCACCTATACCGGCATATGTAGTTGTACTTGTACTACCACATATACTACCACCTATACCTATACATGTACTATCACATGTATCTATACCTGTACTCAGCTACAACCTGTGAAAAATATCCATATAATTATGTTCCTTCTGACCTACCTACAAGATCCTATCCTCTAATTATGTCTGATATGAGCACATCATTACTAAGTGATATACATGTATTTGCCCACTAAGAGAATCTGTGACCATGTTCTCCTTTCCCTTGATGTAGCTTATCTCGAAGTCAAACTCGCTGATCGTGCCCAACCATCTAGCCTACCTGGAATTTAGATTTAGTTGGTTAAACAAGTTCCTCAACATAATTTGGTAACGCATCAATACAATTTTTTTTCCCTGAATATAATTCGTCCACACCTTCAGTGCATTTATGATTGTTTCTAGTTCAAGATCATGTGTTGGGTAGTTCTTCTCATGCTCATTAAACTTATGTTTTTCATAGCATACACATGTTGATCCTGCATAAGGACCCCACCAAGTCCACTATTATAAGAATATATGCACACTACAATCTCCTTATCTGGATATGAAATCTTTAACACTAGAGAATGTGCGAACAACTAATTAAGTAGCTCAAAAATAGCCTCACAGTCCTTTTTCCAATCAGAATTCTTACCTTTCTTTTGCAGTGACGTAATAGGATAACTAATCTATGAGAAGTTCTTGATGAAACTCCTATAGTAACCTACCAATACCATGAATGATCTCACCTCATCTATATTATTAGGAGCTACCCACTCCATGATGGTTTTTATATTCTTTGTATATAATACAATTTCCTCCTTGGAGACACCATGTCGCAAGTAGTGTACCTTAGTCTGGAAGTAACTACATTTGATGAGCTTAGCATAAAACTAATGCTCCCTTAACAACCTCATCATTTTTTCCAAATTTTCAACATGCTCTTCCTCAATTTTAGAATACATTGATATGTCATCAATAAACACAATCAATTTTTTTTCCAAATAAGGATGCAAGACATTGTTCATGAAACACATAAACGTAGCTACGGCATTAATCAGACCAAACGAAACTACAAAAAAATCATAATTGCCATACCTAGTCCTGAATGTAGTCTTATTGATGTACTCTTATTTTATGTGCATCTGATGATATCCCGATCTCAAGTGGATATTAAAGAAAATTGTTGCTCCCTTCAACTGATCAAACAAATTACCAAACCTTGGTAATGGGTACGTGTTCATGATGGTCAATTTTTTCAGATGCTTGTAGTCAATGCATAATCTGAGAGTTCCATCCTCCTTACTATCATAGTACCTCTTTGACAAGTACTTCTTCCTCAAAAGCCTATTGAACTCATACAAAATCAAGTCTTATGTTATGATGTCTATGAATTGCTTCACATCTTCCCACCATATGTATGCTTTATCTTTCAAAACTAAAGATAAAAATTCTGACCTTCATGTTATCTGTGTCCTTATACAACTCAAATAACTTGTTCATTCCAAGTATGAAAGCCTTTGCATATTCTGGTTTCTTCAAATCTCTATCAAAAGTAGGTGCTTTGGCTTTTTAAAATTCATCTAGAAAGTATCCTTTGTCACTCCCCCTGTAATGGTGATAGTGATGATGATCATGTTGTATATCCAAACCCGAACTAGAATGGTACCTGTACTAATCATTCCTCCTATCCAGAATGTCAAAAAACCTGCCATCTCTCACTGTCTGAACTCTATATGACCTGTGTCTACCAGGAGACTTGCTTCCATATGCCCCATTAGTTTTGACGTCCTTTCCATGGCTGATCCGAATTATCCCTTGCTGCTGCAACTCTAACAAGCTCTGAAGAACTATTACATTCACCTCTTCTCGTTTCTCCTGCACCTGGATGATTCTGCTTTTTTCCACCCTACTACTCCTTATTTCTTCTTTCAGGCTTCTCAATGAGTTTTCCAAATCATAAGAGTGTCCACGATGTTTCTCATATGACTCATAGGGAGAGTCCTTGTAGTCTACCATCTTTCTATGCATATTGATCTTTCTTCCTGCAAGGTATAATATGCCAGCTAAACCAAATAACAAGAAATCGACGTACCTTGAAAGATCAACCAATCAGTGAAATGCATGTATATACATAGTCATTATCAGCATATAAACTCATTAACACATGTTATATTAGCACATAAATATCATTCTAGTTGGAATACAGTAGTCAATGAATTCCGATACCAAATACACAACATGACCTAATTTATAACCATACCAATGCAAATTGACCACACACCATCACACACATGGACCATACACAAGAATCACCAATATGTGACATAACATAAACAAGAAAGGAATATTCAACATGTAAATATATGTAAGAAAATATGCACATAAAATACATAAGCATAAGAAACACACAATCAGTCACACACTCAAGATAACATGTTGGCAACAACATCATCAGTCCTCCCATGGAGACACAATTACCACCATGACCAACAAAAAATGGATGAAACAAAAACATACACCATAGGTATGAGAAACACATAACAAATAAACAAAAGCATGACCAACAAACCGCCCATCTAGTCCAATCATTGAACTTGGTTCTGATACCACTCTTTAACACCCTCTTCCAACATATACCCAGTAATTAGCCAACTGGGTTAAAAATTTGACGAGAGGCTACTAATACAAGATCCAACTTCATATATGGCATTGAGTAAGTGGAACCAACGGAAACATGAAAAACAAGCCCTATACAACATCAAAAACATCCCCAAAGGGTAACCCAACCTTCCAAACCCCTGACCCTTAAGGGAGACTAACTTATTGACCATTTTGGACCATAGCCGCAGGCATGACAAGGCAAGGTAGTGGTTTGGAACCTATATCCATAGGAACAACATATCAAGCTAGTGGAGAAGGCCCCATTTGGCCAGTTATGTGCCTGCAAATTTGGGATTTGTGCCACATTTTCAGCCCCGAGACTAGGTGACTACCCATAACATTATGAAACTTTAATAAATGATAAATAACATCAAAAAAAGGGTATGGAAGCAATCACATCATCAGGAAATGATCTGGACCCCTCCTAGCCATGACAAAAAAAAATTCAAACATGTCAGAAACATTACATCTAGAGGTGTAAACAAAAGTATTAAACATAAGGTTCTCATACATATCGGATAATTTATAAGAAGCATTTCTCCCTTACATCATAAGTTGCAATACAATATATTTTTCCATAGATACATTTTGTGTTCATTTAAAAGTGAAAACATGGATAGATCCATACGTCATCACTAATAAAATACATACTTATAACCAACATAAGAACAATATAAATACAATAGAAATAACAGAAATAGAGTCCACATAAAAACAAATAAAATAATACATCAAATACCAAAGGAATGAATTTCTCATTAATGAATATAGAAACCAACCAGGGATGGGACTACCACGTTCCACCCTATAATAGATTGGCTAAGCTAAATCTCTCTTCAATGAATCACCTTCGTTCCATATTCCAATTATGAATGTGTGATTCATAACCAACCAAAAATAACCAAACAAGCAAGAATTCTACTTGGGTTCTCCACCTCCCCTGTGCGAAATTTCCGTGCCTCCTAGTCTATTAGTTTTTACCGTAATTGATAGTCTAAATCAGGGATCAGTATGCCCTCAATTGAGACACACTCTCTAGGCTTTTCCATACATCCCATTCTGAGACTACTAGGCAAGCATTCCTTCCCTTCGAGGCACACAATATGGCTTTAACTCAACCCATAGTTAGCTTAGGGGTTACTAGGCTAGTAGTTTTATCATGATTCACAATCTAGTTCAGGGACCACTAGGCCATGTGTTTTTCATCTCAGAGATGATACCCACTCATATTCGAACCCATTATGCAATCCAACTCAGCCAAAGGATGAGAAACCCATCTCATTAATGCTATATGGAAATCAAAATTCGAGGATGAAAAAAATTTCACACCTGGAAAAACCCATTCCACGACAGAAAATAGCCACATGCAGTATCACAAATGCTAAAACTAGCAAGGAAATCACATATGAAAATCAATTCCTGCAAATAATCACGTTGTATTTGTTTGATCATGCTCTTCCTTGGTTTCATTTCCTTCCTTTCTCCAATGTGCAAGTGCTCCAATAAAAATCTAAGTGTCCAAGAGTGCAGGAGAGAGAGAGAGCGCGAGAGAATAATAAGCTCCAAAAATGAACTTACAAAAGGTACCAACTGATCCTCATAATCAGTTTTATAAAAGAGGCCTCTGTTTTCTTCATTTTCCATTATTTTCCTTCAATTTCCTCCTCACATGCAACTTGTGACCTTTCATCTCTATTTTATCCTAATTTCCATTCTTTTTCATAAATAAATGTGCCAAAAATACTTTTTCCTCTCCAAATTTCTTTTCTTTTTCCTTTTCCAATTTCGGTAGCCATAATAACCCAAATGAACACCCCATAGGATGTTTTTCCCAACATTCAGCTTGAAATAACTATTCCATCAACCATGGTTCTTATTTTTAAATTTTATTACGTGAAAGTTTCACCAGGGATGATACAGGTAGGATGTGTGGGAGTGCAAGAGGGAGGCTTTTTCAAATCATAATTTCAAAATATTACATATCCATAAAAGATTTGAAAAAAAACTAGGAATGAGGCACACTATTTGTTACATAGTAGAATATGGATTGGTAAAATATTGGGATGAACAAAAATAGGGTTGTTGTTATAATATTTCACTTTGTTGTATGTGACACCTTCGGTATTTCATAATTAAGTTCTCCCAATTTTTTTTACCTTGTACGTAGGGTGTTGTAGGAGTTCCTGATCTGCAATCTAGGGAAGTAATACCCATTGTTTCTCTACACGGAGATACACCAAGAATAATTCTCAGTGTTCATATATTTGTTTAATGAAACTGCAACAATACTCAAAGTTTCCACCATTTCAAATAGAAATCTCTTGTATTTAATCATATCTCTCATTTAATTTCCCCAGCCCACTCTCAGGTTATTCCAGCCTCCAGTTGAGGCACACGTTTGTGTCAGTTACCCCCTAGTAACTCTTGTCTAATAAAAATTCCCCAATTCTAAAAATTATGGCATGTTTCCTTAAATAAATAAATTCATTCTAATATGCAATGAAAATTCACATATGTATTTAAATTAGTTTTCATATGTATTTCATAGAAATATATGCATTATTTGGAGCAAAAAAAAAATAAAAATTGCACAAGTTATAATACTTATATTTTAATTGTGCTGAACTGTTTGCATCCCTTCGATGATCTACCCACCCATAAACTATGTTGTTTATTTTATATCAATGGTGGGTCACATTAGAGCTCGGGATTTTCTTCATGGGCATAAACTCTCCCTATTAGTACCAACCCAATACCAAGTGACGAAGGTACCAAACCTGAAAGCCTCCAACCAATAGACTCACATCCCCCATATTCTTGCACCCAAGTGGTACACACCCTTATTTACACATGTAATCCCTTATGTTGTTCCACCACCTTCCAAGGCATCTTACTTAGCAATTTAGGGATGTTCTAAATACTTATGGGTGCAAGGAGTTCCACTACACTCATGGGTCTTCTAGGTAGCATTCTAAGCCTTCATACAACTAAGGTACAAATCCCAACAACCTACAACCAGTAGACTCACAATCCCTATCATCCTACACCCAAGTGGTGCATACCCTTCTCTACACCTGCAATACCTCTAATTGTGCCACCACCTTCCAAGGTATATTACTGAGAAAGGAACAATTTTCTAGATCCTTGCTGCTTCCAAGAGTTCCATTTCCCTCGCGTATCTTCAAGGTACCCTTATATTCTTCCATTTCAACAAAAATATCCATGCTTCCATGGCCATATTATATAATCCTTTGATAATAATTTGTGTCCACATAGTGATAGAATCATCATCTCATTTCATAGAGCCAACATTCGTATTTTAAATGCATTCCTTTCTTATGGTAGTTTCCACTTTCCCAACCCACTTAGTCGACCTTGTTTATTTTTCATGTGCACTTTTAATGATCATTAAATCATGTGTTTCTTCTTTCTCTTCCATTCAATCTCAAATCCCCATACTCGTTTTGAATTTTTTATCGGTAGCCATTATATTTGTATTAATATGCATGTGTTGTCATAATTACATTTCCAAGATTTCTAGCCTAAGAAAACATCTAGATGTAAAACATGTGTGCACACACATAATAGCCCCAAAACAAGAAAAAAACTCATGCACATGGGAACAAAAATCCCCACAAAACATTTATGCACATGAACCTAGTAAAATAGCCCTCAAAATATTTCGTTTACTCAACAACCTATTTATTGTATCTTGAATCACAAGCCTATTTATTGTATCCCAACTCACCATACTAGTTCTGGATATACATGCCATTTACATTCCATGGGCTGAGTAGGGGTGCTACATTCTGATGCCCCTTATTTAGGAACTTACCCTAGTGCATATATATACACATATATAATATATATTATCGAAAATTAGAATGGTATTCCTCCCTCATCAGACCTGCATGCTCATGTGTATCATATTTAGGACCGCAATGAATCCAATGCACCTTTACCATGGTGACAGCTTGATTCATAAGCACCTTTTTCTTATCCAAAATATGCATTATTTGGACCTAAAAGTATCCCTCAGGGCTCCACTTAAATCATACTCCCATCAGTTACAAGGTTTTCATCAAAAACATACTTTTTAAGCATTGAAACATCAAAACATTATTAATGTTCAGGGATGCTAGTAATGCAATCCTTTATGCAACTGGACCAATCCTTTCCAGTATCTCAAGAAATTCATATTATCTCACTGTCAAATTTTCATAGCCACCTAATTTCAAGGAAATTTTCAATTCTTTTACCCTCAATATGACATGGCTGCAAATTTTAAATTCCCTTTTTGACCTACTCTTGTTTGCATAACATTTTTGTATCTCGGGAAGCCTTAAAATTCTATTTAATTTTTTCTACTTGCTCTTCCATTTCCCTAAGAAAATATGGACCAACAATGGCCCTACCAACTAGACTATTGAAAATCACTATTTTGTTTCATTTGCTCCATACAAGGATTCAAATGGGATGATATTTAAAGATGCTTAGTACCCATTATTAAAAGTAAACTTTACCAGGTGTAGATATTCATGTGATTTCGATGGATTTTCCATAAAATATATTTCCACCATGTCTTCAATAACCTGATTAACTCTTTTTTTTTACCATTTTATTTGGATGATAGGATTCGGAAAATTTTTAATTAGACCCAAATTCCTTAAATAATCTTGCCTAAAACTTGGATGTAAACTTGGGAATTGAAATAATTGTTGGCCACATCGTGCATCCTTGTTGGGAATAAAAGAATACTAAGAGGGGTGGTGAATCAATATTATACAAATTTTACAATTATTTACTCAATCAAATGAAATAACTCAACACAAAAAAGCACCATTCACATAAAACGTTTAAGGAAATAATGTGAAAAATAATATGGGAGAAAACTACAAAATATATTTTGATTATGATGTAGTTTTGAGGTCCAATGTTTCATTACATTAAATTCTTGTGAGAACCAACTCACAAGAGGCACCAACCCCTTGAGATATATAAGCCTAAAATTGCTAGAGGAACCAACTTTTGATATTTATAGGAATAAACCTAAACCAACCAATTAGATATATATTTCATTCATTTTAAAATTGAGATGCATGGCCTTTAAATTTTATGAACAAGTTTTTAATTCATTGCACTCACCATTTTCTC
Organism: Pinus albicaulis; assembly: GCA_034641835.2. Taxonomy (NCBI): domain Eukaryota; kingdom Viridiplantae; phylum Streptophyta; class Pinopsida; order Pinales; family Pinaceae; genus Pinus; species Pinus albicaulis. The sequence continues at coordinate 607,064,671 of CM076576.1, forward strand.
CTATAAAAATTATTCTTGTCTTTAATTATTTGTTTAGAAAAAATATCTTCAGCTACTAGCCATCTCTATTGCCCTCTTTATCCTTGTATCAATCTAAACATGTTGATCTTCTCTTCGTAAGAAACATATCACACTTTATGTTTTACATCATCTGTTAACACCACCATTTTACATATACACGATTATGTTCCTAACATCATCACACTATATTTGTATTTGTTCAGCTTTAATTTTCTTCAACCTATGAGCTTTAATTTTATTAACTAAATTTTGGTTTCTAAATGCAAAAATGAGCACCAAAATTTGATCTAAACCCTTCTGGGACAGCTCCAAATTTCATGTGACCAAGGCCCATACCCATATTCTTAGAGCCAAAAAACCTAGCCATGCAATAAAATCCTCAATGTTCCATAACCTATATTTAATGTTAATCAGATCGACAATTGTGATTCATTTCAATTCTCCCTTATCTCTATAACTATTAACAACAAGAGGGTAGGAGGTGAAAATTTTCATTTGTGTGATTTAAACACACATATCGTTCAAATTATTTATGTTAGATCAATTTTCCTCTTTGATTGGATGACAATGGATGCATTTTAGGCCCCCCTTTTCTTCTTAGGCTTTAACAAGGAGGCAAGAGGGGGGGGGAGTCTCATTAAGGGAATTTTGAGGTCTAAAATGGGACTCCAAAGTAAATTATAAAATAATAGTAGAAATAATAAAATAATATTATATTACATCATCAAATTTTAGAGGGAAAAAAAAGAAAAAAACTATTTTTTCAACTCGTATTTTCAACTTCTATACCCATGGGTTTACTCCAATTTCGAGCGGGAAGACTCATTGGATGAATACTTGGATTCCTCATGCAAGGAGTACCCATGTTGCATAATTTTGATGGACCTTGCTACACGAAGAATGTGAAATACATGAAAAACATGATTGGAATCATGTTTTTTATGTATTTATCATTCTACATGTACCAGGGTCCATCAAAAGTATGGAACATGGGTACTTCTTGGATAAGGAATTACATTTTGCATCCAATGAGTACTCCCACTCGAAATTTGAGTAAACCCTTAGGGAGATAAGTTGAAAAAGTAGTTTTATTGTTTTATTATTTTTTAATATTTTTACTCCTTTACCCCAAAAATGGTGAATCATCTCCCATGGTTGACATAATCATCTTGAATATTATTTTTTCTTATAAAGTTTGTTTTGGTTGTATAATTTTCTTAAGAGGCCCATTTTAGACATCAAAAGTTTTGTAATGAAAAAATTGACATATTCGATCCCAAATCACCTTGGCACCACATCCACTAATTAGGTTGCATTAACCTATTGTCTAGGCTGAACCTGTTGCAACAACAAAATTCCTATTCTTGAAGACGCCTAGCATGAGACTTGAAGCATGCCTGAATCACCTTCCATGTCGCTTCCACATTTAGGTAATGCTATGTTTTTTTCATCCTGCCATGTGGAATCCTTTGGGTGGTTCCACATGTCACACCAAAAGAATCCACTTGGCCATCCAAAATGGGCCAAGTCCACCTGTTATTTGTCACCCTATAATGAAACACATCATCTACTCAACCATGTCATTTAGGTGTCACTCCATCAGCTCTACCACCTATCATTCTACCTAGAACCTAAATGGATATGCCAATTTTCCTTCAATGTATTTCTTCCATCTGATGTCACTCATTACAGTCTTGAGTGTAGTTTATTTTTCTCCCGATAACCTAATAAGCACCACGGTTCTCAGGTAGAGAACCCTCTAACCAAGGGCTATGACTAGGGGATTTTCCCATCTATTACCTATCTCCTCATTATTTTTTTCACTTTGACAAGACCCATATGTCCGAAAATTTCCTAAGAACTTTAGCCTAGCTTGTTGTGATTAGGGGTTGGGAGCGAAAGTTTACCAATATACCACCTACCACCCTTTTCTCTTCATCTTGAGTTGTTTTCTATAGTTTAGCATTGATGTGATAAAATATGGTATTATATAATTTAACATGTACATTTTTATTATGACTTCAAAAAGGCCCAGATCCCTAATGAGCCAATGTAGCCATCACTGGAACCATTAGCCTCAAAATATTACTAAGAATTCAAAGCATGAATAATCCTTATACCTTAGGAGTTATACCTAGTGCCATATATTGTTATAAAGGTATCTAAGATGGCTATCCAACCAAGGACTTTCCAAGATATTTTTAAGCTCTTCCTAAACTTGATATCACTGACATTATTTGAAATCAATAACAACCACTAGAAAACACCTGCTAATTTGTTGAACACCCATATAGTGTAACAATCTCCCCCTTTGGAATTGATGCAACACTAACAAACATTATATCTTATTGATAGAAGCATCTCCACCTAGACAATCTCTTAGCAACACCCTCCCTATAATGCTACAAAAAATACTCACTATCCACTATTATTAACATTTTTCTCTCCCTATGTTGTTCTGAGAAGCCAAGGCTTGATCTCTCTCCCCATTTGCATACTTTCCATAAAGAAAATATCAATGCAACTCCAATGTTTTCTCACTGAGCTCCCCCTTTAAAATCAATGGTAAAGGGTGTTGAATGACATACTCGTGTTCACCTTTTTGAATAGGATTTGAGATGGAAATGGATAACCCTCCCCTTTGAGTATTCTAACACTAAAACCCAATGAGACTAATTTAAAACAAATAGAGATAGACTTTGGAGCCATGTAATACACTTTATCCCCCTAAAAAAATCACATTATTAAAGATGCATCTCCTCATTGTTATTCTCCTACAAATCAGTATTTCAAACTTCATATGTGTTTAAGAGTTTCATGGACCCACATTGATTGAATCAGTGTGCTAAAAGAGATATTATTCCCAGTTCTTGTCTAAGGTATTAAAATGGATCTTTAGGAAGTGGTTTAGTGAATGTATCTCAAATTTTCTCATTAATGGAAACAAATTCAAGCTTAATATTATGGTCAACAAATTGATCTCACAAAAAATTATATTTAATCAGAATATTCTTCATTTTGGAATCATAACGGGATTCTTTGAAATACTAATCGCACTGGTATTATCGTACATGATCATAATAGGATAAAAATATTCATTCTTTATATCCTTTAGTGTTTCGTTCATCCAAAGGATATAGGTATAACATGTAGTTACATCTGTATACTTAGCTTTAGTTGGACACAAATAAATAGAGTTATTACTTTTGCTTACCTAAGATACTAGAAAATTTCCTAGATAGAATGTCGCACCACTTGTGCTCTTTATCTCATCAATCCTATCTATCAAATGTGCATCATTGTATTCTATTATATTGGATTATTCTAATATAGCATAACATATACCACAACTAGTTGCTCCCTGTAGATATTTTGAGATTATTTTGACTACATTCACATGGCTCTCCCTGGGGTTAGACTTAAATCTATCAGCCAATCCTACAACTTGCATTATATTAGAGCCTGATTATACTAAATATATAACACTTCCAATAATTGACCTGTAAGTATTCTAATTTATATAAGTAGATTCACCATCCTTGCTCAATTCTCATCCATTCACCATGGCTTTGTTGAAATTCTTGCCATACTCGAGAATCCATACCAAATTTATTTATAATTTTTTTAAATATTTGGACTGAGAAATGAATATTCCCTTGTTTGATTGAGATACATATAGACCAAGAAAGAATGATAATTCTCCTAACATGGAAATCAAAAACTCATTTTTATTTTTCTCTATAAACTTCTGACCAATTTGTTCCAAATCGCTCACAAAAATGATATCATCTACATATACAACAACGATTAGTAATTTTTCAATATCAAATTTAATGTAATTTTTTCTATATTTTTCTCCTCATTTAAATCCTTTCTATTTTAGGTGTTTCTCCTACCTTACATATGAATCAATTGGATATATTTTTAACCCATACAATGATTTCTTTAGTCTACAAACATGATTTGCACACTACAAGGAAAATACCCTCTAGCGGATGTTTTTGAGGAACCCCTTATAAAAATACCCCAGACATCCATTTGTAGCAGTTATTACGAGAGGAGGTTGGCGTGTGGAGGTTTTTGTATATGTTTTTCATTCGATGTGCTTATCATCCTAAACTGCACTGGTGCATTCAACAAGAGAAAGCACTGGTGCGCACAAAACATTGGCACATCGGGACACCGTGCGCTCCATACAAACCCGCCTGATGCGTTGTATTACTATAGCACACTAGTGCGTTACAAATATTCCACACCAGTGCATCCTATAACCCCGCACCAAAGCTGAAACTGCCCAGTGTGGTCTTAAGAACCGTACCGGTGCACCTATAAAACCCCGCATACAGGAACAGTGTTAAATAAAAAAAAATTATGGCCAAAAAACAACATTTTTCACTTTTCAGTGCTCCAGAGCTCTTAAGCACCAGTGCAACGTTTCCTTATCTGAGGCACCCTGACATCGATGCTCCCATTGTACCCATTGCATGTAGTGCTGTTGTGCATTTCCCGCCATCTCCATTTTAAAATTTTCAAAACGGTGGGAAAATTTACTTTTTCAAATTCTATAGCCAATATGCCTCCTGGACAGCCAAATGTATAAGTATTTTTATTTTTTTTACATAATTGAGCCTCTTAGCAGATTAGAATTGTAATTAGATTAAAATTAACCTTAAAAAAAAATTCTCGCGTGGTGCACTTAAGCCATTTGGCTCGCACCGGTTCGTGGTGCTACCTGTAAATTTATAGGCCGCACTGCCACCGGTGCTAATGGTATCTGCATAGGTTCTGGTGTGGTACCGAAAGGCTCACCGTGACATTTCAAAATTTAAAAAAAGTGCAGTGCAGTCGGTTACCCGGCCGCATCGTTGACCCTGTGGAATAGCGAAAATGCGGTGCGTTGACTAAAATATCTGCCCTGAGGCAGGTAATTTTGTCAGCGCACTACATTCCGGCATTTCAACATGGTCAGTGATGCAGCCTGGTAAAATACAATAGCGTTGACAATGTACTGATGTGAGGAGGTTGGTGCACTGACCAAACTATACGCCTCAGGGCATATAGTTTGGTCACCGCACCACCCTCCCGACACTAGTCCATAGTCAATGGTGGAGTTTATTATACCATCGTACTATTGACTTTGGAAAAATTCTAGGAGAGAGGTGCACTGAAAATTTTTAGGTACACCGCCTCTGGCGCATTGCAAATTTTCAGGTGCACCACCTCTAGTGCGCGACAAAAAAAGAGGCACTGTGACCGGTGCATGCCTCTTTTTTTTGGCGCATCGATTTTTTTTTTTTAATGTATATTCCTAAATGCATTTCTCATTTAATAAAAAAATTGTATTTAATATGTCAATCATTCAAATATGTGAAAGGAGAGTAGAGAGGGAACAACAACAACAACAAGTGGACCAGTATAACATGGTTCGCCTATGGGAGGCACGAGAGAGGGAGAGAGATGTGTACCCTCACCCTATTACAACAGCTACCCATGGGCTCATAAGGCATGTAGGCCTCCTCAAGTTCTATAAGGAGGATACTTCCCTAAAGGGCCATCATTTGTTTTTGCGACATCTTATCCACAAGTGGAATGCCCACCTATAGGCTTTCTGGGTTGGTCCTAACTAGTGGTACATTTCCACTAATGAGGACATATATTTCATTACAACGATATCAAGGAGAGGGGTGGATTTTCCCTTATTCCCAAAGGTTCCAATTGGCTATGGCATAAGGAGTTAGTTGGTGTACTCCCAGAGATACATTAGCGCAGATATATTGTCTCCTTCAGATTTTCAGTTCTTCGGAGGTTACTTACGTATTGTTGCATTTTGTAGTCAGGACGTGAGGTGCCTCTCACTTCTTGTTTCAACCATTTAACACAACACCAATGACGAACAACGCATTAGTTGCTCACTTCTATATTATGTTGATTCTTTAATACAGGAGCCATGACCTGTTAGGTGGTCTGCCATTTTTTTGCAACAATTCTGTACAATGTTAGATAGATGTCATGCTCATGCATAAGGGAGGGTCAACTTCCCTTTTTATTTAGATATTTTTTTGTTTATTTTCTATGATGCTTCTAGAGACGAGGCCTACTTTTTTTCGGTAGCCTCGTAGGCCGATGCTGGATGCATGGATGCACATGTGGGGACAGATGATGCCCAAGAGGGGTGAGACTGAGTTTTCCCCAAGTATATCACATCATGCACTCGAGTTGCTAGCCAATGTTGAAGAGCATCCCTTCGTTATGTTCCATTGTCCTTACGCTAGTTTAGGTTGGCGAGGGTGTGCCAACATCCTCTTCACATATGATGAGCCACCGGATGATAGAGGTAATATTACTGTTTTATTTAAATTTATTATAACATGTTCTTTAACTCTTTTTTATTAAATTGTGTAATGAAATTGTCTAATCATTGTTGTGTACTTGTATATATTTTGCAGACATTGGGTCTTTTGATGGCGATGACATGCCAATGCCACCAAATGATCTAGGTGTGGATCCTGATGAAGATCAAGATATGGAAGATGTCAACGATCATGAGGGAGGTGCAGAAAGACTTGCTCGTGCTCGTGCATCGGTACCACCTTCTAGTAGGAACGATAAGCTAGATAGTAGATTGAGGATGGAGTTGGGCGACTAACTCTATGCATTGTTTGTTGAGGCGGGAGTAAGGCCCACTACTATGAGAGACATACAGGCCGATGGTAGGCTGGTACATATGTGGAGAGGAATTCCGCGTGACATGTAAAACATGATGTGGCATGTCGTAGGAGCTACAACCTTAGTTACATAGATGAGGAGGGCCCTTGCACGTTATAGGCGTGGTCGAGACACAAAACGTGATCGACAGTCCGCAAGAAATGATGCATCATCTCATGATCACGATTAGGGGAGTGATCATCGTTCACCTCGCACCGTGCCAGATGAGCAACCTCCACTAGCATCGACCAACAATCATCATGGAAAGCAGGCTGGACCATCGGCCACGTCGAGTCAGCAAACTGCAACATCTAGTAGTACCCATGATCATGATTAAGTTGGACCATTCAACATGTCGAGTAATCATGATGAGTAGTCGATAGTTGATCCTGATCAACATGAGGCACCAGTACCAGATCGTCAGGCACATGATGATCAAAATCTATCTGAGCTTTTAGAGGTTGCACCATTGGCTGAGCATGTCACAACTAGTACTTCTATTGATTATGTACCACCAGCTGATATATGACATTTATATGCAGTTGTATATTTTGACATTATTCAGTTATATATATATATATATATATATATATACATGGTCCACGTATTTTTTGTTCATGTTGCACTTGTACTTAATTTACATGTTGGTGATCATCATGATGTGTATATTCTTAGGTCATGTTAGATATGTTCATTTAATGTGCAACTTGTAGATATATGTGTATGTGATAGCAGTTATTTCACATGAGATGTATATTTGATGTTTGTGTTGTGATGATGTTATGCTAACTGTATTTTGTTAGATGATCATGATCACGATGATGTTAGCGAATTTGAATGTGTTTTCTAGTTGAATATGATGTTTGTACAATGGTTATCATGATCGTGATGTTTATTAACTAATTTAATATTAAATGATCATGATATTGTAAAATTGTAATTGTAATTCTAATTGTATGTAAAATTCTAAAATTGTAATTGTATTTGTAATTGTAATTTTAATTAAAATTGTATGTAAAATATTTGCAAAATTTTAATTGTAATTCTAATATTTAATTTATTGTGAAATGATCGTAATTTTAATTTTAATTATAATTGTATATATGTAAAATTTTAAAATTGTAATTGTAATTGTATGTAAAATTTTAAAATTCTAGCTGTATGTAAAATTCTAAAGTTGTAATTGTAATGGTATATATGTAAATTTGTAAAATTGTAATTGTAATTGTAAATTTTATTTAAAATTATAAAATTGTAATTGTAATTGTATGTAAAATTCTAAAATTGTAATTGTAATTGTAATTGTAATTGTACATGAAATTGTAAAATTGTAATTGTAATTGTAATTGTATGTAAAATATTTGTAAAATTTTAATTGTATTACTGTGAAATGATTGTAATTGTAAAATCGTAATTGTAATTGTCATTGTCTGTAAAATTCCAAAATTGTAATTATAATTTTAATTGTAATTGTACGTAAAATATTTGTAAAATTTTAATTCTATTAATGTGAAATGATTTTATTAAAATTTTAAAATTTGTAAAATTTTAAATAATTGTAAAATAATAAATCTAGAATAATATGAATTTTTGTAACATAATAATTTTAGAAAATAATACGCCATTGTTTTTTAGATTAACATAATTGCAAATCATCAAGTGAAATATTGTTTTTAACATTAACACAATGCAAATTACCAATTAATTCAAAATACATATTCTAATGTTTCGAAAAACCCATCTTAAAAATTATAAATATTGATGAAATAACACATGTACCATATCACTCTCGGTTCTCATGATCACCCTCATTATCTTCCACCTCGCATGGCATGATAACACTATTGTTCTCAAAAATATGTTTTTATCTAGGGTCATGTCTCAATACAAACTACCAATCGCTATCCAACACATCTGGGTAAAAAAACACCTGGTTGTAGTTTTTAGGGAAAAAATAGGGCTCCTTATGTTCATCCCACATCTTTCTAGAGTTGATACATATCAGCCTACTATCACGATATTCCTTTAGATTATTCCGATCAAAGGTGTCCCACAACTTGCACCTAAAAATAACACATTGGAAAGAAGAGAAATCCACTTCAATGATCTCTTGTATCTTTCTGACATAACCTAACGTCCCTCGTACTAGGTTTTGATCACAGTGGCTAGATCAAATAGATCGATCAAACTTGGCTTCCACTCCATAGTACTATGTGATGTGTCCAACATCAGCATTTTCTGTGTGAAAATGGTGTCCATATGCCCACATGGATGGGAACAAATGCACCTATTATAAAAGAGTTAAAAAATCAAAGTGTCATGCCCCTTATAATAACCCAACTGTTAAAATATGAAATATAGATGTAATTACATTTTAAAGGTGAATTATTAAGTTTCAAATGTAAATATAAATTAAATAGATTATTACTGAGTTGCTGCACCCAATCCCTACATTTAGCGCATCCTCTTCAGCATACGTGTAACAATTGGTCGAACCATATTTCTCTCTGACTTGGTCAGCAACCCAAATTTTGGGGCATATTTTTGGAATATTTTATTTTAAATGATTTGGATAAGTCACACTTCTACCATTCAACCATCTGAATTCTTTCCTGTCACTATCCCATTTCATCTCTTTTGTTCGTACAATGTGACCCACGGTTCTGTTGCCTTGGAATTGTAAAGAATGAATTTATTCATTAATTCTATTTCTCCATTCATTGATGAAATTAAACCAAAATTATATAGTACATAGAGATAAAAATATACATTACATTGAAGTTCAACATGAATATTTACTTTGTGTAAATTTGAAAAATTATAAGTTGCTTACTCTTTACCAAGCGCTATTTTCCACTCGTTTAGAGAAACTCCCCTTCTCTTTTGTATTCATCCTTTTCATCGTCCCAAATCACCACACCTAGTATATTTTTGATTTTCTTGATGTACTCACTGGCATAATAGAAAGAATCATACAATATGTACCCCTCTGCCATAGACCCCTCAGGTTTTGCCCTTTGTCGAACAAAACCTTTCAATTTCAGCATGTACCTCTAGAAGAAGAACATCCAATGACAAGAAACCGTCCCAAATAATTCAACCTCATCTACTAGGTGGATTAGAAGATGGACTTGCAAGTCCATGAAACTCATCGGAAGTTCCTTCTCAAACATACAAACAATCTCAACTATCTCTTGACGCCACCGTGGAATGCTAGCCACATGAATCTCCTTTCACGTGATGCAATGTACATGAATATGTCACATCCTAGGTCTTGATGGAATTCATATTTCACACAACAACATACGAATAGAGGATAATGACACTGAAAAATTATAAAGACGTGCAATAATATACAAAATTAGTTATTTTTTATGATCCCTGCATAGGATAAAATTTGTTAATATAATAAATAATAAGATCATGCTTTTGGCATTATACGTACTCTTAGAAGATTCAAATGGTCATTTGATTTCAACCCTGAAAAATGGTCATCCACAGTGAAGCAGCGTCATAGTGAAGACTCGTATGAAGATGGCACCCTCACACCCATTATAACTTCCTTTGCCAAAGATATATCATCTTTTTTTTAAATCCATGGGACATCACCTTCTTTGAAATACCATGAATTAGAGGGACCAGTGCCTGCCTTTGATCTTATACTTTCTAATAGTCTTAACTAATGTTTATTTTTAGTTTTTGAACTAATAAGACCTTTCCTAACAGCGAATTTGCCACTTTGTTTCGATGAAATGTTCCTCCATAAATAATATGAAACATTTCTAAATATATGCATGGCATCTAATAAGTGGGTAATCTTAATATGATCCCAATATGGGAGGTTATAAAATATAGACTTCCTTCTCATCCCAATGGGATATTTATCAACATAGATGTCGAAAAATTCTAGATCGTCGAACATAGGCTCCCAATTTGAATCAAACATTTCTATGAACTCCTACTCCTTATCTCTAAGCCATTCAACTGATGTCATTATTGGAGGCCTTTGGGTTCTCTCTTGTTTACCATTTAAAGTGGATCCTGCTCTTCTATAAGGGTGTTCTTCTGGGTGGAATACCCTAGAGAAATCATACATTAGATTTCATAGGTCCTTGGACCATCTAGCTTTTAGAGAAGGTCCACAACATTTACATCCAAAATACCCTTTTGTCACAATACCTTCGAGATTATTGTATAAAATTTATATACATGGCATGTTAAATAATATCATTAAGATCAAAAAAATTACAATGAATTAAATAACTAATATGTGAAATAATATTGTTACATATATAAACAAATCAATAAATTAAACATGTAAGTTACCAAAGAAAACTCCTAAGCCTAGATTACCATGTGTCGTGTAAGCACATATGCCATACAATGTAAAACTCCTCTCTGCTGCAATGGGTCTTGATACATCGTATACATTTATCCCATCCCATAATTCATTCAATTCATATACGAGTGGTTGTAAGTAGACATCCATATTATTCACTTGTCTTCTACCAGGGACTATGAGACCCAACATAAGACATTCATTCTTCACGGAAAACCATGGGGGGATATTGTTATTGATCACTACTACAGGCCAAACATAATAGTTGATGTTCTCGAGGGAATATGGGTTGATGCCATCCATGGCTATGATGAGTCATAGACTTCGTACTTCATCCTTGAATTTTTCGAGCCATGTATCCTCTATATGCTTCATGTCTATTTAATCAGTTGGAATTCACATAACTCCCAACTCACTTCTCTGTGAGGCATGCCATCTCTGCAACATAGCTAATTCTTTGTAAAGAAAGAGCCTGTGAATCCTTGGGATTATAGGAATGTGCCTCAATATTTTAAAAGGAGGACTAGTACGTGATTTACCATTCTTTCTTTATTTATCATACCTGTCATGCACAGATTCTAGACATATCTCTTTGTCTGCACATTCTCTTCTATATATAATACAATCATTTAGACATGCATGATATGATATGTACTCAACACCCAACATTTTCAACAATTTATTTGCCTCTTCACAGCGACAGGACAAGACATTATCACTCAGAAGAAACTTATATTTGAATGACCTATAGTTGGTGATCATGGAAAATGTTAATAAATGTACATTAATGTTGATATAATTATTAACGCTCATAAAATTGACCATTTGTAATGTTCATTGTGTAATTATTATATTTCTAAAATTTATATAAGGGAGGACTTTATGGTAACTTAGCTCAAAATTTCTGAGAAACATGCATTCGACAAGCCAAAATTTACTTTCAAGTTGTACAGTAACATCATTGTCCCTAACTAGGTAGACTTTGACTGACCACTTGGTCCAAAGAGAGGGGTGGTGGAAGAAAATTTAAGGCTTTCGAAAAATGTGTAAAGAATATGACCATCATCCCCTAGCTGATCATCATTTTCGAATGCATCTAACAACATTGTCTCCATGGTAGTAGTATCCCTTCAGTAATCATCCATACCAACCTCTATTTGATTGCCTCCATTGCCAGCTTGTGAAGAACTACTATTTCTATAGTCATTCATAATTGGTGAATCTGGACGTAGCAGGAATTGAATCGGTGGTTGATTCAACAATTCTTGGTATCGTTCCTCTCCGATTTTTTCTCTTAATTCAGCCTTCTCTCGATTTTACATCATTGTGGGGTGCAGCGGAAGATGGTAGGTAGGTCGCTCATCATCACTAGAATCCTAATAATCTAAAAAAACATATTTGAACATGATTAGTACAAAATATATGATATCAATTAGTAAGCATGTTGACAATATTGCATGATTAATTGGTTTGAAATTGAAATAATTACATTAGTGAATAAAAAAATTATAATTATTAACATCATTGTCCTAGGATTGTGGCCATAAGATGCAATATTGTTACAATTGGCAGGGTGAAGCAGTTGTCCATTTTCATCTACCAAATGCACCTTCTGGTATGCTACTCCTGATAAAAGCTTCTGATGTTTTCAAGCCGTTTGAATATTTTTTACATCTGAACTCGATTCTGAATCTACATGAACCTGCAAATTTGTATACATTATAAATTTAATTAAGATGTGCATGATTGACATGGATAAAAAACATGAATTCAATTAGATAATGAAAATATAAATAAAATCAGAAGTAAATATTACATCTTGAGATGGATAGGGAGAACTTCACAATGGACTTTGAGAAATATTATGGAATGAGCTGGACTTTTAATTTTCCATTCGATATAATCATGATATTTTCTCCCTGCAATTTAGCAAAATCAAAAATAAAATTTGGTGTACACACCTAAAACTAATTTTGGTGCCTTAAAAACAGACTTCTTTTTATCGGTGCTAATGTACAGATAACCGCATCGGTGTTTTTATTTATTGCACACTGGTGTCGTGTTATGAACAAATGCACTGGTGTGGTCCTATTAAGTGATGCACCGGTGACAAATAACCTCAAATAAAAAAAGAAAAACTTTAATTTCTTTAAGTGAAAAAAAAGCGGTAAATTGAAAAATGGGTGGAAAATATTTTCGAAAATATAATTTCATAAAACAATTCTTTAAATACTAAAAACATTTCATTATTTCACTATTTTTGCAAACATTTTCACCGAGAGATTTGCAAGAGACATGCATGGAGCAAGAGAGCACGAGAGAACTGTGGAGCAGAAAAATACATTCAAACAAAAGTATTCAGATAATCGGAATTCCAAAGCTCTCGTGATTCAAACTCTATAGCATAGAATTTAAAATGATCTCGTCATTAAATTTTATTGTTTTTTTAATTTTTCTGCAGTCTTTTTTACGCAGTAAGAAAAAAATTTCAATTTTTTGTTCATTTTCACCCTAAACCCTTCATTATTTTTGTTTCTTCCCTTTCTTCTCCCTATTTCTGTGATTTCAGAATTAGGGTTCTTCATTTTAGATTTATAGGGTTTGTATTACTATATATAGGCCTATGACATCCAACCCACAGGACGACTTGCATAGTTGGATCCCAATCAATGTCGGCCCTTGCGTGAATTTAAAAAACAATTTATTTTTTTATCGGTGCACCTGGCATAACCTAGCACACTGGTGTGCTGATTTATCCCAATGCACTGCACAAGTACTATTTGATAAAAAAAAATTTAAAAAAAATTAATCAGTGGGCCATATGTAAAATAGGGCATCGATGAGCTATTTCATTTTGCCACACCGCGCAGATGTTGTTTCACATTTTTTTTTATTGTGTTAATTGCTGCACCATGTAACATATAATGCACCACACCGAGTCTCCTAGTCGACAGAGAGCACCATAAGGTGGTCCCTTGTTTGCGCGGGGCGTTTATGCTACAACAACTAACACTAGACGACTTTTATTATTTTTTTTTTCTTAATCAATGCGGTGGTTAACATGTAATGCACATGTGCTACCTGTTGACATTGGGAACCATACGGTGTTTTATATTGTTTTTTCGGTGCATTTATAAGACCACCATGCACTGATGTTGGTGTGTACACCATGAATGGCGCACTGGTTTCTTGATATATTTTTTTTTACTTGAAAAGTTGAAAATTTATTTATAAAATATATTAATGAATGATATGGTATAGGTTTCATATTGATAAATAAATGGCTGAAAAGAGAACAAGTAACAAAAAATACTAATATCACATAAAGAAAAGTAAAAAAGGCAAGTTATTTATAAATTCTTTACAAAAAATATAATTTTTGAACTATATGTAAGTATAACTAATATATATTTTTTACTTTGTATCATACAAAGGCACAAAATGATGAAGCTCGATAAGATTATTTCTAATCTAGGACTAGAAGCACATGAAATATTGATGGAAAAATTGCAAAATGATGAATCAGGTGAATGAAAAAATACTATCAATCCAATATGAATTTCTTTTTTTAATTTTCATTAATAATATACTTAAAATTATTAAATAACATGTATCAAATAATATATTAATTCACATCTATTTAATGTTCTATATGGACCAACAACTTAGAAAATGAATGTTGTTCTGAAAAAAAGAGAAGATGCAAATGAAAATGAATTGCTCTGTAGCTCATCTGGAGTGGTGTTGGATGTTAACGAAAGGGGTAAAAACTTTTACAAAAGTATGAGGGATCTAGTGGAATGAATGTATAGATGTCATTTTCACTTACAATACAAAAATCAATATAATTATTCCAAGAACCAAATTTTATCTAAACTACAGGAAGAGTTTCCAGAGAATTTTTCAATGAGACATTTCAGACTTTTAATAGCCAAAACGTACAACAACAAAAAAGAAGGAATGAAAAAGTAATATTCCTTCAAATGTTTTTCTAGAATTATTTATAAATATCACTTTTGTTATATTTACTTTAATATATCAATATAAAAATTAAATATATTATTCTCATGTTACATTTTCAGGAAGACTACGAAAATATCAAAAGATTAATGATTTAATATCAGAAATATGCTAGTATGAATGTCCAAAAGGGTGTACAAGGAGATGGTCAAAAAAATGTACAAAATTGCATCGCGGGAGGAGCCATATCAACAACAACGTGCTTCAAATGTAATATAATCATTTAATTTTTTGATCATTAGGTACAATAAATAAAAAATTTATCCAGGGAAAATTTTAAGGATGGAAATTTATCTTGAATTTAGAAACCTTGGCGGATATTACTAGTCCCCAACATCCAAAATATAAAAATTTTAGCGATATGTTTGTAAAAATATTCATACTTCTAATGATTTTATATATTATCTATAAAACTTTGGTGATTTTTAAGGTAAAATAATTTTATGATATAAAATTTGGGCAAATCATTTTTAGAAAAAATGCAAATTGGCGAATCTTTTTTTTGGAAAAAGCATAGAAAACTAGCCCATCTATGAATATTAGCCCCTAAAATTTTCACTGAATTTAGCATTAAATATTAATTTTCAAGTATTTTCTTGCAGAAAAGAAAAGAAAATGAAACCCATTCAGCACATCAAACAGGACGACAAGGAAGAAAAGGGTTGATATCTAAGTTTGTTACTAATTGTTACTTCCTTATAACAACTTAGCTAGATTTAATTTTTGTATATTTTAAGGTGTTTTACAAAAATCATCATTGAATTTCTTCAAATAGGTGCTAACATACAAAGAAGAACCATCAGGGGAATTGATTGACATTGGGTTAAACATGGGTTGTGAGTATTTGTTGGCATATCAGCAATTAATTGTGGAATTTGTAAGCATCTATCGATCTTGTATTACTTAGCTCCGTCTATAATTAATAAAACAAAAATATTTTATATTAAATATATGATTTTTTATGGGGTATAAAACTTGTAGGAAAAAAATTCTGGAACTGTGCCAATAGATGAAATATTGAATGATGGCATACTACGTGGTTTTGAAAGAATGTGTATAGTTCATGAGTTAATTGTTGATATGGTATGTCATTTATTTTTGATTTACATTGATGTATATTATTTAATATTTTAATTTTCGTTATTCTGACCAATGTATATACACTCATTACAGTTTATTTTTATGTTTGTAGATGGAAGGTGAAGAAGAAGAAAAAAATCAACACTGCGAAAAAAACATTCCTGAAAATAACCCAAGTCATGGAAGTACCTCTAGCAGTGACAATAGTTAAAGCGAAGAATGATGATCATTATGTTTGGATAACAAAGCAAGGCGTTGTATTTTTTGAAATATTTTTCTGTGAAATCAGACATTTTATTTAATGTAATGGACATAGTGTCCCAATTGAAAGACAAAGGGATACCAATAACTGTCTAATTTTGTATGACAAAGACTGTGGTATATATATATATATATATATCTGTGTGTGTGTGTGTGTGTGTTTTAATTTATTCTATTGCGTTCTTTGTTGTCATTGTGAAACGTAACACCACTGATTAAATTTATGGATGATTAAATATTATAATGAAGAGATGTGAAATTTCATGATATGATATAACAAATTAATCCAAACATCACATTCAAATATACAAATAAAAATTTGATTGATATGAATACTGTTATAATATATGTGTCGTATTTTGATGAATAATGAATTTAAAAAACTGACAATAATTATGATATGATATAACAAATTAATCCAAAAATCGCATTAAAATGCATTAATAAAAATTTAATTAATATGAATACTGTTATAAGATGTGTCGACTTTTGATGAATAATGAATTTTTAAAAATCACAGTAATTCCACTGTCATAGGTCTATGTTTCTAAAAAATGAAAAATGAACACTGGTGTGTGTGAGTTACTGTACACTGATGCGTCGTATGATACAGAGCACCGGTGCGTTTCTACGACCTATGGGCACCACAAAAATACCAATTCCAATTATAAATCTCTATGCATTTGTGTGATATTATGTATCGGTGCATTTATGTGAAACTACGCACCAGTGCATTTGTATGACCTATGGGCACTACACAAATACCAATGCCAATTATAAATCTCGGCGTGTTTGTGCAACACTACGCACCAGTTCATTTATGTGAGACTATGCACCGGTGCATTTTTACGACCTATGGGGAGCACACAAATACCAATACAAATTAGAAAATCAGTGTATTTTTCTGATACTATACATTGGTGCATTTCTATAAGTCTACGTACCAGTGTGTTGATACTACCTATGGGAACCGCAAAAATCTCAAGACCAATTAGAACAACCCCGGCCGTTGTATCACCAACACTACACCCGGTGCGGTTTTAGACCTTGATGGCCCGGTGCATTCAGCTTCGGCCACACCTGGCCACCGTCTAGATGACACGCACTGGTGCGTTGACACCTTAGTAGTGCACCAATGAAAAAAACATCCGTAATAACCTCTGGTCGCCTATTTTTTTTAGTTGTGTTGAAATTACGTTAAAAGCTCCACCAAAACCTCTGTAACCATAAACAGATGTTGTAGCAAAACCTAGTTTTTTTGACAATTTTGGCAAATTTTATAACACTGAAAACCTCCTTTATAACCTCCACTAGAGGATCTTTTCCTTGTAGTGGAATCTTTAGATAGCTAAATTCCTTCTAGTTGTTGAATGTATAGTTCCTCCTCTAGTTCACCATTAATAAGAGTAGATTTGGCATCCACTTGATATAATTTAAATATTTTATGACTTGAAAATACCATAAACCTCCTAATAGCTTCTAATATACCTACAAGAGAAAACATTTCTTCAAAATAAATACATTTTACCTCTGCATATCCTTTGCATACCAATCTACCTTAATTTATTATTACTTGTCCCTCTTCATTTAGCTTGTTTTTAAATACCCACTTGGTACCAATGCCATTTTTTCGTTTTGGTCTAGGAACTAGTTCCCATGTGTTATAATTCTCTATTTAATCTAGCTCTTCATGCATTTCCTTAATCCAATAAATATCTTCACCAAATTGATTAAAAATTTTATGTTCTATTTGAGACAATAGTTCTAGATTTGTAAGTATGGGAATACCTATGAATTTCCTTCTAGTATTAATTACCAATCCTATTTTTCTATTTATTTAACTTTTAGGATGTTTTTTTGCACATACTTGGATGGATTTTTTCAATTTCTAGGGGTATTTTCTTCTTCTTTTTCTTTTTCTTCATACACTTTAAAGACACTCATGTCATCTAATTTTTCATTTTTTTCAGGTTTTTCTAAATGTAGAAAAGATTCAACTACCCTAACACCAATGCATTCCATTATCTTCCTTAATATTTTTTTTGTAACACTTTTACACTTTTCTTTCAATTGAGTAGCCAAGGAATATACCTTCCTTTGATCTAGAATTGAATTTTCTAAAATTGTCATCCTCTACTTTTATGTAGCACATACTTCCAAAGACTCTTATATGTTTTACTAAAGTTGGTTTTCATTTCCATAACCCGTAGGGTGTCTTATCACTTATTGGTCTGAGCTGAAATTTGTTTGATAAGTAGATAGGTTATTGACTTGCTTCTCCCTCAAAGGAATTTGCAACCTTTCCTTCATCCATAATTGCTCTTCTAATTTCATGAATATGTGTGTTATTTCTTTGCACTACTCCATCTGCTAAGGGGTTATTCTTACTAAGCATTGTCTTTTGATCCCATGTCCTCAAATCATTCTTCAAATTCATTGGAAGTAAATTTTCCCCCTCTGTATTATCTCAAACATTTGATTTTTCTTTAAGAAACATGATACAAGTTTCCCTGGGATTCATCAATGAATAATATTAAGAATCTCTCTCCTCTTGTGCTTTTATTTCTCATAGGACTACGTATATTAGTATGGACTAGCTCCACTGCTCTAGATGATGAATTTTATTTTATTTTGAAATTAACCCTTGTATGCTTTCCAAACTCACATGTTTTAAATATCGACCCATCTAGCTTTGACAACTTGGGCATGAATCTTACTGCATCTGTCTTGATAATTTTTAGCAAATTTTCAAAGTTAGCATATAAAATTATTTTGTTCCATTACTAGGTTTCATCCATTTTTTTCATGCAACACTTAACTCTAGTACCATAAAAAACATGTACATTATTAGGAGTCATACTTTTTTTTTCTATTATTTTACGATGCTCAAATCTCCTTATTTCATGATATTTATAGGGAAGTGTTCATTGTAGCCTTGTTCACACATTTTTCTAACACTTATAAGATTTTTATTTAGTCCATCCATGCATAAGACATTTTGAGTCCTCGTATTATCATCCAAACTATGAATTCCTCTTCCCTTTATCTATGCTAGTGCTTTTTTCTCAAATGTAATACTTCCTCTCCTATATTCCCTTCGAAATAGAAATTTACTTTTGTTGGGAAAAATACTGAGAGGGGGGGGGGGGGTGAATCAGTATTTAGGGCAAACTCAAAACTTTTCACTTTTCATTCCTTAAAACCCATATGCTACTTTCCTTCAGTGAACTCGCGTATACACGCGGATATCTTTCATGCAACTCGCGTATACACAAAGATCTAATTATGTCATTAGTTCTTTACTTATATCATTCCATCATTCATTCATCAGATGTTCAATAAATAGTAAACATGTGCAGTAAGAACAGAATAAACCATCACACAAAGCATCACACATGAACACCAGGATTTTAGGTGGAGCATGAAGCCGGAGGAACTACCGTCAGCAGCTTGCTCACCCTCTCAATATTTTATTATAGAGAAAACATCTTGGCTAACATAAGGGCCAGGCAGACCTACTCAAGACGTTGGTGCACTCCACCAGGTCTGCCACGCCTTCTCTGAAGGGAGCTCCAACCCCCCGACTCGTTTACCAGCCTCTCCTGGAAGGGAGCTCCAACCCCCTGACTCGTTTACCAGCCTCTCCTGGAAAGGAGCTACGACCCCCTGCTCTCGTTTACCAGCCTCACCTGGAAGGGAGCTACAACCCCCTGACTGAAGGCTACAACCCTCAGCACCACCTTGGACCACGTTTCATCAATTTTCACACTGGATCCAACAACTTCAATAGAACAACACTTGCAGGCCACGTTTCATCATGTTTTCAGACTGGACCCTTTCCATACTTTTAAGCACACAATCATGGAACAGATATATAATTCACTGTATATACTACAACTGCATGAAGACGATATTTCTACTGGCTGCCAAAAAACTTAGTTTGCATACGCGCTTCCCTTTCACTGATGTCGCGTATATACGCGCTTCCGTTCACATAAACCAACAGATATTCTCCTTCAGACATATTTTCATTTGCGCATACGTCGTTTTCTTCTCAAATAGGCTGCCAGATATACGTCATTTTCTCTGCGAACTAGCGTATCTTTCACTATTATATTGCTATTGTTCTTCGGTGATCGTATATTCGCCCCAGATTTAATTTCTTTTACTTCGGGCATGATGTTCACCTCATCTCGCATCTAGTTTTTCCTTCCATAAGCAGATCTAGTAGATACAAGTACATTTCAGATCTAGATCCCCTTCTTCATCATTGGTGCATCATACATTCAGATTTATCATTCAAGTGTAACCCTTTCCATTCAGATCTACTTCAGAGAAGTATTCATTCAAGCTCAGACATCTTGCACCCACACACATAATTTGCACAATGAATTTCATCTCTTTATATAGGTTTATCTTTTTTCAATACCATGAGCCCCTTTCAATACCATGAGCCCAAAACTACATTACTTCCGATGGTATTCCTGGACGGGGTCAATTAGGCGGA